>CM076581.1:774548441-775148441 GCA_034641835.2 Pinus albicaulis
AGACATGTAAACAAATTTGTACAAATTGAATGAAAAAAATATTCAAATTGATGGCAACCTCGATGTGGTTGGCTAGCATCTTGCCCACCCTGAAACTGCAGAGAACCAGAACTACCCTGCTGAGAACCAACACCACCAGCTGTTGATTGGCCTCTGGGGGAGTAAATATCACGAGGAATGAATATCACCACCTTCACGCAACCTGCTAGCACTTATTGATGGCCCTCTAAGGGGATTTGAACCACCACCAACCTCTCGAGACGAGATATAAGCTTCATAAACAAATACGAATTTATAATCAATTGAAAAATTCATTCATACATATAAATAGATGTACATAATCATGATTAAATTGCGTGAACCATACCACGACTGGAACTGGGTGAACCATGGGCATGCTCCATTGATGGAGTAGAGACCCTTCTCCTCTTAGCTCCTAAAAAATAAAAAAATAAACTTATTAACAACTAATTTAACTCACAAAATTGATAAAAAATCAATTCCATATGTACACACATGTATGTATATGTAAGGAGATTTAAGATTATATTTAAATACCATGAATATCCCTCGATTCCTAACCCCCCTCTCTCATAGAAATATGGGATTTTTTTTATCTTAGTTGTTCATCCTCCATGATATATATATCTACAGTGGACATTTACAGTTATTTTTTTAAATTACTACTTAAAATAAATTCAAACTAAATTTCAGAAAATTAATGTAATTTAGTGTACACAAATTACGTAAAACACAACTTTCAAAGCGCTAATTGATGTGTGAAACTCAATTTAAGCAAAAACATTTATAAAAATGTTAAGTTCACCAAATTGTGCTTTACATGGTGGGAGCACACTTGGTATAAAATTGAAAAAAACACATGGTCATTAAAAAAGAAGCATGAAACTCCATTTTAAAAAAATTGTTGAAGTCCTCGCATTTTAATTTCATAAAAATGTGAAGTTCACCACTTGCTGCAAATGTGAAGTTCACTAAGTTGCGATTTACATGGTGTGGTGGGAGCACACTTGGTATATAATTTTAAAAAGCACATGGTCATTAAAAAAGACGTATGTATAAGTACAAAACACACACATATCTAAGTTATGTTACAATGTCCATCAATAAATTTTGAAGGAGAGCATCTCAACACTAATTCATCTTTGAGAGATGAATCTTGAACTTTTGAAGAAGAGTGTCTCGAAACTAATTCATCTTTGAGAGATGAATCTTGAATTTTTGAAGAAGAGCATCTCAAAACTAATTTATCTTTGAGAGATGAATCTTGCATTGGCATTTCCCTGTATAATTCTAATTCATCTATTAATTCATCTTTGATAGATCAATCCTAAATTGGCATTGCCCCACGCAATAGATCAACAGACATTTTATTCACATTTGTACAATGTCTTATACTAAAAAATTGAAATTAGCTAACAATATTGTTTGCTATTCCATGCAGTTCTTTTAGCCTCTCCTTATTAACTTTGGTTATGCCATTCTCTGTTTGCACACAATTTCAGAATTGGTGAAAACTACAATTCCATTAGATCCATACTCCATAAATATTCCCAAGCCTTCTATCAATCCAACATAATATGCCTCGTTGTTTGTTGTTCTTCATTTTCCATTGGACGAGAAAAGATGAGATCCAGAGGCTACCTGGCCCTTTACAGACTCTTCCTTTAGAAATTGTAGAAGTTAACCCTCAACAGACAGACTAAAATCCTACAGAAGTTCAAAATCCTATGAGAGTTCAGCCACTTTAGGTTCAATTTTTATGCCTTAATGTTTGAGAGAAATGACATTTACATGGTTTGCAAAATTATTTTATGCACTTACAAAAAACATGCTTTAAAGTTAATGGGAGAAATCCAACATGACATGTATGCTTTAAAAACTTTGCCTAAGAATTTATGGAAGAAATGACACATGTACACAGTTTGCCTTAAAGTGGTTGAGGTTTATGGATATTAAAATGAAGAACTTCTATTTAGATATGTTATAGAGATTGACTATTGGGGAATTTACTAGATATGTCACCTTTGAGAAAAGATGAGATCCAGAGGCTACCTGGCCCTTTAAAGACTCTGCCTTTAGAACTTGTAGAAGTTAACCCTCAACAGACAGACTAAAATCCTATGGAATTTCAAAATCCTATGAGAGTTCAGCCACTTTAGGTTCAATTTTTAGGCCTTGTTTGAGAGAAATGACATTTACATGGTTTGCAAAATTATTTTATGCACTTACAAAAAACATGCTTTAAAGTTAATGGGATAAAGTCAACATGACATGTATGCTTTAAAAACTTTGCCTAAGAATTTATGGGAGAAAAGACACATGTACACAGTTTGCCTTAAAGTGGTTGAGGTTTATGGATATTAAAATGAAGAACTTCTATTTAGATATGTTACAGAGATTGACTATTGGGGAATTTACTAGATATGTCACCTTTGAGAAAAGATGAGATCCAGAGGCTACCTGGCCCTTTATAGACTTTGCCTTTAGAACTTGTAGAAGTTAACCCTCAACAGACAAAATAAAATCCTATGGAAGTTCAAAATCCTATGAGAGTTCAGCCACTTTAGGTTCAATTTTTAGGCCTTAAAGTTTGAGAGAAATGACATTTACATGGTTTGCAAAATTATTTTACGCACTTACAAAAAACATGCTTTAAAGTTAATGGGAGAAAGCCAACAAGACATGTATGCTTTAAAAACTTTGCCTAAGAATTTATGGGAGAAATGACACATGTACACAGTTTGTCTTAAAGTGGTTGAGGTTTATGGATATTAAAATGAAGAACTTCTATTTATATCTGTTACAGAGATTGACTATTGGGGAATTTACTAGATATGTCACCTTTGAGAAAAGATGAGATCCAGAGGCTACCTGGCCCTTTACAGACTCTGCCTTTAGAACTTGTAGAAGTTAACCCTCAACAGATAGACTAAAATCCTATGGAAGTTCAAAATCCTATGAGATTTTAGCCACTTTGGGTTCAATTTTTAGGCCTTAAAGCTTGAGAGAAATGACATTTACATGGTTTGCAAAATTATTTTATGCACTTACAAAAAACATGCTTTAATGTTAATGGGATAAAGCCAACATGACATGTATGCTTTAAAAAATTTGCCTAAGAATTTATGGGAGAAATGACACATGTACACAGTTTGTCTTAAAGTGGTTGAGGTTTATGGATATTAAAATGAAGAACTTCTATTTAGATATGTTACAGAGATTGACTATTGGGGAATTTACTAGATATGTCACCTTTGAGAAAAGATGAGATCCAGAGGCTACCTGACCCTTTACAAACTCTTCCTTTAGAACTTGTAGAATTTAACCCTCAACAGACAGACTAAAATCCTATGGAAGTTCAAAATCCTATGAGAGTTCAGCCACTTTAGGTTCAATTTTTAGGCCTTAAAGTTTGAGAGAAATGACATTTACATGGTTTGCAAAATTATTTTATGCACTTACAAAAAACATGCTTTAAATTTAATGGGAGAAAGCCAACATGACATGTATGTTTTAAAAACTTTGCCTAAGGATTTATGGGAGAAATGACACATGTACATAGTTTGCCTTAAAGTGGTTGAGATTAATGGATATTAAAATGAAGAAATTCTATTTAGATCTGTTACAGAGATTGATTGTAGGGGCATTTACTGGATATGTCACCTTTGATAAAAGATGATATCTAGAGGCTACTTGGCCCTTTACAGACTCTGCCTTTAGAACTTGTAGAAGTTAACACTCAATAGACAGACTAAAATCATATGGAAGTTCAAAATTATATGAGAGTTCAGCCACTTTAGGTTCAATTTTTAGGCCTTAAAGCTTGAGAGAAATGACATTTACATGGTTTGCAAAATTATTTTATGCACTTACAAAAAACATGCTTTAAAGTTAATGGGAGAAAGCCAACATGACATGTATGCTTTAAAAACTATGCCTAAGAATTAATGGGAGAAATGGCACATGTACAAAGTTTGCCTTAAAGTGGTTTTGTTTTATGGATCTATTAAAATGAAGAACTTATATTTAGATCTGTTACAGAGATTGACTATAGGGGCATTTACTGGATATGTCACCTTTGAGAAAAGATGAGATACAGAGGCTACCTAGCCCTTTACAGACTCTACCTTAGAACTTGTATAAGTTAACACTCAACTAACAGACTAAAATCCTATGGAAGGTCAAAATCCTATGAGAGTTCAGCCACTTTAGGTTCAATTTGTAGGCCTTAAAGCTTGAGAGAAATAACATTTACATGGTTTGAAAAACTATTTTATGCACTTACAAAAATCACGCTTTAAAGTTAATTGGAGAAAGCCAACATGACATGTATGCTTTAAAAGCTTTGCCTAAGAATTTATGGGAGAAATGACGCATGTACATAGTTTGCCTTAATGTGGTTGAGGTTAATGGATATTAAAATGATCTAGAGGTTATTCCGGCTCCTTTACATACCGCCTTTAGAACTTGCAAGCTAACACTCAACCGACAGACTAAAATCCTGTGGAAGTTCAAAATTCTACGAGAGTTCAACCACTATAGGTTCAATTCTCTTTAGGCCTTAAATCTTGAGAGAATTGAAATTTATATGGTTTTCAAAATTATTTATGCACTTACAAAAAACATGCTTTAAATTTAATGGGAGAAAGCCAACATGACATGTATGCTTTAAAAACTTTGCCTAAGAATTTATGGGAGAAATGACACATGTACACAGTTTGCCTTAAAGTGGTTGTGTTTTATGGATCTATTAAAATGAAGAACTTCTATTTAGATATGTTATAGAGATTGACTATAGGGGCATTTACTGGGTATGCCACCTTTGAGAAAGGATGAGATCCAGAGGCTACCTGGCCCTAAATTACAGACTCTACCTTTAGAACTTGTAGAAGTTAACACTCAACCGACAGACTAAAATCCTATGGAAGTTCAAAATTCTATGAGAGTTCAGCCACTTTAGGTTAAATTTTTAGGCCTTAAAGCTTGAGAGAAATGACATTTACATGGTTTGCAAAATTATTTTATCAACTTACAAAAAACATGCTATAAATTTAATGGGAGAAAGCCAACATGACATGTATGCTTTAAAAACTTTGCCTAAGAATTTATGGGAGAAATGACACATGTACACAGTTTGCCGTAAAGTGGTTGTGTTTTATGGATATTAAAATGAAGAACTTCTATTTAGATCTATTCCAGAGATTGACTATAGGAGCATTTACTGGATATAGATGCATAAATTCAATGAGCATAGTTTTGAGATATATAAGTAAAAAATGGAATCGTTGTTTGTGAACAAATATCAGTGGATCACTATAGATATATTTGCTTCATTAAAAGTGATTTTTCAAGAAGGATGGAGTAAGTTGGAAAGAAGGGAAAATATCACAATTATATGTTAATGTGCATGTGTTTTACATTGAATATTTTTCATTTTATCAAGAATCTATTTGAAACAATTAACTATATAAGGTTAAAACCTAGATGTTTTGTATCAAATTACTTTTTGTTTCAATGGGAAACTTTTATGGCTAATGTGTTTTTCTCGAAATGTGATAGACCCCATTAAATTGGGAGATATATCGAAATGATTCATATGGTTTAATAAAACAATTGAGTAGTTTAAAGATATAGATGCATAAATTCCATGAGCATAGTTTTGAGATATACAATTCCAAAATGAAATAGTTGTTGGTGAACAAATATTAGTGGATCACTATGGATATATCTACTTCATTAAAAGGGATTTTTCTAGAAGGATGTCCACTAAGTTGGAAATAAGGGAAAATATCACAATTATATGTTAATGCAAGTGTTTTACATTGAATCTTTTTCATTTTATTAAGAATCTATATGAAACGATTAACTATATAAGGTTAAAACCTATGTTACTTTTGGTTTCAATGGGAAACGTTTATGGCTAATGTGTCTTTCTCTAAATGTGATAGACGCCATAGAAATGGGAGATATATAGAAATAATTCCTATGCTGTAATAAAATAGTTGAGTCATTTAAAGATATAGATGCATAAATTCTCCTAGCCCAGCTAGGAAGGGAAAGAGCATTAGATTCTGATTCTAAGGAATGAAAGTATGGTATCTAAAAAAACAGACACCAGTGTTATTGTTTCATATTAAAAGGCTTAATAAACTAATTTTCATTTCTACTGTTTCATATCAAAAATCTTAATAAACTAAGCACTTAATTTTCACTGATATTGTTTCATATCAACTCAAGCTCAGACACCAGTGCTATTGTTTCATATTAAAAGGCTTAATAAAATAATTTTCACTACTGCTGTTTCATATAAAAAATATTAATAAACTAAGCACTTAATTTTCACTGCTATTGTTTCATATCAAATCAAGCTCACAGGCTCGCAATTATACATCAAACTTCAACACTTGCATTATATACGAACTTTCTTACAGACTCGATACACAGACTCTTGGAGTCCCTGATACTAAGTATGGTATCTAAACAAACTGACACTGGAGTGCTACTGTTTCATATTAAAAGGCTTAATAAACTAATTTTCACTTCTACTGTTTCATATCAAAAAACTTAATAAACTAAGAACTTAATTTTCACTGCTACTGTTTCATATCAACTCAAACTCAGACACCAGTGCTATTGTTTCATATTAAAAGGCTTAATAAACTAATTTTCACTGCTATTGTTTCATATCGAAAATCTTAATACTGTTCCATATCAAAAAGCTAAATAAACTAAGCACTTAAATTTCACTGCTACTGTTTCATATCAAAAAGCTTAATAAACTAAGCACTTAATTTTCACTTCTACTGTTTCATATCAACTCAAGCTCACAGGCTCACAATTATACATCAAACTTCAACACTTGCATTATATAAGAACTTTCTTACAGACTCAAGACTTAGACTCTTGTAGTGACTGATACTTTAATCACAGAGAGGATCAAATTCGAGAGAGAGGGAATAACATAAACTGCTGTCAGTTATACTTTATTGTTCCATAAACTGTTATAATCCATCAGCAAGGAACAACATGCCATTTAGATGGAAATAATAGATTTTAAGAGATTTTTTAATGCTACAAATTGACATTTATTATACTCAACATGGATTAGCTTCGAGAGAGAGGGAATAACATAAAATGTTGTCAGTTATACTTTATTTTTCCATAAACTGTTATAATCCATCAGCAGGGAATAACATGCCATTTAGATGGAAATAATAGATTTTGAGCGATTGTCTAATGCAACAGATTGACATTTTTTATACTCAACATGCACACTATTTTTAAATGAATGGACAAGGAGTACTGGTATGTTTCAATAAGCTCTATACAACCCTATCTAACAAGGAGTAACCATTGCACATAAGCTTCTTCTAATACGATCATTGTACTTGCTGAGCTTGATACAATAAGTAAACCCATTAAAGCTTTGAACATAACTAATCGTTATAGCTCTGATAAATAGGGAATGTGATATGCCTCATTTACCTAATCATGATATGCATTATCCAAGATAGTACCCATGCTTATGAACACAAAGGTGATAGATTCTGAATAAAACTTATAGACTAAGCCAGTGGAAAACACAATGAAAAGGACTGTAAACGGACATGATATGAAATGTATTTTTTAGGTAGTGTTTTTTTAAGATCCAATTTGGAAAAGAAAAATGAGAGTGTCTTCACAGACTTCTAAATATAATGATTAAGAACTCTGATTTTGAAACAGTATTTTGATATCAATGTAATAGGTGAAAATGCAAGTGAAAATTTTGTAAATGCCTAGATTTCTATAAGTGATATGCCCTACTATATAATAAATTATGATATGCATTATCATGATAGTACCCATGCTTATGAACACAAAGGTGATAGAGTCTGAATAGAACGTATAGACTAAGCCAGCGGAAAACACAATGAAAAGGATTGTAGACAGGTAGGATATGAAATGTATTTTTCAGGCAGTGTTTTTTTTAAGATCCAATTTGGAAAATAAAAATGAGAGTGTCTTCACGGACTTCTAAATGTAATGATTAAGAACTCTGTTTTTGAAACAGTATTTTGATATAAATGTAATAGGTGAAAATGCAAGTGAAAATTTTGTAAAT
Organism: Pinus albicaulis; assembly: GCA_034641835.2. Classification (NCBI taxonomy): domain Eukaryota; kingdom Viridiplantae; phylum Streptophyta; class Pinopsida; order Pinales; family Pinaceae; genus Pinus; species Pinus albicaulis. The sequence continues at coordinate 774,556,567 of CM076581.1, forward strand.
GCTTATATTTCTATAAGTGATATGCCATGGTATATAATAAATCATGGATAGTGCGGTCTATAAAGTTGGGCAGATAAGCCTAATAGCGGGGTGGACCTTAATCATGATATGCATTATCCAAGATAGTACCCATGTTTATGAACACAAAGGTGATAGAGTCTGAATAGAACGTATAGACGAAGCCAATGGAAAATACAATGAAAAGGATTGTAAACAAATAAGATATGAAATGTATTTTTTAGGCAGTGTTTTTTTTTAAATATAACATTCACCAAAATTTAAAATATAACAATTGTACATAAATTTTTTAGGCCAAATCACATTGTACATTTTGAATTTTCAAAACATTGAGTTCAATTCTCCTTTGAAATTTACAGATACTTACCTGGAAATTCGCATAAATTTGTAGCGGTGCAACTCCAAATCACAACAGAGCAGCAACAGAGCGCAACAAAGCTCACCAAAGTGCAACAGAGCAGCAACAGAGCACAACAGAATGGAAAAATCCACATAGAATCAGAAAAGAAATGCGCGAGAGAAAATGAAACCCGTAAAATTTCGCGGGTGATATATTTATAAAATATGAGTTCAACCGAACTATTTTAAAAGTTCAGCTGAACTTTTGTTGTCGGTTTTCCCATCTCCAGCCAAAAATTTGTTTGCCCATGCTTTCAGTACGTCGTCAATTTAAACGGAAAAATGAGTTCGGTCAAACTAATTTCGAAAGTTTGGCAGAATTCTCTAATAGTTCGGCCGAAATTTCTCAAAAGTTCGGCTGAACTATTGAGAAAAAAAGTTTTCCACCCCCGATTCTCACAAAAGTGTAACCCAACTTCACATTTTCACCCTTAGCCAATTGCCTGCCTCTGCTCAGTCTACCTTGCGCAACAATTGGTCCTATTAATGAGGAAATTAAACCTTCTAAAATTGCATAATACATCGTGGGAAATCCTATAGTTTTCTAATTGCATCGACAATTTAGTAATAATACAACTGATAGATAACGTCCCTTTAACCTTTGTCTCAACTCGGTCTTCATCAGAACTGACATGCATGCAGCTATTAATAGTAAAAGATCAATCACTTGATAGATCACGCATGTGAATTAAATCTGATTTAATTCCCTTGACCTCTCACTAGTGCAAAAATCAATTACAACTAGTTAGACTGATTTTAACTCACTGAATTGAGTTAACTGATTTCTCATGCATTAAATTAATACATTAACTACAACTTGGACTCTAGAACAAATAGAATCACTCTACATGCCTCACTAACCACCCTCAACTCGAATTTCATGAGTTAACTGAGTCTATCACACTCAGTTAACTATTACAAGTGATTATGAGATAAGATTACAATTTATTATCCAATTTAATTAAGGGAAAATTAATTTAGACATGCATTTCTTGTTGAATTTTCAACAAATTATTTTCATATTGAGGCAATCTTTGTCACAATGTGGTATTTGACCATGTTTAACCATGATTATAAACCGAATGGATTTATATTAAACCTAAAGATAAATATTATAAACCCTTTGAATAATTTTATACTCTAGGAATATGAACCCTTAGATCAATAAACCCAAGGTATTTGTATTATAAACCCAAACAAATAATAAATCGAAGGGATTAACACTAAAAACCCAAGGGATTATAAACCCAAGGGATAAATATTATAAACCCAAGGTATAAAAACATTAATATTTAAATATTATTAACCATAAATAAACATTGTTGACCATGGATTAACATAGTTCATTTTCATACTAAGACAATATTTGTCACAATGTGATGTTGAAACATGGTTGACCATGGTTTATTTTCATATTGAGACCATCCTAGTCACAATGTGACATTGGACCATGGTTTAACATGGATGATTTTCATATTGAGACAATTTTTGTCACAATGTGACATTGGACCATGGTTGACCACAATTGGTTTTCATATTGAGAAAATCATATGAGAAACCCTAAGATAAATATTAAAAGCAAAGGTATATAAACCATATGATAAATATTATAAACACTAAAATAAACATGGTTGACCATGGTTGCTTTACATATTGAGATAGTCTTTGTCACAATAGAATGTTGAACCATGGTTCACAATGGTTGGCGATGATTTCGCATTGAGACAATATTTATCACAATGTGACATTGGACCATGGTTAACTATGTTTTACCATGGTTGACATTGATTAACCATGACTAACCATGGTTGAACATGGTTATCCATGGTTTATTTTCATATTGAGACGATCTTTGTCTCAATGCGACATTGGATCATGGTTGATGATGGTTGACACTGGTTGATTTTCATATTGAGACAATCTTTGTCATAATTTGACATTGGACCATGGTTGACCATGATTAATTTTCACATTGAGACAATCTTTGTCACAATGCGATGTTGGACCATGGGAATATGAATCCATAGATCAATAAACCCAAGGGATTGATATTATAAACCGAATAGACTAACACTAAAAACCCAAGGGAATAATAGTAAACCCAAGTGATAAATATTATAAATCCAAGGTATAAAAAAATTTAGATAAATATTATTAACCGTACAATAAACATGGTTGACCATGGATTACCATGGTTCATTTTCATACTGAGACAATATTTGTCACAATGCGACATTGGAACATGGTTGAGCATGGTTGGTTTTCATATTGAGACAATATTTGTCAAAATGTGACATTGGACCATGGTTGACCATGGTTGATTTTCATATTGAAACAATATTTGTCACAATGCGACATTGGATCATGGTTTACCATGGTTGACCATGATTTATTTTCATATTAAGAAAAGGCTATGGTAAACCCTAAGATAAATATTATAAACCAAGGCATATAAACCGTATTATAAATATTATAAATGCTAAAATAAACATGGTTGACCATGGTTGATTTACATATTGAGATAATCTTTGTCACAATAGAATGTTGAACCATGGTTTAGAATGGTTAACCATGATGGATTTTCATATCAAGACAATATTTGTCACAATGCGACGTTGGACGATAGTTAACCATGGTTTACCATGGTTGACATTGATTTACCATGACTAACCATGGTTGAGCATGGTTGTCCATGGTTGATTTTCATATTAAGATAATATTTGTCTCAATGCGACATTGGACCATGGTTGACCATGATGAACCATGGTTGATGATGGTTGACATTGGTTTATTTCAATATTGAGACAATCTTTGTCGCAATTTGACATTGGACCATGGTTTACCATGATTGATTTTCATATTGAGACAATCCTTGTCACAATGCGACACTGGACCATGGTTGACCATGATTGATTTTCATATCGAGACAATCTATGTCACAATGCGACGTTGGACCATGGTTGAATTTCATATTGAGACAATATTTGTCAAAATTCAACATTGGACAATGGTTGACCATGATTGACCATGATTGACATTGTTAACAATGTCCTTACTATGAATGATTATGGTTAACGGTTGTATAACTATGGTTGACTATGGTTTTACTATGGTTGACCATGGTTTATCATGATTGACTATGATTGAACATGGTTTACATATGACTCACAATCAATTGACCAAGGTTTGACTATTGTCAACCATAGTTTGCATGATTGACTATATCTCACCATGGTTTGAATATGGTTTGATTGTGCTTAACTAGATTTCCACTATGGTGTCTCTATAGGTAATCTTGATTTCATTATGGTTACCATTGAAATGGTAGTTGTTCATGCTCAACCATGGTTTAACTATGGCTAACTATAACCATCCACTATAAGCGTCCATGTTCAACAATGGCCATCCACTATATTTAAACACTATTACCGATGAAATAGGTAACCTGACCTCAAAACGGCAACTCTAGTCCAAAAAGTCTCAAAAAACATGAAAAAACACCCCAAAAACAAAAAGTGTGTCTTCCAGAACGCACTTGGTTTTTTTTGAAGGTCAAATTTCAACATTTTATAAAATTATGCTAAAAACAAAATTGTTTGTTGAAAAAAGGATTGAAAAAACACCCTCAAAACAAAACCAATTGATGCTAGAATAACAAAAAAAAATTTGTGTCATAATTTTGACACTTATAACAATGGAATTAAAGGCAACATATTAGGACATTTTTTAAAATCGTAAATTTCTAAAATTTTTGATAGATGACATTAAAGATAAACAAATACATGTCTGAAGGGCTTATCACTTCAAACAATTTTCATCCATGTTGTTAAACATAAAATATCCTGACTCTAAAAAACCCCAAAATTGTAATTATTGTCAACCATAACATTAAAGATAAAATTTGGTAGCGCATAAAAACCTTAATGACAAGTTGTAAAACTAAAGTTTTTCAATCTTAAGTTTTCAACATACTTGAACAATGAAATTATGGAGAAATTATAAGACTTAAACAATTTAAAAAAATGAACAAGTAAATGAAAAAATTGTCATTGAACAGAAACAAGTAAGAGTAATTTTAATTTTAAAGGATAAAAACTTATCTTTTTTCAAATCTTAGCATAAGAAAAATTTAAATCTAATTTCAACCAAAACCTAAAAATCAAGCATCAAGACAAATTGTTCCCTTTCAATGACGCATATAATTATTAAAAATTTTAAAAGTATCTTATACCAAATGGTAACAATACATAATATCATGGTAATATCACTGCATAATCTAAAAATTCAACATTAGTTTCTATTTTACTTATAATTAAAATATCAACATTGGTACATTGAATATAACATAAATTATTTTTATAATTCATTGTTGCATTGTCGATATTCTAAAGAGATGAATTCTTCATAATTAAAACATATAATCCAACAAACATAGAAATGTCGCATAACTTCATGAAAAATGAGATGGAAGTCAAAAATTTTATTTCAAGTTACCATGCAAACATCAATTACATAAAAGTGTCTTAGATAGTTATTCAAAATCAACCATAGGTTCTGGCACACCATCATAATCTACATCTTCAGATGAATGGCTCGATGCAGATGAAGATGATCCATATTCTTCTCTTTCATCAACTAGTGCTCCATCTGAGTCAACATGCATGCCCACCATTTCAGAGTTCAAAAGTCTTATAGATCTACGTCTACATTCTGCAGAGTCCCATCTCAACAGTAATTGTTCTGGTAGCAATTTCTTTAAAATATTTATGGTCTGCAACTGAAGAGTTCCTCTCTTTGTCAAATTGAAGTCATACACAAGTATGTCAACATCCTCCAATTTTAAGACATCTGTGCGGTGACGATTTATATTTGTTCCCTTTCTTTTTCTCTTTCTGCCAATTCTTTTTTCCACTACCATCTCTGGCTTGTGCACACCATTGAAAGGGTGGGTACTTGTGGCATACCAATGTACATCAACAGCTGTAATCTCTTCATTTTTATTAATGACCTTTATAACCTTGGAAATCCAGAATGGATAGCCAAGTGGATCTTCATCTGCTAACACTGCTATCATGCAACCCTCCTTAAGATCCTGCACAGAACCCCTGTAAAGGTCTTCCATGGCTTCACGTTGTGCACGTGATCTTCTAGAACCAATATAGATTTCTCTTTCCTCTACCTGTGGGGAATTAATAATAGATTGAGGCTATTGTTGTTCAACATTGTGTGTTTCCTGATGTTCATGTTCATTTGGCATATTTTGTGGCAAAAAAAAATGAGTCTTCAAAAGAGTATCCACATTTATTGATCTTGAAATCATATCACTTTGATTACTGAAAAAATACTCCCACCAAACTGAATCAGCAACATCGAAGTACTCATATGTATCTCTAATACATATTTTAATTTCCTCTAGACATTCAGAATAATTTATGTCTCTCTTCTGCCTTCATGCATTATGGAGTTCAACAACTGACTGTAATAACAATATCTTTGATGAAAATATTGGACGCTCTGGAATGAACTTCAAAAATGCTAAACTTGATGATGGTCCCCATTCTTCAACAATTGAATACTTCTTGCCCCATATAAGTGTTATCTCATCAATTTTTTTGATATGAAATTGATGTTGGAAGCTAATGTCATTAAGTTGTTCAATGCATTTCTCCTCACCATGCGATCCAAAAATAAACCTTCGCATGTCAATAGTTTCTTCCAACACATGAAAAACAAGTTCTGGAATGTACGATTTCTTAATACATTCAATTAATGATGGCAGGCTCCCAACACCTTTCCTCCTCAATGTTATTGAAAAACGACTGAACATTTTATCAATATGATCATGAGTATGCCCAACAAAAAAGGAAACCAACCTTTATCTTTTTAAAAATCCCCAATTCAACGAGCATGTTTAGATACCCAAAAAGAACTTGATTTTTGTTCTCACGACTTTTGTTGTCTAATTGTAAATACAAAACTTCAGGAAGAATCCCAGACCAATGAGTAACCACATCATGGATTATAGTTATGGTTAGATTTACATCATTGTGAATATTTGGAGTTGTGAAGAAAACTCTTGGAAACATCTTCTCATTAAATACCATACAACCAACCAAGTGAAACTGAATGAAATTTTCCTCCTGTAGTTTTTTTGGCGTGCGAACAAAATGTGGAAGAAGTATTTTCTTTTGGTCCATACCATCAATTATCAATCCCAGATATTTATTTGGATGATCATAACACTTCTTTCGATGTTTATACAACTTTTTCCTTTCACTTGTTTGCTGATTGCGATGGTCTTGAAGTTCTTTGACAACGAAATATGTACATAAAATAAAAGAAACATATGAATAAATATATTTTCATAGTTGATAAGTATCAAATTTTAAAAAACAATGTTTTGAACACATACCTCTTTCTGCCCCTTGACATTTATCTATTTTTGCTTTAAGAGAATCACATGTGCTGCAAATCTCCATCCTTGTCTTCTTAGGAATATGAACATTGTTGAATTCAGTTTTCCATATCCTTGTAAAATAAGAATATGTAATAAAATTACCAATTCCTTCAACAGCTTCTGCATAATCTTTGTATAACATGAATATTTCTCGTCTCGAGAAATTATCTGGAATATGTATTGTGTCTTTATTGGCATACACTCTCCATGATTTGAAAAGAAGTCTTTCATCTATGTCTTAGCAGTATTTTCAAACGGCCCCACCTCCCGTTTATAACGTGCTTCTGAATAATATGTGGGATCCCTTTCCAATCTATCTTGGATTCTTGACAAACGACAATTACCAATTGAATGCATCATTTTGAACACCTTTCTGCAAAGCAATACATTCCCAATATGATAATCATAACCTGCTAGTGTAGATTGCATGCAACCCACTAAATATGAATTTTGCATGCTTTTATTCATTGACATATATGTTTTCTTTTTCTCCAAAACAAAGTTGAAATCCATATTTTTTAAGCAATCCCTTCGACAACATTCACTTGAAGTCAAATGAACGACAAAACTTCTTTTTGTGAGATATTTTGTCCTCACCCTTGTATAACTGGAATGCTTTGGATTGATGTGAAAAGGTATACTCCTACTCCTAGTTGCAATATTTGCTTGCAACGGCTTCATCATTCCATCATCCTTTGTAAAAGTAGTTTCATCACCATTAGGAGGAATATTATCCACACTCTCATCATCCTCAACATAGTTAAGAAATTCATCAACATCATTGCCTGGAAAATTTTCTTTACCATCATCAGTTGAAGAAAAAATTTCACAAGAATCATCGGCACTTTTGTAACCCTGACTCAAAAGAAATTCTTCACCATGTTGACCCATGCTTTCAAATTCTTCCCTGGGAGGATTCAATTCTTCATCACCATGAGTGTCTTTGAAATGGTCACTTGGAGAAAATGCAATATTCATATCTGTGCCTCTAAAATTATCTTTTGCAAGAAACTCTTCATCCTCCCCTTCCTCAGTGGTGCTCTCATAATCCTTGGGATTAAGCATAAGTGGAAGCTTTGAATTTGTATTCACTAGAATTTCTTCATCCTGCCCCTTCCCTTCCTCACTAATGCTCTCATAATCCTTAGGATTTTGAATAAGTGAATGCCTTGAATCTATATTTATTGGAAATTCTTCACCCCCCCCCCCCCTCATTAGTGGTTAAATTATAATCGTTATGATTAGGATGAAGTGAAAATTTTAGCTTTGGAAATTCATCCCCGTCTTCATCAGTGGTGCTGGCATAATCCTTAGGATTAGGACGAAGTGGATATTTTGACGCTGCAAATTCTTCATTCCCCTCTTCCTCGGTGGTGCTGACATAATCCTTAGGATTAGGACGAAGTGCATATTTTGACTCTGCAAATTCTTCATTCCCCTCTTCATCTGTGGTGCTGACATAATCCTTAGGATTAAGACAAAGTGGAAATTTTGACTCTGGAATTTTTTTCATCCCCCTCTTCATTAGTGGTGCTTGCATAATCCTTAGGATTAAGATGGAGTGGATATTTTGACACTGTAAATTTCTCATTTCCCTCTTCATCAGTGGTGCTGGCATAATCCTTAGGATTGGGACGAAGTGAATGTTTTGACTCTGAAACATTATCATTCCCCTCTTCATCAGTGGTCCTCGCATAATCCTTACGATTAGGACGAATTTGATATTTTGACTCTGGAAATTTTACATCCCCCTTTTCATCAGTGGTGCTGGCATACTCCTTAGGATTAGGACAAAGTGGATATTTTGACTCTGCAGATTCTTCATTCCCCTCTTCATTTGTTGTTCTCGCATAATCCTTAGGATTAAGCTGAAGTGGATATTCTTCATCTCCCTCTTCATCAATGGTGTCCTCATAATCCTTGGGATTAGGACAAAGTGAAACTTTTGACTCTGGAAATTCTTCATCATGCCCTTCATCACTGTTGCTTTCATAATCCTTAGGATTAAGAGTAAGTGGTATAACTAGCGCTCGATTTACAGAAATTCCATTTTGATGCACCTCATCAATTTTGTTCTCATCATCTTTAGGATTACGACCAAGTCGATTTTTTGACTCTCTATTCATGGTGAACGAACTCCCGTTATATTCATCACTCTGAATAGAGTTGTTGCGTGATGAAGATGTTGATGTTGTACAAAGAAAAACTTCGCTATCAGAAGAAACCATGGCTTTCAACAAGAATAGGATGAATGATACAAATTCCTCTCCCACTTACAATATATAGCTTAAAGACTGAAAATTTCCCTCCAAATTTCCCCCTCAAAAAAATTCGCGAAAAAATTTCCCTCCAAAATTTACCCCAAAAAATTTCACGAAAAACTTTCCCTCCAAAATTTACCCCAAAAAATTTCACGAAAAACTTTCCCTCCAAAATTTTCATTTCAAATATTTGGTACAAATATTAGTCAAAAAATGTATTTAACATTTTTTTAATAAAATGTTTGTGTTGAAATATTTTACCGATATTTATATTCAAAATATCCACAAAATATTTCTATCATGGATGCCTTCCAAACTAAATTAATGTTTTTATTTCAATGATTTAACATTGACTAGATGTAAGTATTAACTATAATATTACTATAATACCTACATGCAAATATTAACTATTTTAATTATAATGACTACATGTAAATATTTTAAATTTTAAATTTTAAACTTACATTATATTCATCTAAAATATATTTCAAAATTTATTAATAAACTGTTGGTCTTCAAATATTTCACCATACTTTCTATTCAAAATATCCACAAAATATTCCTTTCATGCATGCCTTCGAAACTAAAATAATTTTCTTATTTGAATGGTTTAAGATTGACTACATGTAAATATTTACAAAAATAACAAGTAAATATTAACTATTTTAACTATAATATTAACTATAATTAACTACATGTAAATATTTTAGATTTTAAAATTTAATCCCATGATTTTAAACATTAAGTACATGTAAATATTAACTAAAATATTAACTATGATAACTAAATGCAAATATTAACTATTTTATCTATAATATTAACTATAATTAACTACATGTAAGTATTTCATATTTTAATTTTTAATCTGAGATTATATTTGAATTATTCAACATTCGGTACATGTAAATATTAAATAAAATATTAACTATGATAACTACATGCAAATATTAAGTATTTTAACTATAGTATGAATTATAATAAACTAAATGTAAATATTTTAAATTTGAAATTTTAATCCCACATTCGTTAAACAGTAAACCAATATTCACTATATAATAAGAATGATTGTTTCTATTCATCACATCACATCAAGTTTTTTGGTATTTGTTAGAGAAAATTTCTGGAGGTGTTGCGTTGGCATTGGTAACTTCGTGGAGGCATTGCATTGGCATTGGAGGCGTTGTGTTGCTATTGGTAATTTTGTGGAGGTGTTGCATTGGCATTGGTAACTTCGTGAAGGCATTTCATTGGCATTGGAGGCATTGTGTTGCTATTCGTAATTTTGTGGAGGCGTTGTTTTGGCATTGGTGACAGCAGCTTTTTGCATTTCAAAGGTTAGTTTTCCTTCTATTCTATCAATTTAAAGACGATTTTGGGGAAAATCTGTTTTTCTATATTTTTTTGTGTCCAAAAACTACTTTTTTAAGGTTTTTAGGTTCAAAAACCTTAATTTTTTAATATTTTTTTAGTGAAGAAAATGCAAAAAGAACTAAATTTTTTAGGATTTTAAGGACAAAAATTTAGAATTTTTTTTCTTTTTTAAAACTTATAGGTTCATCTAGATAGAAAAATCCATAAAACGACCATGCACATAAAAAAAATAGTAATATTATAACATTTTTTATTTGTTTTTTTTTTATCATAAATTTATTAGTGATTTCATTATTTAAAATGTTTTTTTTGTTTTTATTTGAGAATTTTTTGATTTTATATTCTATTTTATTTTATTTTTTAATTTTAAATCTTAGTTTTATTATTTTTAATTTTAAATCTTCAATTTTTTTTTCTTTATTGTTTTGTTATATATCATTTCTTTTTTAATTGTATTGTTATATAGTATTTTTTTTAATTTATTGTATTGTTATATTAAAACAAATGTTTTATTTATTTATTATATTGTTTTTTTTTCTTTTAATTATATAATGTTAAAAAACAAAACATAATTATTATTTAATAAATTGTTTTTTTTTTAAATTTATTTTTATATTTGTTATATTTTGATATTTTTAACAATTATTTTTTTTATTAAATAATGTTTTAATAATTATTTATTAATTATATTATATAAAAAATTAAAATTAAAAAACAAAATTAAGAAAAAAAAAAATTAAAAAAAAAAAAAAAAAAATTAAAAAAAAAATTAAAAAATATATATATTAAAAAAAAAAAAAAATCATGGGGCTGCCATAGACCTTGCCCGCGGGGCGCGGGAGGCCGGCCGGGCGGCGCCAGGGGGGCGGCCCAGCCGGCTTCAGGGCCCTCGCTGGGCGGGGGGCCGATTCCCCGTGGGCACGGTCTACAGCAGCCCCATGATTTTTTTTTATTTTTTTATTTTTTATTTTTTTTAAATTTTTTTTTTAATTTGTTTTAATAAAACATTTTTTAATTTTGGTTTTTTTTAATTTTTTTTTTATTTTGTTTTTTAAATTTGTTTTTTTTAAATTTGTTTTTAAAAAAAAAAAAAATTATAATTCGTTTTAATAAAACAATTAAAAATTAATAAAACATTGTTATATATAAAAATAATAAAAAAATTGTTATATAATATAATAAAAACATTGTTATATAATAATTGTTAAAAATGTCAAAATATAACCAAAAAAAAAAAAAATTATTAAATAACGATTATGTTTTGTTTTTAAAAATTATATAATTAAAGAAAAAAACAATACAATATAATAAATAAATAAAAAAACATTTGTTTTAATATAACAATATAATAAATTATAAAAAAAAAACTATATAACAATACAATTAAAAAAATAAAAAAAAATATAATATTATAACATTTGTTTTTAACATTTAAATATTTAAATTTCTTTTCTAATTTTTTTTTTTAAATTTAAGTATTAAAACAACATTATAAAAAATTTAATTTTTTCTTTTATTTTGTTTAATTGCTTTTATTTTATTTTGTTTATTTTTATTTAATTACTATGTAATGTGAAATAGAAATTTGTAATTTTCAAATATATTAAAAGAATATATAAATTTATAAATTTTTATATTAATTTTCTATAATTTTAAGTTTATAATTTTTTTATTTAATTGCTATGTAAAGTAAAATAAAATTTTCTTTTATTTTGTTTTGTTTATTTTTATTCAATTGCTATGTAATGTAAAATTAAATTTTAAAATTTTAAAATATATTAAAAGATTATAAGTTTTTTTTAATAAAATCACTGCCTTAAAAAAAAAAAAATTTAATTTTAACATTTGTTATAAATAGTTAGTAATTTTTTTGTTTTTTTTTTAAATATTAAACAAAACTGAAGTTTGAAAATAATAGTTTATTTTTTTTTAATTGTTTTATACAATTTAAACACATTTTTAATTTTTTTATAAAATGTATTCAAAACATATTATATAGATATATAAACATATGATTTATAATATTTTGTTTTTAAATGAAAACTTTTATAGTTAATTTTACTGCTTTAATTTCAAGCTATTTAGTTTTAGAAATAAATTTTGTTTATTAAATTTATTTTATCCGCATTATTTTTCCATTAACTAATATATATATATATATATATATATATATAGGAAAATGGCATCAAAAAAATTTTCTGTGAATGTTTCTGCACCTAGGGCAGCAACTCCCAAATCTACAGCTGCAGCTCGACGCACTATGGATACAACTCCCAAATCTAAAGTTGAGTTGGACGCACTATGGACACTGTTGGACGCAATAAGGACATTGTTGCACACACTAATAAAAGTCAAGCAAGTGGGGCACCAGGTTCATTAAAGCTTATTTCTGATTGGAAGAACGCCGAGGAAATAGATAAAACTGATTTCTCATGGTATCTTGAAGACAGTGAAATGGAGGCTGATATACACATCTATCTGCTTTGTGGTATGATTGACTTAAATGAGCCATATGATGTGATGGGTAGAGTACGAGACATATGTATGGTCCCGAATACAAACACTATTTATGTTCTTGCAAGGAAGGCTCAGAAATGTGAGAAGGTTAGATATCGTCTATCAATCGTCAAGTATGACACAAATGAAATATCTTCAAAATTTTCTGAAGAAGTATCAAGCAACATTGCAAATAACATTGTAAGTATGCTTATTTTTATTTCCTCTATGCATTATTGTAAGGATGATTCAATTTTTATAAATTATTGATCATTGACATGTTTTATTTTGTTTCATAGGATTTTGTTCCGAGTCTTTCAAACATGTTTGAAGGTATTTATATGTTGGTGCCAAATGTTATGGATGTGATCAACACTTTCCACAAAGACAAAGCAAAGGAAAAGAGATTGAAGCAAAGATCAATAGCTCGTGACACTGCAATAGTACAAAGAGGGGATCAACCAAGAGTCACTAAGGTGGGTCAATCTAGTAAACTTAAACATGTTTCTTTTGAAGGTGTCGAACATGAAACAGAAAATTATGATAGAATTAGTGAGGAGGAGATTAGAGCTGTTGTGCAAAAGGAGAAAACAGATCAGACACCAAAAATAAAAATCACCAAAGATGTCTCTCTTTTACCTCATGAAGGAGAGCTTGTTTATAAAAAAACTGATATGTTATCCAATAAGACTAGGAAATCAAATATTAATGAACCTGTAAAGGTCGTGAGCAGCAGTGAAGAACAAACTGAAAGCTCTCACGGAAGAAGAGAAATCATAACACCAAGTGCCGAGTTAGAGGATGGCATTATTAAAACAAAACAAAATTATATTCGACAAGAGTTGAGGAAGAATAAATTAATTCTTGGTGGCCAAACATTTGAGCTTAATGTTAACCAATTTTATAGCCTAGATGAAGGAAAATCTCAATATCAAATTAGAAAGGCCCATCACCTACATGTACATAATCTGAAAACATTGTTCAGGTTCAATCCATATGCGCATGTGGCGGATTATGTGGTTCTTGTCGATCCACATTAGGTTCCCAACTAACAAGCATTTGACAAGACAAAATGTTTTGATTATAAATATTATGTAATTGGAGGGAACCATTCGATAGAGGCTAAGAGACAATTGATCGCAAAATATCCCAATAACTATCTTTTTCAAACAGTGAAATGCATCATTTACGTTGTCTTAACATAAATAAAATCAAATTTATTGGCATGGGATCATGATGCAGATAATGAGTACAGAATGAAAATGACTTTCCTCCAAAGGGTCAGATTTATTCATAATAAATTCATAGAAAAATGTGGTGGGGATAAGACACAAGTTAGTGTAACATTTCGAAAGGAATGTTTAATGGAAACAGGTTATCAAATTGATGAAAAAAAAGAAAAAGATGGAAAATTGAATACAAATTTATTCAAAGGCACAGATAACATTTTTTAGTTGGCATTTAGAACTGGGGAGGTATGGAATTTGATTGATGAGATTTTTGATCGGTGGGAGAATATTTCCATAAAAAATCAGAAGGTTAGAAAGAGTAAACCCATAATATGTACCAACAGTAAGGCGGGTCCTGAAATGAAGTAGCTTCCAGAGGATATGACTATCACACCTTGGAGAACAATGCAAGGTGTGAAGGATGATAAATTAGTCAAATCAGTATTAGCCCGTGTGAAGTCGGGTGAATTATCAATGGAAGAAATGTGTGCAGAATTTCAAAAGTAAATTTCTTGAATTATTTCTTATTTTTATTTCATTATAATTTTCTTTTAAATAAAACATAATGATGTTGGTAGAATTTGTTATACATGTTAGTATATTAACGATTTTAACTTTATTTATTCAGTCAATTTTTTTTTATGAAAATACAAGAACACATGGTTAAAATGTTGAATGAAGACAGTTGGGATGATGTACGCAACTACTCAGATCAAGTTCTACATCAACACTAAAAGAGTTTTATATTGCATTCAATAAGGTATGTTGATTTATAAATTCATTTTATTCATATTTAAACTATTTTTATTTTATTACTTGTGTGTGTGTGTGTGTGTCATTAAAGATGTCGAAGAAGGATGGAAATGGAGTATCAGATACTTTCAAAAGCTTTATTGAAAAAATTAAGATGGAGAACATGAGAAGGAAGCATCTTATGAATGTTGAACTTGATCCTACTCTTAATCATTACATTTGGAATGGGCTCGGCAGTGTCCAATATCAAATAATACAAGGTGACTGTGAAGACATTGCATCACTAATACCTAAAAGGGAATATGGCCTAGTTATTGCAGATATTCCTCATGGTTTCAATTTCCCAGACATTGAATATGATAGAGAACCATATACTTATCAAGCTTTTAGTAAAGTGGTTATGGGTTTTCAAGAAGTAACAACATCACCACTTTGGCGATTTGTGAAATTTCATTCAGACACACAGTTTCCAATGTCATTAACAAGCTTCAAGGGTAAAGCAAACTCAAGGATGCAACTTACATGGTAAGACTTTGAAATTGTATGTTTGATTACTCCTAAATTTTTTTTGTCCATGTAAAATTTAATTGAAATTTTACTATGTTATGTTACAGGCAAAAGTCAAATATTGTTTCTTCCGAAGATCAGCCTATTATAAATGATTGTGAGTTCATCCATGTTGAATGTTGGACAAAAGACGATAGCTATAAGCATATTATTATGAATCGAGTAGATGGGAAGAGTCATAGTCAAGTATTGGTTTATGATGCAATTGTAAGAAAACTAACATATGAGGATAAAGATGCAAAAGGAGATATAGTTAACATTTATCAAAAACCACAAGCATTGATTAACTATCTTATAGATCTATGTTCAAATGAAGGAGAATGGGTTTTGGATTTATTCTCAGGTTCAGGTAAGTTTTATTATACAAATTTAAATTTAAATATTTTCTTTTTTACTTTTTATGTCTCCATACTAATTTTCTTACTTATTTCTTTTGTGCTTGATGATTAGGTACAACACTAGCATGTTGCCTACTAAAAGGAAGAAATTGCATTGCCATTGAGAAAGACCCAGTTCAATGCAAATTTATTCAACAAAGAATCAACGCTCTTAAATTCCTTCCAGATGCGAAGCAAGAAGTTGGTTTGAGAAAAGGAGATTTTAATGAATCACGTGTGGCAAAAAAATGCAAAGGAACCTCAACCACCATTATATGGAATGATTGGAAAGGGACACTTTGGAAGATTTGTTGACATGAAATATCCATTAGAAGATGACAATGATCAAAATGAAGAAGAAAATGTTGTGGAAGAAGCCATCAATGCTGTTCTAGATGATGTTGAAGATGTATTAGTTGATATCGTTGATGATGTTTAAGTTATCCTTGCAAACAAAGCTTATTTTTTAGAACTATTAATCAGTTTTACTTGTAATGTTTAGACTTTGATATTTTATGAGAACAACCCTTATTTTTTGCAAAAAACATGTGATTGCTATTATGTTTTGACATAAAATTCAATAAAAATGTTATTTTCTTAAGTTTTTTTTGTTAAGATTCTCCCAAAAAATTAGTTTATTTAACATGTTTTTTCCAACAAAAAGTTTGTAAAAGTGTATTTTTTGCATTGTATTTATATTGAAAAATTGTATTTTTTTGTCATATGGTTCAAAATATTGGTTTTTTAGCGACAATTATTTGATGTGCATTGAAAAATTATTTAAAAATACATAAACATGTAGAAAATATAAACTTTAGAATATTGACCCTTTTTCCATCTTTTATCTATGTGAAAAAGTGAAGATATCATTACAAGTTTTTATTCTTAAAAAAAATATTTTTTTATTTTTAAAACACAAATACATAAATGCACTTAAAAATAAACATCTCACGAAAGAAGAAGACATTAGAAAATTTATAGTGTCAAAATCAATCCTATAAAAAAACGTTGGTGATGATACACCACCACTATTCAAAATCGACATAAAAAACATCACATAAAAAAAAATAATAATAATAAAAAAAAAAATGAAAAAAACATAAAGTGCCAAAAACATGCTCAAATTTTTTTTCCTTGATTCTGCATCACCACTTTTTCAAAATCAGGTGTTTTTCTTGATACTTCAAAAAGTAGGTAACAATGAGATTACCTATTTCATCGGTAACAGTGTTTTTATTATAGTTCACAATGGTTGACAAAGTGTGACCTATTGATAGGCCATGATGTATGTGATAATTATGGTTCACTATGGTAGTCATGTTCACTATTATTGACTATGATGCCTATGCTAACTATAGTCAACCATGTCAACAAGAGTCAACTATAAAATGTTGACTATAGTTGTTCATGTCAAAAATAATCAACCATAATTAACATGTTTTAATGGATAAATTATTTTATAAGTAAGACATTATAAATATGTGAAATAATATATTATTAATATACCATTGATATTATATTAAACTTTTATCAACATTATTTAAATACTTTAATAATGTTTTCTATATTTATTAATATTATATTAATATCATAATTAAATATTAATCATATATTAAACACTATATATCCATATAGTAATTGTGTATTGCGTAAATATTATATCAATAAACTAAATTAATAATTATTTTAATGTATAAATGTATTATATAATATTTAAAATACTAAAATATTAATATTATTATTTTAGTAATAAAATAGAGTATTTAAATAAATTTATTATAAAAATATTATTATGAAATCTTTTATATATATATATATATATATATAGGTATGAGTCAATTCAATAAGTTTATATTGCTTTCCTCCTCTAGTATGAATCAATTCAAGACATGAATTTCCATATGATTTTGTATAATCAACTATGTTAATGGCCCTATCCAACTGGCAAAGGAGCTATAATGCCATTCATTTTAATAAAGAGGGCCTTAATCGCATCATATTTCAAGCCTAATGCATTTAACAATTTATACATCTTAAGTTTGTATTGCATTTGAAAAAAGACTCCTTTTTTGACTGAGCGGGATGTCATGTCCCTTTAAGAGTCTAAGATAGAGACCATAAAAAAAAAACATATTCAAAATAGAATTTGAAGTAATTTACTATTGTTTATTTAAATATTTTTAAAATTCATAAATCACTGTCAAGATTAAAAGTCGAATACCTTTTTAATTTGAAAGCTAATTTAAAAAAAAACTTGCATGCCTTCCACGTCTAACTCCATTCAATATCTCTTGTCCTATTACCCCCACTATTCAATAAAATATAAAGAGATATATGTATCATTGTTAAATGTAAAATCGCTTCAATAATTAAAACAAATTCTTTGAAATATATTAATTACTTTTTCTCCTCAAATTGAAATATTAAAAAAATTGATCTTATAACATTTTTTTCATTTTTTCCTAGACATTTGGTCAAACTCAATCATATATCTTTGTGATTTCATCTTTCTCTAATTTCTTTTTAATTGAATCTTATGGTTTTAAAATTACATATTATAAAAAAAAAATTATTTTATTAATAAATGTTAATTAATATAAATATTAGATAAATGTCTTTTTGGATTAATCACATTATTAGGATTTGGTCGATATTTCGAACCAACTAATGTGGTTCATCCTCAGGACAAGGTAACAAGCCAATTGATCTGATTGAATAAATAGTGTGGATGCATCATTGCCTGAAATTAGCCTAAGAAAACTAACCGTTTAGGACTAGCCGTTATTGAGTTAGTTAATTAATTGATTAAAATTATTAAGCGATAAATAAATATTGGTCCAATAAGTAATACAATAAAATGAGAATTTTTATTAGTTAATTAGTTAATTAAAATTATTAAGAGAAAACTAAATATTGACCCAATCAATAATAAAATAAGAATTATTATTATGCAAAATTTAATTAGAGTTTTAAATTAATTAATAAAATTTTTATTTTAATAGATATTATAATAAAATGTATTATGTAATGTTTAATTAAAATTATTAATTGCTAATAAATATTAAAAAATGGATAATTTTTTTTTTTTTAATATTAAAAGAATTTATTACTAGGGCGTAAAATATAAACAAAATCAAGGAAAAGGAAGAACATGAGAAATAAGCAAGGGAGGCCAAAATATATTATGTAATAATTAAAAATATTTAATTGATAAATGAGATTTTATTTTACAAAGAACAAAGAATTAATTCCTAAGATACAAAAGGGATTAAAAATATAAAGGGTAATATATAAAAATAAAAACATAAAGAGTCTAACAAACAAATTCTAGGGACAAAGGAGACAAGACAATAACGGCTAGTCCTAAACGGCTAGTTTTCTTAGGCTAATTCCGGGGAATGATGCATCCACACTATTTATTCAATCAGATCAATTGGCTTTTTACCTTGTCCTAAGGATGAACCACATTAGTTGGTTCGAAACGTCGACCAAATCCTAATTATGTGATTAATCCGAAAAGACATTTATCTAATCTATGGATCACAAAAGTCTCAGATCTAATAATATAAATATTAATCAAATATTTCGAGTAAGATTTTTAATTTTATTTTTTTAACTATACATGTTTATCTTTAAGCTTCCACATTAGTTGGTTTGAAACGTCGACCAAATCCTAATTATGTGATTAATCTGAAAAGACATTTATCTAATCTATGGATCACAAAGTCTCAGATCTAATAATATAAATATTAAACAAATCTTTCGAGTGAGATTTTTAATTTTATTTTTTTAACTATACATGTTTATCTTTAAGCTTCCTTGATGGGGTGTTTGTCCTCATCATAGTCTTGTTAGAGAGAATGACTAATATGCTCAACTGTGGAATGGAATACGATTTGGCGGCCCTGGGAGCGAGAGATAGGCTCTCCTCTTATCATATATTTGTCCTTGCATGGCATATTTTCATTTCATGGTTTAGGGATTACCTACCCCGGTCTTGTCGACATAAATGTGTGAAGGTGGTTGCAAGTGTTGTGGAGTAAGACATTCCCTTTTTTTCTTAACTCACATACCTTAGCAACTACAGTGGTGATACTCATGGCGGATTTGTTGTGGGTGGACGAGATCTTGATAAAGTGTTCATAGAGCTCATTCATGAGTGTATCATTGATGGCTAGTTCGTGCTCGTTATACAATGTGCCTGGGCATACATGACTTGTCCCTTAATTAACTATGCATAACTTCACTTCTCCCTTTAACATATCAACCCTCTCACGTTTGTGCCCTATTATATATGCATGAGCAATCTTGCAAGGTGGTGGCCTAGTTATGCAGTTGATATTGGTGAAAAGGGTCTTAGACCGTCAAGTTGTTTCGGGTTATGTTGGATGGTCAGTTGGTGGGTCTCTTTTGGGTGACCAAGAGGTTCGTCTCTTTGCTCTTATCCTTCATATTGCTGGTTATGTTCATGTTTTGAACTCAAAGCTTTCTGGTATCCCCTCTGTAATTCTGTGAATTTACCCATTGTTCAATGTTTTTTTCTTCTTTTTCTCCATAATATGAGTATTTGACCCTCTTTTGAACTAGTTTTCATATTAGCATCCTTGTCGTCTCAAGTCCTTGATACTGCTAGAATATCTTTCAACTGTCGAGTATTGGTTTGTAGAGTTTGGTACTCCAGTGCCTTCTTAATTTGGTTTTGATATTGTTATTTGTATGTTTAGACTCACAAGTAGTCTAAGGTTGTTGGGCCTTGAATGTCGATGTATCTCACAACTTGTGGTTTATTGGGAGGTGTGTTTTATGTTCTTATTAAAATGAGTTGATTTTTTATCCACCTCGTTGTTCTTCTCTCACTAGATGAAGTCCTCTTCCTATGGGTACCTACTCACTATACAATGTTAAAGATACCTAATTTTGTGCCTTACATTTCACGCAATTCGTCCCTTTACCCCTTCTCCTATGTTATTATGGCCCCGCACCAAAGACTTGATCCCAGTCACCATGGTGGTGCACCCGACTCCTATTCCTCTCGTCAGCAACACCTATTTGGTTGGGAGTCAATAGCGAACCACTTTGACTCAATTCCTCTTGAAGTAAGGAATGAGATTTTCCATCTCGAAGCGAAGGAGTTCAATGATCGTCTATATTTTTCTGATTCTAAGATAGGAGGCAACAACCTCAAGTGGGTTCCAGATCCGAGGAAATTCTAGAAGCATTGGCTTCACTTTCTCCACTACATCTTTCTACATAGATAATTGGATATTGTGCTCCCTATGGTCTTTCGTGACAAGAAGGTAGACAATTATAAACTTTTTTCACGACAAGAGGAGCTCAAAAGAATACTACGAGACATCTGCCACAATTTGGACGACACAGTGGCCAGACTAACGAGGATTGAAAGGTTTATGGTTTCTAATTCTAGTTCAAAATCTGATGAGCAACAGGAAGCTCCAACTGATATCAATGCTCTTGCTCACAACTCTCCTCTGAAAAACTCCCCTCCCCTCTCTCTGCTCGTCATTTCTAATTGATGGTTATCATCACCACCAACACTTGGTTCAATTGTTGGATTACTATTGGTTTTGTTCTCGTTGTCAAAAAGAGTTCTCAACATAACACTATGGCACTTCCTTTGTTTTTCAATCATTAGTTCGAGATGCAGTTTGGCATGTCACCTCCTGACTCAATTTATTTTTGGTTTTTTGGTCGTATGTCCATGGTTTTCAACTTGGTAATATACCACTAGGAGGCGTGGTTTATTATTTTTTATTTTTATATATTTTTTCCTAAACTATGTAAACTCTCAAGGTACTTATGTGCAAGTATAGTTTGTATGTAAAGTGTAGCTTCGTCTCTTACATGAGTAAGAGTTTTTGTTACTAGATTTCAATAATAGTTATAATAATTATGGAATCTACTGGACACACCTGATTGCAGTTATAACCTCTCACCTCTCAGACAATTTTCTCTGAAAATTTGTTTTGTTATCCCTGTAACATATTTCAAAATTAATAGAAAACCTTTGACAAAGCTTACCAAAAAAAAAAGTGTATCCTTACGTTAACGAGCTAAGTCACATTCCCACTTGCATTATAATATTCGTATAACATTGACATTTGACAATTTATATATATTTTGTCATTGCGATTGCAAAACCATTTGAGGTTGGCTCGGCCGACAATTATAGATTGACTTATTGTAACGCAAAAACACATCGACAAACTCACAAAAAATAATAATTGAAGAGATAATGAGTAAATCGACATTGATATTATGATATATAAAAGTAAGATTAAGAATATAGATGTAAGGATGATGTTACTAATTTATTGTTTAAAAATTAATTTATGCTTCCAACTGCTCCAACTAAATTGAATTGACTAAAAATTGACAAGCTTATTATTTATAAAAATTGACAAGTTTATTATTATACAAGTCCAATGTGGACGTGTACTCGTTTTTGTTTTATTTGCTTCGTGTTTTAAACCTATGACTTTCATTTTGTTTTATTTGCTTCATGTTTTAAATATATGTGGCTTTCATTGTGTAAGTATTTTTTTAATGATTTACTTGATTTATTTAATTTAAAACTTTCATTTATTATGTTGAGAGATACATTCGAGTTAACTACAACGAGATAGAAGAGATAAGAAATGTTATAATTTTATTTTAAGTTAGTTAAATTGTATTTTAAAAATAATATTAATAATAAAATTAATTAATAAAATAAATTTATTAATTAAAATATTTTTATTTAATGTTATAATTATTAATAATTAAACTAGTCTAGATTTATCTTAATTTTAGATTTATTAAGTTTGGAGAGAGAATGCTATTTTTTTAAAGTTTTGTACTGAAACAAAAGCTTGTATATTGAGAGATTTAATTTCTTAAATTTGATAGATGGAGAATTATTTATACAAATTAAATATATAAGAACTTTAAACTTTCTTCGATATTAAATCCAACAAGTTTACTAATTAACAAAAAAATTCCAGTTGTTGAAATTTAATTAATATAGAAAGTTAATTTTAATTTTTATTTTTATGATCTAGATTGATTTAAACTAAAGGAAAATCACATAAACATTGTTTTATCGTTTATAAACCTTAAATCATGATAAAACTCTATTCAGATTTGGATTTTTTTTTATAATTCTTATTAAATGTGTAACAAAAAAAACTATGTATTACAATATTAACTCACTCCCTAATTTTATTTTATTTTAAAATCTATTTGTTACAAATTAACTTATTTTTTAATCTATTAATTTATTTATTACAATACTTTTAAAAATTTTAAAATTGTTAACTCGCTAATTCAATTTGATATATAAAAACTCAATATTAAAGCAAGGAAATTGGCTAACTGACTTATTTTAAGTTCTTTTCATCATCCAACTATATAAAACAAAAACCCTTAATATATAACTAATATCCAGGAGTGGCATGGGTGAGTGGTCATTTTGGGCCCTAGAAGAACAAAATAACTAGCATACTCGTGGAGCTTTGGTAGAGCTTTAAACAATTTAGCTAAAGCATATGTTGTGTATCAAAGAATCAAGTAGACAATGTTGAGATTCAACAAGATTTTTTTATCCTAGTGAAAATTAAGCACCTACACTAGGGTGGGGCCCACATGCTATTTTTAGGTGTATGTCTATTTTTAGATGCATGTCTATTTTTTATTATCCCTTAATATAGATGGACATTAAACTATAATATATTCTCAATGAGAACTTGAAAATAGTTAACTGAAGTGGAAAATCAGTTAGCGTGAATTTCGATTTAAGTGGTTGGTTGGTGGGACATGTAGGTTGACTTGAGTTGTAACTGAGTGATTCTAGTTGTAACAGAGTTGGAAGTGCAGTGGTGCATGAGTTGTGCAAGTTGTAAATAGTTTAACTCAATTAAGTGAGTTAAACTCAGTTGTGCTAGTTGTAACTAAAGATACACTAGTGAGAGATCAAGTGAATTAATTATTAATTAATTCACAAGTAGTGATCTCACTTGCAACTGAATATTTACTATTATTAACTGCATGCATGTCAGATCTAGTGGAGACCCAGTTGATTTCTAGGTGAAAGGGAAGATAACTATCAGTTGTGACATTATTTGCTTGTGCACATGCAAGCACACACACATTAGATGAGCCCATGATACTTGCGCAGTCAAGGCAGGCAAGAAGGCGTCAATTCAAGGATTTCTTTCAGCAGGGATTACACATTGAAGGCAGGTTGTCTGGAGCACGTTTGGAGACAGTAAATTGACCAAGGGATTTGCCAATTTTTGTATGATAGTGTGAGACAATTAGCTGATGTACTGAGAGATCTTGTGATTGGAGTTTTTTATGTAAATATTTCATGATCAAAGATATAATACACAATAGAAGAGAGTGGGGTGTTTAGCTGTAAGCTTTCCCCGGGAAATTATCTTTATTGTGTGTGATTGGTCTTTCTTCATGCTTATGTAATTGGCGATTGCGTTTTTAATTCCACGAAGATTTGTAGAAGTGATTTAGTATTTAAATTTAGCATATTGTTAAATTGGGTGAATCCAAGATATACATGCATATTGTATAATTTATACATGGTATTGGAGCACAGGAAATTGCATAAGTGAAGTAGGAGTTGCGTTTGTGGTTGGATAGAATTCGAATTTGCAGAAAGACTTTCTTGGTGCTACAGTTGATTCAAGATCGAAATAGCTTTCAATGGCTTGAGGTTATAGTATTCACTCGAGGGTAGCTCTAACTGAATTGCTTGGAAGGACAGGATGGAGGCAGTACTCGAAGACAATGTCTTGAAGGAATTCATTGAAAAATATGTTCCTAAGCCAGATGTTGCAGATGCTACCAATATTGATGCATGGCAAAAGAAAGTGGCAAAGGCGAGGAGGATCATGTTGGAGGGAGTAAGAGACCACATTGTCTCAAGCCTCCATGGGAAAGCCACACCATATGCTATGTGGAAGGCTTTGACGAATCTATTCCAAAGCAGTAGCAACCATAGGAAATTGGCGCTCAAAGATAAACTCAAGAAGATCAAGATGGAAAAGGGCGACACCATTCCAAAGTATCTCAAAAATTCTGTCCAATGTCGGGATGAACTAGGGAGTATGGGATTAACAGTCGATGATGATGATTTGGTGAGCTTGGCTCTCCTAGGACTTCCTAAGAGTTAGCACAATTATGAAGACTCTGTCAACGTACAGTAAAAATTTCTGGATTGGGAACGACTGTGGTCAGATCTGGTGTTGGAGGAGTTCAGGCGGAACACCAGAGATGGCTCTTCATCAAAGCATGATGATGAAGAGGATTGTGCTTTGGCTGCCAAGGCGAAGAAGGGGAAGGAGAATAAATTCCATTCTAAATCCGAGTCTAAAGGCAAGAAGCAGGACATGTCCAAGGTGAAGTGTTTTCACTGTCACAAACATGGGCATTTTGCTACTAACTATCCACAAAAGAAGAAGAACAAGAAGGTTGTTGGAGTTGCAACTCGTGAGGCCCTTGCCTCACAATTTGAGCTTTAATTCTCCTTGATTGCATGCATGGTGTCAAGTACATTGGGATTGGTGTGGTATTTGGATAGTGGTGCTTCATTTCACATGACAGGAGATAAGGAAATTTTCAGTGACTTGGAGGAGAAATATCTCCAGATGCATAATGAGATGGGCGATGACAGACGGTACAGTGCTACTGGGATTGGTACCATTACCTTTCATAGGGAATCAGGTAAATCATTTCAATTAAAATATGTGATGCATGTACCAAATCTGAAGAAAAAATTCGTCTCAGTTGCAATGTTGGAGGATAGAGGCTATGACGTTATTTTTAGTGATGGAAAAGCTTTTCTGTGACATAAAACAACGGTTCAAGCCAAGAGGATATGGATTTGAGTTAAGAATCTCTACAAGTTGGAGGTAGATGGTTGCGCTGCCATGGTGGGAAAGGTGAATAAAGTGGTGAGCCGGGATGAGGGTGAATTATGGCACACACGATTGGGCCATCTTCATCATGGAGCCTTGAAAGTCAAGCAGAAAATATCTACTGGACTTCCAATGGGAACACTTGCTTAGTTAGATCAGTGGAAGGGTTGCACCATGGGGAAGTATGTAAATTCCACCTTTCATGAGAAGGAAAAACATGCTTCGAGGATCCTTGAGAGATTTCACACAGACATGTGTGGGCCACTCTCGGTTGCTTCAACAGTAAAACATAAGTACCATGTAATATTTGTTGATGAATTTTCTCGTAAATGCTGGATCTTCTTCATGCAGAAGAATGATCAAACATTCTCTAAGTTCTATGAGTTTAAGGCATTGGTGGAGAAAGAGTCGGGGAAGCAAGTGAAGGCTCTAAGGAGCGATAATGGTGGAGAATACATCTCTAATGAATTCAATAACTTCTGCAGCAAAGAAGGAATTCGAAGAGAACTCATAGTGCCTCATAACCCACAATAGAATGGGGTCGCAGAGAGGAAGAAAAGAATGATCGTGGGTGCAGCATGAGCGATGTTGCATGATCAGGGCCTACCAATGCATTTGTGGGTGGAAGCATGCAACACTGTGGTTTATGTGTAGAACCGTTGTCCTCATAGAGTACTTGGCATGAGTACACATGAAGAAGCTTTCACTATTAAGAAACCGGATGTTTCACACTTTAAGATTTTTGGCTCATCTATTTATGTGCATGTGACCAAGGATGCTAGGAAGAAGCTAGAACCGACTACTGAAGTTGGGATTTTTGGGGGGTATACAGAAACACTCCATAATTATTGTGTGTATTTTCCAAACAACAGAATGACTGTTGTGCAACGGGATATAAAATTTGATGAGGGGAAATCCATGTGGTTGTCGCTTGAGAGGGAGCTAGACTTGCATGTGGAGGAGAAATTGTTGGTTCCCAAAGATGAGTCTCAAGATGTGGAACAACCACATGAGGAGGTTCATGGAGTGGAGGAAGCTACTCATGCAGAGCCATCCATCAGAAATGGTATAAAGTGCACCATGGAAGCTGATAGGCTGAGACTTGATGTTGCAGAGAATGTAGGAGCCCCTACTTCACAGTGCAGACAGAGACAGTCTCCTGACTGATTTACTAGATACATGGATCTTATGAGCAAATGTATTGTGAATGAACCATCTTCTTTCAAGAAGCAATGCAGTAGCCTACTTGGTTTGATGTAATGGTGGAGGATTATGACTCCATTGTCAAAAAATGTGCATGGGAAATTTTCCAAAGACCGGTTGACAAATCAATGGTAGGTTCGAGATGGATCTACAAGGTAAAGCAAGCCTATGATGGGAGTGTGGAGAAATACAATGCCATATTTGTGGCCCGGGGCTTCTCACAGATCGAGGGGATAGATTATGATGAGACTTTTGTGCATTTTGCAAGGTACTCTTCCATAAGGACCATCCTTGCACTCTCAATGCAGATGGGCTGGCGCATTCATCAGATGGATGTTAAAAATGCATTTCTCAATGGGATCATAGAGGAAGAGGTGTACATAGAGCAACCTGAAGGTTTTTATATCTTCAACAGTGAGTCGCATGTGTGCATGCTCAAAAGAGTGTTGTATGGGCTGAAGCAAGCACCCTATGCTTGGTACACTTGGATAGACAACTATTTCACTGGACTAGGCTTCACCAAAAGTGAAGTGGATGCAAACCTATACCAAATTGTGGTGGAGGGTAAGCTTTTTATCATTTTTCTTTATGTTGATGATTTAATATTGACTGGTGATGAGTAGTTGATGCACTCATGCAAGGAGGATCTTGCAAGGGAGTTCAAAATGAAGGATATGGGCCTCCTTCATTATTTCCTTGGATTGGAAATATGGCAGCGGGATGGTGAATTTTTTGTGTCTCAATGAAAGTATGCAAAGGATATACTGGGTAAGTTTAACATGGAGAGTTGCAAACCCATGGATATGCCTCTTCCAGGAAACTGGAGGAAAGAGGATGCTACTTCTGGAGAGGTAGTGGATGCTACTATCTATTGACAGTTAGTGGGTTCGCTAATGTATCTAGTGAACATGAGACCAAACATTTGTTATGTGGTTAAACAGCTGAGCCAAGATATGGTTAAGCCTACCAAGCTCTTTTGGAAGGTGGGCAAGCATGTCTTGAGATACCTGAGGGGCACATCAGAGTATGGTCTATGGTACAGAAGAACGGATGGAGTGAAGTTGTATGGCTTCATCGATGCAAATTAGGATGGCAATCCATCGGAAAGAAAGATCACATCAGGGGGGATCTTTAGTATCGGATCTACAACTATTTCTTAGTACAACGGGAAGAAGAGATTCGTGGCACTCAGTTCAGCAGAATCAGAATACATGGCAACGAGTCAAGCTGCATGTGAGGCTATCTGGATGAGAAAGATCTTGGTTGGTTTGTTTGGTTCTTAGATGGATCTGATAGTGATTCATTAAGTTGCATTAAACTCTCGATTATTCATGTGTTTCATGATAGGTCCAAGAATATAGATATCTAGTTCCATCATCTCATATATTGTGTGCAGCGGAAAATTATGTTGCTTCAGTACATTCCCACGGAAGATCAAGATGCAAAAATTTTGACGAAGGCGCTCACCAGGACCAAAATTGAATACCATAGAGACAGGATCGGGGTGAAGGATAATCCCTCTCTTGTTGAGAGGGAGTGTTGAGATTCAACAATAATTTTTTATCCTAGTGAAAATTAAGCACCTGCACTAGGGTGGGGCCCACTGGCTATTTTTAGGTGTATGTCTATTTTTAGATGCATGTCTATTTTTCATTATCCCTTAATATAGATGGAAATTAAACTATAATCTATTCTCAATGAGAACTTGAGAATAGTTAACTCAAGAGTAAAATCAGTTAGCGAAGTGAATTTTGAGTTAAGTGGTTCGTTGGTGGGACATGCAAGTTGACCTGAGTTGTAACTAAGTGATTCTAGTTGTAACAGAGTTGGAAGTACAGTGGTGCATGAGTTACACAAGTTGTAAATATTTTAACCCAGTTAAGTGAGTTAAACTCAGTTGTGCTAGTTGTAACTTAAGATACACTAGTGAGATATCAAGTGAACTAATTATTAATTAATTAACAAGTAGTGATCTCACTTGCAACTGAATATTTACTATTATTAACTGCATGCATGTCAGATCCAGTGGAGACCCAGTTGAGTTCTAGGAGAAATGGAAGATAACTATCAGTTGTGACATTATTCGCTTGCACACATGCAAGCACACACACATTGGATGAGCCCATGATACTTGCGCAGTAAAGGTAGGCAAGAAGGCATCAATTCAAGTATTTCTTTTAGTAGGGATTGCGTAGTGAAGGCAGGTTGTTTGGAGACAGTAAATTGAGCAAGGGATTTTCCAATTTTTTTATGACAATGTGAGAAAATTAGATGATATACTGAGAGCTCTTGTGATTGGATTTTTATATGTAATTGTTTCATGATCCATGATATAATATACAATAGAAGATAGTGGGGTTTTTAGCAGTAAGCTTTCCCCAGGAAATTATCTGTGTTGTGTGTGATTGATCTTTCTTCATGCTTATGTAATTGGCGATTGTGTTTTTAATTCTGCAAAAATTTGTAGAAGCGATTCAGCATTTAAATCTAGCATATTGTTAGATCGGGTGAATCCAAGATATACATGCATGTTGTGTAATTTCTACAGACAAATGCATTAAATCTCCAACAACTACCAATTATCTATGAATCCTCTCTAATCATCAGAAATCTACATTTTCAAACTTTTCCAAGTGATGACTGATGAAGAACATAATCAAGATAATTATTTTGGCTCACAAAAATATTTGGTAAATCAAAGTGTTCCAAGTCCTTCATAAAATTAACAAAAGAGTTGACTTATTGGAAAATTGGGATATACAACACCTAGTTGGAACTTTGTTAACTAATGGTCAAGGTTCTTATTCACCCATCCTTTGACCGTGGATGAATCTCAGGTCACAAAGACCCATATGATGGTGCTTTGAATGTGTTTAAACATGTGGATTTATTTCAATTTAATCACCACCTCCACTCATTATGCATATGTAGCTCCACCTTCTCTTAACAAAGCTCCACTCCTTGGCATGGTCATATTACACACTCCTAAATATAGACATGAACCATCGCAACAAGATGACACCATGGTATCTCATCATGGCAACTTTTTGACACAATAATATTGATAGAGTTAAGTCCATGGTTTTTGTTATTCTCTTGCCCAAACTTCATTGTGCCTAAATTTTTTTCGCTCTCTCATGTGATTATGGCCTCCCTTTTAGAGATAGAGCTTCCTTCATCTGTCTCTCTATGTTAATTGTTATATGCTTGGGATTTCCTCATTCTACCCTTGCATCTTGCTATAAATACCCAACCCACAGATTGGAAAATTAACCTCTATCTCTCATAATGGCTAAGTCATGTAGGAGAAACATCTAGGACAATTTAGAAGCTCAGAATGAGGAGATTGAAGAAATGCAATAGGATTTAACATCTGCAAATACAACTAGCCCAATTCTCTTCTTGTTGGACCACTACAATTGAGATTCTCATCTCCCACCAACACCAAATTCAACTAATTGAGGATGAATAACAGACTTTGATATCCCAAATTGAAGATTTAAAGCTATCAAGGCAGTAAGCACAACTTCAAGACTCCTTAACAAACTTGGCCAATTCCTCTCACCCAACATTAGATCTAACCATCCCTCAATTAAAATTCATTGCAGGTTGGCTCAATAATTCTCTCAATTAAATACATGTAAGTCAAAATTGTAAATTTTTTAAAGTCTTATATCTTGTATACAATGTAAAACATGAGGATGAGTCATCTAGATTGTTACTCTATATAGAATATGAATTTATAATATTTCTAGATAATTAAAGTTACTTAACAATTTTAATATAATTCTAGTATGTTGTTGTGCCCCAAACACAAATTATATATATATATATAACATGCCAAATTGGAGCTTTATTATAAGTTTTATTTGAACATAGATTTCCTTACATTGAATATGATTGCCTCTTTGAATTTAATTTTGAGTAATATGCAAATTTAATATGAACAAAGGAAACTCAATGAAGAAATATAAGTGAAGCATTTAGTTTTTTTTAACAATGGGAAAACCTATCATAACTTAGCTATCAAACTAGTAGTGGGGATAACTATCATTGGTTATTATCCAAGAATGCAAGTTGACTCATCACTGTTATTAAAGGAAATTCATGCCACCTATAATTCCCCATTGGTTTTCCATAAGGGTGCACACTTTCACTCCTACCAGATGCTTCTGGGCCTTGGGTCATTAACCTATTTCCTCATGCCTAAAAAAGATTAACTCTTAACCCAACAAAA
Source organism: Pinus albicaulis (assembly GCA_034641835.2). Taxonomy (NCBI): domain Eukaryota; kingdom Viridiplantae; phylum Streptophyta; class Pinopsida; order Pinales; family Pinaceae; genus Pinus; species Pinus albicaulis. Next base: position 774,587,864 of record CM076581.1, read on the forward strand.
ATAAAGTGTTTAAAAATCTAACAAATCTTTATATTATATTTAAATTCCACATTTATCATTCGAAATGAAGTGTTTAAATATACATGTTTTAATATTTAGATCCCCATTTGATCCTATCACTTCAATATCAACCATATTTTTTATATTTTTATATTAGCGTTACTTTATATAACATTTTTATTTGATCATGGAATCATTATCAATTTGGGAGAAGGAAAAAAAAATACACATCATATTCCTTAATAAAATTTTGACCTCAAGTTTCTATCAAAAACTTTATAAAATGATTTAATGTGTTATATAATATTATTTAATATATGTATTCCCCGATGGGGTGAGAAATAAGGTATATGACGTTCTCGAGGGAGCATGTGGGAACTCATGTTGAGCACGTGGCTGCAGGTGGGAGGGTAGGCCTCCATGTCCTCTAAATATTCATTATCTATAGGAGGGATTAACAGTGTATGTGCGAAATATAATTATGTCTCAGTTCCCATTGGTGGTGATGATCGTTGGAGTTTGAAGGAGGGTGGAAAGGTCTATAACTGTTCATTATGTGTTTGTGTTTGGAAGAGAAAAGGAATTTGTAGTGTGATCCCTATGCGGAGAGGAAATTGTTTCATAGGGTTCCTCGTCTAGGAGATGTGGCGCCCTCCCCGCCAGAATTCCCACCTCCCCTTTCAGGTGGGATTTTTTGTCAATTTACTGTTTGGTCTTCGCATCTAGTTCTATGCATATAGTAAGGGTTTCAACCTTTCGATTCTGTGTGTGCTTCGTTGGTCTAGTTCGGGGCGAGTGGTAACCTATTTTTTCTGGAAAGTGGGTAGAATTGTAGTCATCATTGGTCCCTCTTGGGCTCCTGCAATTTTGGTTGGTGTTTGGGGATTTAGTTTTTTGGTCCTTAGGTGGTTTGGATAGTGTGGGTTCGTCTCTGGAAGTGGAACATGTTTTCATATGTGGATGTTGTAGAATTATGGTTCTTTGCGTGCATTTATGGTTGGTTATTGGTGGTCACGTTGGTGCGGGTAGTGTGCTTCTCCCTGTGGGATGTCATAGTCTAGGAAGGTTCTCAGGGCTTCGTCTCTTCCTATGTCTACAATGTTGGGATGATAACCATGAATCTGGTTCCTCCTTTGGCCCACTCCTCCTCACAAATTAAGCCCAATTTTGGCAGCTCAATAGGTGGCACATCTCTCTCTCAGTTATAAATGGTGACTGGTAGTGTTGGCAGATAAATCTGTCTTGCGGACAAGACCGATCTCCCTAGTACTAAAAGTATCTAGCAACAAACAACCAAATAGACTAATCTTTCTCTAAGCATATATGATCTATGAAAAGCTCTATAGAGGTGTTAGGGACTTACCATTTGTCCAGTGCTTGTTCGAAGTCGTTATTGTCCCTCGCGCGCTTGACGGAGTTTTCCTCGTAAACCTGCAGTCACAAACAAGCAAAATATTACATAGCACTTGTATAGAAATCATCATAAACCATGCTTATCATAGTGATCAAAGAATCTATGAAATAAACCATTGATTGAAAGCTTATTGAGAAAAATGAGTATATTTGTATTAATTTCAAAAGAAGAAAATCCTTACAACCTGAGCCTTGATGTTGCACAAGACTTTCCGGGGTCCGAAGCAGAAATCTCCTTTACTTTGATAAGCTCTGCACTCCTCCAACCAAGATGAATAGAGGTATGTAATCTCTCCTCACAAAATTCTTAATCAACTGAGTCTAAATCTCAACAGCACTTAACTTCAAATATTCTAAAGCTTCAACTCCCCTTTGAGGCTACCCAATGCCTCTTTTTATAGTAGAATAGAGGAGGTTTCTTGTTCCAACTATGAAGGGATAGAATCCTCCTTCAAAGGGATAAGCTCCTCACATCAAGGGGTTAGCTCAATAAGGTAAGGGATTCATGCACCTCATAAGAGTGGTTCTATCACCGCAAGATATTTTCTGGAAACTTCTAGAATTCACTTTTATTAAGCTTTTTGGAAATTACTTGCGCCTTTTTGATCTTACAGGGGTCTGCACTTTTAACACAGATAAAGTGCGTTCAGGTACGCAAGATAGCTTAACATTAGGTGTGGGACCACAGGCAAGATAGAGATAAAGTGCGACACCAAAGTTTAGGAGATTTTTAGGAACTTTTCTCTGATTTTCAAGGCTTGACATGAGGAACTGATATGTTAGACTTGCAAAGGGAGGAGTATGAGTAATAATGAGCTCATACACATAGCAGAATGTCAGAATGACAATTTTCAGTTTAACAGATTGCCCCATAAAGTGCAAAGTCTGGAATAGATGATGCTGAAGTCTGTCATATATGAAGAGTGCAGTACTTTATCATTTCAAGGATCATCCTGTGGTCACCCCAGTCGGAACCTGTAAAAACATTCAATGCAACATATATATATATATATATATATCATCGCTGAGGTAGGCATTCCTATGCTCATATCAAAACTAAATAATTCAAACTGTTCTGATACAGGAATGATTTTGAGTACATCACAATATAGACATATGTAGACATAGTATGGACGCAGCCATCTATTTGTAAATAGTATACTGTAAGATAACAAAATTCTTCGCATCTTGGATGGTAGAAACTAGATCCAGGGTCTTGATTTCCGCATCTCAAACTAGTACGATTCTATCCATGTGAATGAATGTGTCGAAGTCGAACATGGTAGAAACCACTTGATTACCAGTCAATGATGTAAATTGTTAACAAGTGTGAGAGTAACCACCAGTAATGTCAATGGCTCTCAAAGTACCCAGTACAATCCATGAGATGTGAATGAATGAGCTACAGTCGAACATATGACGGAATCATTCGATCGAAGGTCAATGATGCAACCTGTCGTCGAAAGCGATAAACCTCCCATTGAGGCATGCAGATTTCAAGGTACTGACAATTTCTAGATCAACTTCCTAGATAATGAGTTATCGTCGATAGAAAGTGATCCGTTGTAGGCAAGACCACAACACGAAATCATAGATCAAGTTTTGAAAAATATATTGGCAAGGACTGACTCAGGGATGGTAAAAAATGGATGACAGATATTTTGCAAATGAAAGGTTTATTTGAACTGTCCTCTTGAACACATAACGACACTGTAGATGGCTTGGTAGCAATTGACCCAAAGCTAATACCCAGAAACTGGATGAAGACTTTCAAATGAAGTTTGATTAACTATTAGGCAAAGGATTTCCCAACCCAGGTGATTGAAAGTGGCGTGTTCAAGAGTGGTTAACTAGATTTTCGAAAAATCAAAATACAACAAATAAGTCATTTTTCTCTCTTTTCCCCCACCATTTCTGGCAAGTACCTCTTTATTTTTGACAAGCTTGAGGAGAATAACATTTGCTTGTTTATAAGCTCATCCTTCGGATGAGTCCAACTTAGTTTAAGATTCAAACCCTAAGAAGGAGTGGTCTGTTCCTGTTGAAAATTTAACAGGTCCTTTACTGTTAAATTTTAACGAGTCCAGTATAGGAGAAACTCGGTGTTTTTCAATTTTGGGGAGTCAGAAGAAAAACTTAAGAAAACTCCATGGGTGTACTTTTTCGTAAGTTTAGTCTCTCAAGCCCGAAAAAGGATAAAATAATGTGGGAGAGAACTCTATTGACCATAATCAGTCAACGTATACCTTTTTCGTAAATAGTCCATTTCAGTCCGTAAAAGGGGTAAACTTATACTGAAGGGACGATTATTCATTTACTTTAATGAGTTCGAACAATCAAGTACTTGGCAATATTTTCATGTTTAGAGAGTCTGAAAAGGGCTTAAAAGACAACTCCAATGTTTCGCTTTTTCGTGAATTTTTTAAAGAGTCCGAAAAAGTGATAAAAGTATACTCTTTGTTGAAAAATGATCAATTCTCCTGAAAAAATCCAATTTCTGCACAAAAACTTGAAACATTACACATACCTGTTTTAAAATAAGTAAAAATGCTTTCAAAATACCCTTTTTAAAGTGAAAAATAAACAAATTAAAATTCATCTATTCGAAAAAACTTATAAAAAGGACTTTTTCAACTTCATTTTTACCGTTCAAGTTCAGAGTGAAAAGTAGAAGCTTTTGGGTAAAAAAGTTCCTGTGAAGATTCCGGAAGATCCGTCTGACGAAATTGAGAACCATCAGTCCTAGGTAATCCACAACCTCTTAATCTTGCTTTTCATCAATTTAAAATTCTTTTTAGGCTTCAGTTTTTATCTTTTAAGAGAAAAATATGTTTAAGAAATCACCCGCGGGGGTCCGCAGGCACAACACACAGGACCTGCGGACCCCGACCTTTTTCTATGTAGAAAAAGGTCGTGGGTCCGCACTTTTTATATAGAACACATGCATTCCTACGCACTGTGTATGAAGGAAAAGTGTGGTCCCCGCGCAATTGAATTTCAAAATCAAATTTTTCATTTCCCGCCCAAAAATTTTCAAATTAGATTGTTCTAACTTATCTTTTTATGCATTGTAGGATTAGCAAGATGTTGATTTGGAGAGAACATGAGCACGAGGATGTGGATGACACCGCGATGCCCCATTTTCCCACAATGCAGGCTTTAAGAGCATGCGGTTTGTATAAATTTTGGGCCATTCAGGGCATGAGGGCACAGGTAGACCTCCTGACATGGCTGGTAAACAGGTGGAACGTGTAGGACCAGTGTTTCATTATTGGCGGCCACCAGATAGAAATTGAGCTGGAGGATATTTATTTTCTGACTGGTTTGTCCAAGAGGGGCGAACAACTTTCCTTGTTTGGGACTAGGCCAGGTGGCCAAACTGTCGCTAGTCTTCAACAAGAGTTCTGTAATGATGAAGCAGACCCCAGGGACAAATGGATTGATATAAAAACTATCATCCGCCCGAGCTAAAAGTAATTGTGTTTACTGTTACCAGACTGTGTGGGAGTGCCGCACTGCATGTGGCTACCGGTTCCTAGATGCGTATTGCTGTGGACTGTTTTTGAGGAACCATTTTCAACTGGTGCGAAGCTGTGTTGGCCAATGTAAAAGGCAAACTGACTAGAGAGAAAAGTGGAAAACTAAATAAATTTGGATATAGATCCATCGTGGTCACTTTTTATCTAGAGAGGGTACCCATGCTAGCTCCGCAAAGTATTCTTGTTGATGTTGGTTGACCCCGAAAACCTAGGATGGTTCGTTGGGTTGCATTGATGGCCCGTCACGGTATTGAGGGCGCTGAGATTGTTCGATTTCCTCCTTCATATTTCCGTTGGCTGGACCACCAACTTTTTGTCATCGAGGACTTTCCATACTCCGGGATAGATTTCCACGGCGACCGGGAGATGACTCTCCCAGCAGGGGAAAAATGGGATGAATCAGGTAAAATCATTTTCAACAAATTCTAAGTTCTAATTTTTTATTTTTGATCGTCTTGTTTTTATGAACGCAGATGTGGGTCCACGGCGACCAACCCATCTCCAGCCCTATGATAGAAGATAACCAGTTGTAGTTGCACCAGCCCTAGTAGGCCAATCAGCGGAAATTTTGTCTGATTTAGAGCATCATCTAGAGCGTCTGACTCTAGATATTCCAGAGACAGACATAGATGAGATCCCACTCAGATTGCAGAGATACGTGATTGGTGTTCCAAGACCTTTTAGAAGGTTCCTGTGTAGGGTGGCTCGAGCAGTGATTTCTTATCGTGATCACCATCAGTGATGGGATGATCGTGTTGTAGACTCGTATTTTTGACTTTTTTTGTTATCATTTTTCCGATCATAAGGTGTTTCCAACCTTTGATCGAAGACGATGTATATTTTTTGAAAAACATTTTATACTATGATATATCACTATTTATCGGCTTTTTGTGTTCATATTATGGATGTTGTTTGTTTTACTGTTTTGATCATTGCAAATGTCGATTTATCATACTATAAGAAACTATGTCTGCGAATGTATTTAAATGTCTTGGAATATGTTGATATTCAATGTAGTCAAATTCACGTTCCAAGAGACGAACTCTTCAAAATAACCGTAATAACACCGGATTTCTAATGGCATAAACCCTATTTAATTGTAATACAACAAGTTCAGAATCCAACCTAACAATCAAACTCCGAATTCCAAATGATATGGATTCAGATAATAACTCAATCACTGCACTATACTCGGCAATGTTATTCGTTGTTTGACCAAGGCTTACCCCATGCATGGATACTATCTCATCAGAGGGTGAATAAATAACCCAAGCTGCGGAAGTAATGTTCTGTGTACTACGACAAGCACCATCAGCAAAACCAATGTAGGTTTGAAGAGACGTCGACATCTACAATATCAAGAGTAAAACTCAGATAATCAGGAATAGTGATAAACACACTTCTAAACTAAGCACGCTTTTCTAATCTAAAACACACCAGCAGTAAAGAAATCTAATATAATAAAAATGTCCATACCAAGTTAAGCATAGTATCACTTCAGATAAAGTCCATTTCTGGGTTTATCTAAAGGGACACCGTCAAAATCTATCAGCTCATAGGCCCCTTTAGCTAACTTTAGCTTGACAATGAAAGGGCCATGCCACATGGGCACGAATTTCCCAGCTCCTAGCTTATCGTTGGCTTGATCATAAACTAAGACTAGGTCTCCTTCTGAAAAATTTCGAGGGGTAACACTTCTATCCTACTGAGATTTTATTCGTTTAACATGAGCCTCATTTGCTATTGTAGCATTTCGTCGATTCTCATCCAGCTGAGCTAAGTACAAGAAACGTTTCTCCTCCTCAGACGTAGCTGGGAGTAATTCTATGGCTAATTTCAGTGACAGAATTCACATTCAATCGGCAACACAGCTTCCAAACCGTAAACGATTTGAAAGGGAGTGAAACCAGGTGATGTTTTCACTGAGGTTCGATATGCCCAAAGTGTTGAAAATAACATGGAATGCCAATTAGTTTTGTGAATACCAATAATTCGTCTAATCATGGTGACTAAAACTTTATTTATAGCTTCAACCAGACCATTGGCTTGCAGATAATACGGAGTGGAACTATCGTGGCACAGGCCAAGTTGATCTGTCAGTTCCGTCATCATGAAATTTTGAAAATGACTTCCATGATCTGTAATAATGGCTTGAGGAACACCGAACCTAGCAATTATGTGATTAAATATGAAAGTTGCAGCAGTTTTGTCGTCAGCCGAAAATGTAGGCATCGCCTCAGCCCATTTAGTAAAATAATCTATTGCTAAGATAATATATGCATTCCCCCCAGCCGAGTGAGGGTTACATGTAATAAAATCGATACCCCATTTCGCGAAAGGACCAACAGAAATTATGGGATGAAGAGGAGCAGGTGGCGCGCGCATCTTACGATCAAAAAGTTGACAATTGTGGCATTTCCGGACTACGTAAATACAATCCTTGAATAACGACGGCCAGAAATAGCCAGCGCTCAATATCTTTTGGATTGTGGCATACCCAGACATATGACCGCCACATGCTCCAGAATGGCAGTCATTTAAAACTTTTTCAGCTTCTTCATGAACAAGACAGCATCGGAAAACTGAATCCGCTCCACAACGATAAAGTGTATCACCAATGATATTATACTGTTGGGATTGGAAGTGTATTTTCCGTCACTGAGATTGTGAGATTTCAGGCCGAAAAGATTGGGTTTGGAGATAAACAATAATATCTCCATACCATGGATCGAGAGTCCTGATAAGAAACAGAGATTCATCCGCAATGTGCTCTTCTGCCATAGTTTCAGTATCAGTAGAGGGAAAATCACACATCAGCTCTGCAAATACCAAAGATTTCTTTGCCTTGGATTTCTCAAACTCCAAGTCAAATTCCTGTAGGATGACTATCCATTTGGAATACTTGCCCCCTAGCAATTGTTTGGTTAAAATATACATCATAGGGTTGCAATCAGAAATTACCGTGGTTTTACGTCACAAGATGTAGTGCCTAAATATTTGGACAACTTGGACAGCTGCCAATGCCAATTTCTCCACATGTGTATATTTGATCTCGGTCGGATGCAGATTCGGACTAAGATAGTAAATCACATTTTCAGTATGAGGTTCGTCTTCCTGAACTAACACCATCCCAATGGTGGAATGAGAAGCAGCGAGGTACAAAATGTAATCATGGTTGTAGTTGGGAGGATGCAATAACGGTGCATGGGTTAACGTGTGTTTAAGTGCATCAAAAGATCGATCAGCGATCTCATCCCAAAAGAATGGAATATTCTATTTCAACAACCGGGTGAAACCCTTTGTAAGCTTGGCATAGTTAGGAATGAACTGACGTAAAAATTTTGCTTTCCCCTGCAAACTTTGGAGTTGGCGTAAAGTCGAAGGAGGAGGTAATTTGATAATAGCTTCGACCTTCGATGGATCGACGTGAATGCCTGATTTCGAGACAACAAAGCCCAGTAAACGACCCGACTCTACACAAAAAAACACATTTGTGTGGATTCAGCTTAATTTTATAATGCCGACACCTCATAAAGATAGCTTGTAAGTGTGTGAGATGGTCGGCCCTGCGTGATGAATGAGCAGGTAAATCATCGAGATACGGTTGCACAATGTGCTTAATGTCATGAAACGCATAAGACATTTCCCTTTGAAAAGTTGCTCTAGCATTATTCAATCCAAAGGGTAGCTTGCGATAAGCAAACGTCCCCCATGGACAAATAAAAGTTGTTTTTGGCTAATCAGCAGTGAGTATGTTTATTTGATTATACCCAAAAAAGCCATCCATAAAGGAAAACATTTCGCTACCGGCACAATCATCAATTATTTGATCGATATAGGGAGTTGGATAATTGTCTTTGGGACAAGCTCGATTAATATCCCTATAATCGATACATACTCATATCGTTCCTTGTTTTTTAGTTACAGGAACAATATTTGATACCCAATCTGTTAAAGGAATTGGATATATGAAACCTGCACGAAGTAATTTTTCAACTTCTGATTTAATAGCAGCAGCTTTTCTTGGATGTATCTGACGTAAACGTTGACGAACAGGTTTGGCATCCGGGTAAGTCTTGATTTCATGTACGATGATTGACAGATCAATTCCTGGAATTTCTTCATAGGACCAGGCAAACACATCATGGAATTCTTGAAATAAGGCTTTATAGGCTTTAATTTCATCTTCAGTACAACAAGCACCTATATGAATGTTTTCAATTATTCCTGGTTTTACTAAAATGTCAATTAGAACCGTTCGAGAAATATTTTCCAAATTTAACTCAGAATCAGGATTTTGCAATGGATTCTGGGGTTCTTTGACATATTCAGCGGTAAAAATTGAAACGAAATCATATTCAAAATGATCTAGTTCAGGTAAAAACGAAGATCGATGATGCAGATCTTCCCATGGTAAATCCTCAACGGACAAAAATTCACGAATGTGCTCATCAGTATGAACAACATTAGGAAATGTCATTGTGGCTAAACTGGATATAGAAAGTGATTCCTCACGGATCCCATTCATTGGATCATTTTCGGTTGAAGAGGGGTCGGAAAGTGACTGTACAGCCTGGTATGCAATTTCAAATGGACTCAAAGGCATCATGCCATCAATTGAATCTAACTCGGAATCGAAAGGTACGATCCAAGGATCATCAAACATAATAGTGTCTGACGAAATCATGTGAATAGTTGCAACAGAAGACGATACGTTAGGAGGAGGAAAGTAAAAAGTTCCTAGTAAACCAGAATCTTTAACCAATCCTACTCCAACATCCTTATAAGGGATAGCCACTTTACCAACGTGTTGGATTGTTTCTGTAGAGGCTGGGTCGGAAGAGAAATAAGTTAACTGATCTATTGTGACGATCTTTCCTTGATATGGAAATTTTATGAGTCGAAAGACCGAAGAAACAGCAACAGTCATAGCATAAGACCAACTACAACCCAGGAGAATGTTGTAATCTAGAGGGACATCAACCACTTCCACATCTAGATTTACGGTTTTACCTTCGACCCCTATGGGTAAATCCTACAAAATACCAAAAGGGTGGAAACCTCAACCATCAAAAGCCTTAAGAATCATCGAAGATTGGTTGAGTGTAGGAGAACCAAGCGATTTCCAACACTGAATAGACATAATACACGTTGAAGCTCCCTTATCAATCACAGTCCGATAGATCGGTCTGTTTTTTACTAACACTGGTATCTGGAAAGCCATTTGATGAGGTAGACGAGGTGTACTATTTTCTAAATCAAAGATTATAAGATTAGAATCCTGAACATCTATAGCTCCTATAGCAGACAAGCAATTTACGCTGTGCTGGGCATGATTGCAGCACTTCCAACGCTGAGATTGCTGAAGGGGAAATAGCTAAGCCTTCAACAATGTTGTAATTTTGAGCAGCTCTCGCATGTGGATTGAAAGCTGATTTACGAAGAACACCTTTAGCAGGCGGTTTGATTATTAAGTCTGGATTTTGTTTCTCGATCTATAGCGAACCAGAAATAGGAGGAGGCATAGTTGATGCATTTGCATTAGAAGATTCTGCTTCTTTACCATCAACAGGACTCTTAGTACCATAATCTTGTGATTGGGTCGCAATCCTTACATGAGACATCATCAAAATAGGTTCTTCTGAAGTAGTCGAAGTAGAACCAACCATTTTGCTATCTTGAGTCGGAAAAGGATCCTTCAAGACAGCAGGTTGTTGTGAACCTTTAACGAATTTCGCAACCTCTGCTCGATGTGGGCATTCCTTAGTAAAATGATCTTCGTCACAAATATAACAAGGATAACGAGGTTTTTGTTTTTCGTCATTGGATTCATTTTTATCAGTTTTCTCTTTTGAATTCTTTTTATATTTATTCTTCCCTTTCTTTTTACCACCGGATTTAGATTTAGCTGTAGATGTCTCTACGACATGAATGTTGGCAGAAATTTCAGGGGAAGATTCTCCTTTCGGGGAATCTGGTAAAGTTATAATAGGAGAAGAATTCTTTGAAGATTTCTTCTTACTTTTCGTATTGACCGTACCAATCATACCATCAGCGGCATGAGACCCTGAAGGAGCAGCATCTATTTGACCTTGTTTTGGAAGGTCAGGGATTTTTTCGTGTAAAGTACCTAACTGTGTATAAATGAGGTCAAGGTACTGAGCTTGAGCAATCACTTGATCTTCAGTAACAACACCAGCCTTAGCTACATCTTCAGTAATCTTGGGTTACAATGATTTAACAAACCATTCTGCCAAAATTTGATCTGGAATATAAACTTTCACCAAACGTCTTCCACGTCGCCATTCATGAATATGATCAGAAATATACATAGACGTAGATTGTTTTAGTGAAGTTAAAAATTCCGTGCCATTGTCGTATCTGACAGGAAACTGAAAATGAGTCAAGAAGGCAGTTGCTAACTGACTGAAGTTATTAAATGAGCCTCGTGGTAACTCAATGTACCATTTGACTGCAAGACCAATAAGAGTTCTTTGGAAAAGACATAAGCGAATAAAATCATCAATGATTGAATTAGACGCACACCAGAGGTGATAAGTCATGACGTGATTTGATGTATCCTCTCCTGAATTACCTTCGAATTTGGGTATATCACCGAGCAACTTATGCGGCATTGGCAGCCAGTACGGATAATAGAAAATCGGATCATTTGTAAGGCGAGTCAAATCAGGTAAATCCAAAGTTGCAATAAATGGTAACTGACGGTTAAGGTCACGAAAACCTTGAGTAGCCAAAGCAGTTCTAGGAGGTGGATACCCAGGATAACTGGGAATCATATTTACGTTAGGAATCGTGTAACCTCCTAGAAAACCAGGATTAACTGGACCAAACTAGGGTTGTTGAGGCTGCTGATAAGTATAGCCAGGGTACGGTTGATACTGATAACTTGGATTTTGTGAACCGAGACCGAATTGAGGATATCCCTGGTACGGTTGATACGTGAATTGTGGTTGACTTGTGACAACTGTACTTGTACTGGCTTGTCCTGCAGGCATCTAAACCGAAGTCTGAACTGAAGATCCTGACTGGGGTACAGAGACTTGAGTGATTTGCACGGATACAGGGATAGTCGAACTCAGAGTTAAAGATACTCTAGAAATAGGTGTTACAGGTTGAACAGACATTGTAGCAGTTTGAGGCAGAGTCTGAGGTGAACTAGGCCCAGCCTGCTGAACAGAAATAGGTGCAGAAGTTTGAATAGTTGGCTGGACAGGTTGCGAGGTTAAACCAGAAACCAAAGGCTGTCCAGGTTGATAAGGTAGTTGCACGTTAGGCTGCATAGGCTGTTGATACTGGGATGGATCCCACACCATATTCAATCTGAGGTACTGTCCCGTAGAAGGTTGAACATAAGGACCATATCCTGGTTGAACGTAGGGTTGATAAGTAAGTGGTAAATTTCCGGCTCCTTGAACAGATGACTGACCATAAGGCTGTTGGTAACCTTGAATTGGGTACTGACCTTGAGGTTGATAACCCTAAGGCGCGTACTGAAGCTGGGGTTGATAAGGACCTTGAGGAGCATATTGAGTTTGGGGTTGACCCTGTGGTATGTACTATCCTGAAGGTTGATATCCTTGAGGTATGTACTGTCCTTGGGGTTGTCCCAAAAAATAATATGATTCCACAGTTTGTCCTAGGAAAAAGCTATCTTAAGGTTGCCCCCTAGGTGGTAACTAACTTCCTGAAGGTTTCCCCCCAGGCAGTAACTGACTACCTTGAGGTTGCCCCCCAGGCGGTAACGGATTTCCCTGAGATTTCCCTCCAAGCGGTAACTGACTGCCTTGAGTTTGTGGATTCGGAATATTACCAGACATCATAAATATTTTCTCTGTGTTTAACGTTTCAATTTTAATTCCACTTAAACCGGATGATAACACTTGTTCTATTGGTTGAGGAGCTGCTCCGGAGAAAGTACCAGACAGAGCTTGATATCCCTAAGGAACAGAAGGACCACCATGTAAAAATGTTTCCGGTGTCTAAGAAAACATGGATGACTCTCCTGCCATAATGGATGATGGATAGTAACCTCTGGGTGTTGGATGAAATGGAACTCGAGGTGGAGAAAAAGCAAGACCCGGATTTTCTAAAAAAATCGTTAAGGATAAATACCAAGCAGTAGTTCGAATAGGGCTGTATAAAATTGATTCACGTTCCCTAAGATTTAACGACTGAGGGTAATTGGGAAGAGATAACTCTTCGTTTGGATTAGTAAGTTCTTCAATAGAAATTAGTCCAAATGGAAGATCGTTAGTGACAATATTTCTTACCCTAGGTGAATTAGGATCGCTAGAAGTTGGAGTAATAAATCCTGAAGATGTTTCCAAAACAGAAGGTTCAGTTTCAGGTTCAGAGATTTCAGGTTCGTCAGCCAGTTCACTGGTAGGAGAAATATTACCAGTAACTTCAGAAACCGAAATCGGCTCTTGAATGTGTTCTGTTATGGGTGTTTGATAACCAGGATGAACTACTATATATGAAGTCCTGACTTCTGTTGATTTAATCCTACCGCTACTAGATGATACCAGAGCGCGAAGCCCTTCAAGCTGACTTGGTGAATATTCAGGGGGTTTCCCTTGTAATCTCCAGGATTGTCTCGGCAATTCCGCCACAATTAAATATTTAAATAATCACATGCAAACAAAGAAAATTTCAATGAAAACACCTAAAGTCTCTAAGAAACAATCAATTGAATCACACGCTTAAAAATCTAAGAGTTCAAACCACACACAAATAGTAACTTCCCGTACTAAAAACACTAGTTGGTGATGAAATCCAACTTAGTAGAAATTTAATACAGAAAGGGCGGTTGGAACAGTTACCCTGACAACCTGCTTAATGAAACAGACTGGCACAAGTTTCCTCACAAAACCATCTCGTGTGAAGAGAACCCCCAGAGAGTCCAAGTGAGTCTAGTCGACGTCTGCTCCAGGTACATTGAGATCTTTCCTTCACCGTCACCTTAGGAAATAATCTTAAGTTTTGAACACTAAGGTTACAAACAGTAACAAATATAACTGGGGGAACAATTTACGATCCGATCCCACGCACAAGGGCAGAGTAACAAAGCTCAATCCCCTTGAAGGCTCCTCGACATGGTTAATCTGAGGTTTACCGACAAATGACCCCAAGCTTCTCAACAATGGTTAATCTGAGGTTTACCGTTTGTAATGCGCGCAAAATCTTCTATCTTCCCCAATGAAACAGAATTGATTGTCTCAAAGGTTCGGACATGATCTCGTGATTGACTTATTTAAGAGAAGCTTCCTAGATTATACAAATTACAATTGGATTTATTTCCTACTGCAAGATTTGTCTATTTGTTTGTTTTACTACCTTGGAGAGTTAATTACTCCCTACTCCAAGATACTAGCCTAAGCTATGTTGGTGATAAGAGCCCTAGAAAATAAAAAAATTGCTAGATGAATTTTAATTAAGCGTTACTTTTAGGAGTTGTTTCTTAAGTCAATGGGTGCGGAAGTGAAACTCTGATGGTGTGAAGACTCGACTTCCAAAAAACACTAAAAATGCATCTAAAAATGATAATCATATCGTTTCCTTTCAATGAAATTCTAATTAAGGAAGAGTTAGAGAATGCAATTCTTTTAATGAACAATTCCTTCTTTAAACATAAAGAACAATTGAAAGAAAATATTTTTGTCTTTTCAGCAATAACTCCAAACGAAACAAACTATCAAAGCTCATAAGAAAATTCTTTCACTTTCAAAAAATTGAAGCTATAAAACAAATTTCCTTCAAAAGAGATCTACAAACATTTATAAAAAATACTCAAAACTATAAAACTAATTCTGAGATCTACAAATTTTAATAACCTATTTGAATAAAAGCTTTAATTTTTTTTTTTGAAGAATGTTTTACATAGTTATTCAGCAAACTAAGGATCTATTCGTTCATAATAACAAACAGATCAAAAACACTTAATTATGTTTTTATAAAAAATGAAATTCAAAAACCAATAACAAAGTTTCTTTTCGAATATTTGCAAAGAAACAGGAAACTCTATTTCTCAATAAAGGATGATTTCACAATCAGGTCGGATTCAGCAAAAGACAAAAGACCAATGTAATCTTAGGTATTTCAAACAGTCAATGCTTCGAATCTCTACAAAGACCAAGTGAAAAACAATCCAAAATGCAAAACTTCTAGAAAATCATCGAAACACCAATACTGCTAAGATTCATTCACAGAAAGCTTTTGACAGAAACAATCATCAATCTGGGCAGAAATCAAAAACTCTAAATTAAAATAAAGATAAACTAAAGAAAGAGATCTAAAGGTTTTTCAAATTTTTAACAGGGTCCGCAGGTTTGCAGAAGGAACATGTGTGGTACCGCACTGTTTACTAAAGCAAAAATGCGAAACTGCCCGCACTGTGCAAAGAAGGAAAAGTGCAGTCCCAGGAAAAATTAGAGAAAAACATAAAAGATCTCAAAATTTTCAAAAACAAAGAAAATCTAAGCTACCCAGGCAGATGTCTATCTATCAATCAAAAACTAGGAAAAACGTTTCCTCAAATCAAAATAAAAGAGAACCAAAAACAACAAGTTCTTTCCCCAATGGAGTCACCAATTTTTTGGTGGATAAATCCGTCTTGCAGACAAGACCGATCTCCCTAGTACTAAAAGTATCTAGCAACAAACAGCCAAATAGACTAATCTTTCTCTAAGAATATATGATCTATGAAAAGCTCTATAGAGGTGTTAAGGACTTACCATTTGTCCAGTGCTTGTTTGAAGTTGTTATTGTCCCTCGCGCGCTTGAAGGAGTTTTCCTCGTAAACCTGTAGTCACAAACAAGAAAAATATTACATAGCACCTGTATAGAAATCATCATAAACCATGCTTATCATAGTGATCAAGGAATCTATTAAATAAACCATTTATTGAAATCTTATTGAGAAAAATGAGTATATTTGTATTAATTTCAAAAGAAGAAAATCCTTACAACCTGAGCCTTGATGTTGCACAGGAATTTCCGAGGTCCAAAGCAGGAATCTCCTTTACTTTGATAAGCTTTGCACTCCTCCAACCAAGATGAATAGAGGTATGTAATCTCTCCTCACAAAAGTCTTAATCAACTGAGTCTGAATCTCAACAGCACTTAACTTCAAATATTCTAAAGCTTCAACTCCCTTTGAGGCTACCCAATGCCTCTTTTTATAGTGGAAAAGAAGAGGTTTTCTGTTCCAAGTATGAAGGGATAGAATCCTCCTTCAAAGGGATAAGCTCCTCACATCAAGGGGTTAGCTCCATAAGGTAAGGGATTCATGCACCTCATAAGAGTGGTTCTATCACCGCAAGATATTTTCTGGAAGCTTCTAGAATTCACTTTTATTGAGATTTTTGGAAATTACTTGCGCCTTTTTTATCTGACAAGGGTCCGCACTTTTAACACAGATAAAGTGCGTTCAGGTACGCAAGAGAGCTTAACATTAGGTGCGGGACTGCAGGCAAGATAGAGATAAAGTGCGACACCAAAGTTTAGGAGATTTTTAGGAACTTTTCTCTGATTTCAAGGCTTGACATGAGGAACTGATATTTTAGACTTGCACAGGAAGGAGTATGAGTAATAATGAGCTCATACACATAGAAGAATGTTAGGATGACAATTTTCAGTGTAACAAGTAGTGATGGATCGGGGCTGGGTGGTAGCAACGACATTCGCTTGGGTCAAAGGGTTGTAGGTGGTTGAGGTGGTGGCAGGACGGGGTGTCCTGGTCATGCGGGGTCTACAGCTCGGGGATGCATTCCTGGTGACACATCGATGGGTCGTGGGAGCTGCACCCCTCCGGGTCAGTAAAGTGGCAGGTTAGTTCATCGTGGTTGCTCAAGAAGATGAGGGATGGTGCATCATGGGGGACGAGGGTAGCAACAAGGCTATTGTGTGGAGTGGTATTGGGGTTTGATACAATCTATTCTTGAACTCCTCGAAACCTCAGAGCAGGTGCGACACAGTGCGGCAGGAGGAACATGCCGAGATAATTACTAGTCTGAACAAAATGCACTATTTCCAGTGCCATGTCCAGGAGCGTGTAGTGGTGTTCTGGAGAGGCCAGAACCTATTATCTGAGAAAGTTGATAAGTTGGAGGCTTGGATGGCCCACTTCAAGGAAAACATTCAATGCTCCTTCCATCCTCCTCCTCCTCCTCCTATAATAGCTCCGGACAACCCAACATCCATCACCTCTGATGATTAGCATGATTACACGTGTTTTATTTATTTTGGGTGTTTACTGGTGCCTATGGCCTCTCAAGTTAGGGACTGTGTCTCTTGATGTTTTTATGTTTCATTGTCATATGCTGATATTGGTAGTCAACAAACCTAGTCAGGGTGAGACTACCTGTGTTTTTCTACTGATGTGCCTCTTTTTGGAAGAATGAATATAATGTTGATTTACAAAAAAAAATATTTAATTTAATTATAATAATGTTATTTAATGTATTTATAATATAGAATATTTATAGAAAAATTTTAGTTTTTGTTTATTATATTGTTTAAATTTTTTAATTAAAAAAAAATTATAAAATTTATATTAAATATTTTTTAAAAATTGTAAATAAATATCTATAAATTATATTTAAAATTGGTTAAATATAAATTTATCCTTATAAAATCATATTTCATTTATCTCATTTAAAATATAATTATAAATATAGCAATATATAAGGAGTGAAATCACATCTAAAATATATTTATAAATGTAATAATATATAATGAATGAAATCATACTATAATTGTATGAAACCTCATAACTATTGTCCTAATCACTGCAAGATTAAAAGTATACAAATTATTTCACTTTTTTGGAATATTTTTATAGAAAATTAATTATGCCTATAGTTTCATTCGTCATTGGAGACTTTGGAGTTGAGGGACTGATGGGTGGGGTGGTGGTGCTTACTCTTGTTTGATTTGCTCACATCTTCTTCCTGTGGTTTCCATATTTTTTGTGTATGAGGGCAACATGTGGCGTTGGGATCTATGTTGTAATGGGTGAATTGTGCTTCAGGGTATTTTTCTCAGATTACTTTTTGCCACTCATTTTTCACATGGTTGTCATCATTGGCTTTATAAGCGGGTGTGTTTGGGGTTGTGGTATTGGTGGAAATCACGATATGATGTGGGACTCAGACCTTGCTCTTTTCTTACTTGGTGGTTGCACCCATTTTTGGTGGCAGCGTGGTGCTTGTAGTTTGGCCTTCGAGGTTGTCGCCCTTGCTTTTCATAGCCTTGTGGTTGCATCTCCTCAGACCATTTTAGGTTTTGGATTGGTATCTCAGTGACCCTATAGGGTCAGGAATGTGTGCCTTGAACCCTTTTTATTCTTGTATGTGGCATGTTTCTAGAACTCTATATTGAGCTAACAAGGTGGCTTGTGCCCTGTCTTTTGAGTTTACATTTGTTGGGGTATCTTGATGAATGTCATTTTTGTGGAAAAGGTTTCTTGTCTGATTGTTATTTGTAATGTTTCTTTTCCTATTTTGGGCTTTGTCTAAGGCCTATTTGTGGTTTTTTCCTTGAAGGGGTTTCAAGCCCTATTTCTTGTTTATCTATTTTGTGGCTTACAAATTTTATCCCCTAGGAATTTTATCTTTTATGCCATGTTATGGAACCAGCTCCCAAAATAGAAGAAAAGAGAGATCAATGCCATAGAAATCAACCACTTTGAGGGGGAAACCTCCTTTAAATTACATAAATGGAAAATTATTGGATGACACAAATGAAAAAACCTCCTTTATATACATAAGAGTGCATGGAGTCACAATATAATCCTAGCCGACCTAACAATAATAATTTAAGGGCACAATAATGATAATATGGGGACTACAGGGGTACAACAATAGCAATAAGGGGGCTACAATAACAACAATAAGGGACTACATTAGTAATATGGGGCCCTAACATGCCCCTCTCCTTCAAAAAAGTGTTCTCCTCAACGCTTGAGTAGTTTTGGATGCTTCTGTATAAAATTCGCGTCCTCCCATGTGGAATCTTCAGTGGGTAAGTTCTTCCAATTGATGAGATACTCATAAATTGATCGATTCCGTATTTGTCAAGTTCTTGTTTCCGTGACTGCTTCAGGTTCCAATATGATTTTTCCTACCTCATCAAGTTCTAGTAATATTGTTTGAACCAAAATTTTGTCACCTATAACCTTCTTCAAGCATGAAACATGGAAAACTGGGTGCACTCAGGAATATGTAGGAAGCTCCAATTTGTATGCCATAGTACCAATATTTTACAACACCTTGTGAGGACCATAGTACTTTGGCAATAATTTATTATCCTTCTTAGCTTGATTGAGGGACATTTGTTTGTATGGTTGTAGCCGTAAAAATACCCAGTCGCCTACATCAAAAGTTCTCTCGCTATGATGTTGATCCGCCTATTGTTTCATTCAATTCTATGTCAATTTAGGTTATCCTTTAAGAGTTGGAGAACTTGTTGTTGATGCTAGATGTGATCTTCCACTCCTTGAACCTTATAATTTTCTCTTAAATATGATGTGATGGACAATAGATGATATCCATAAAGTGCCATAAATGGGATAATTTTTGCTGTAGTGTAGAAGGAAGTGTTATAGCACCATTCAGCCAGAGGTAACCAATTGACCCATTATGTTTTTTTATCAGATACAAAGCAACGAAGATATCCTTCCAAACATTTGTTCACTATCTCAGTTTTCCCATCAGATTGAGGATGATAATATGAGCTATGAGCTAGTAGAGTACCCAAACAAGAAAATAATTATGTTCAAAAATTTCCAATGAAAATGGGATCTCTATCGCTTACAATAATATTTGGGTTTCCATGTAGCTTTTGAATTCTTTCCATAAATGGAGTAGCAACTGTACTCGCTTTAGATGGATGAGAAAATGCACAAAAGTGTGCATACTTGGTAAGTCTATCAACTACCACCATGATGACACTCTTTCCTTTTGAATTAGGTAAACCTATGATAAAATCAATTGAAACCTCCTCACAATGTTGATTTGGAATGGATAAAGGTTGTAGTAGACTCGAGATCTTAATTGTCTCAACTTTATTTTGCTGGCAAACCAAATATTCTGCCACAAAATTTTGAATATCATATTTAAGGCCATCCAAAAAAATTTCTTTCTTCACCCTGTGGCAAGTTTTTAAAATCCCAAGTGTTCTCCTAAGGGAGAGGTGTGAAATTAAAAAAGAATATTTTGTTTTAGTTGGGAATTCTTACAAATATATAAGATATCTTTGTAACATAAGGAATCGTTTTTCCAACTAAATGTATCAGATGTATTGGGATCTTGATACAACTTTTGAATGAGTGTCCATAGTTCTTCGTCATTCTTCCATTCCTCCCTTGCTTCGGTTATCCAATCTAGTTGGATAATAGAAATGACACGAAGCAATACTTCTACATCCTCATCCTTTCTTGAGAGTGCATATGCAACAACATTTAGCTTCCCTTTTTTTGTAGATGATTTCAAATTCATAACCCAACATCTTTATGACCTAGTCTTTCTTCTCTTCTGAAGATAATCTTTGTTCCAAAAAGTATTTAAGACTATCATGATCATTTTTTACCTTGAAGTGACTTCCCATTAGGTAAGGTCACCAATTCTTTCGTGCATGTAGTATTGCCAACATTTCCTTCTCATAAATAGCTTTCTGTAAATACTTTACTTTGATTGGACGAATTTCAAAAGCAACGGGTATTCCTTCTTGCATTAAAACAACACCAATTCCATTTCTTGAGGCATCACATTCCATAATAAAGTTTTTTGTGAAGTCTAGCGTAGCGAAGACCAATGCTTGGAACATTTCCTCTTTAAGATGTTCAAAGGCCTTAGTTGCTTCAAGATTTCATGAAAATGAATCTTTCTTCAATAATGTTGTTAGAGGTGCTTCTATTTTCCCATAATTCTTAACAAAGTTGTGATAATACCCCGTTAACCCAAGAAATCCTCACAACTTCTTTATGGTTTTGGGGACTTTCCATTCCTGAATGGCTTTAATTTTGTTAGGGTCTACCTTAACACCCTCTTGAGATACAATATGACCCA
Organism: Pinus albicaulis; assembly: GCA_034641835.2. Lineage (NCBI taxonomy): Eukaryota > Viridiplantae > Streptophyta > Pinopsida > Pinales > Pinaceae > Pinus > Pinus albicaulis. Next base: position 774,608,904 of record CM076581.1, read on the forward strand.
GATATTCCACCTCCTGTACTCCAAAGAAACACTTGGAGGTTTTTTCATATAATTGCTTCTCCTCCAATAGTTTGAGCACCATGTCAACATGTTGAACAAGATCCTTCCAAGACCTGTTGTAGATTAGTATATCATCAAAAAATACTAAACAAATTTTCTAAAGAAGGGTTTGAAAATTGAATTCATCAACCCTTGAAATGTAGAAGGTGCTTGGGTAAGGTGAAAAGGCATGACCAAAAATTCATAATGACCCTCATGAGTTTGAAATTATGCTTTTAGAATGTCTTCAGTCTTCATTCTAATTTGATGATATCCTGAACAGAGATCCAACTTGGTGAAATAAATATCTCCATGTAATTCATCCAATAATTTATCAATCAAAGGAATTGGAATTTTATCTTTAATAGTGAGCTTAATTAGCTCCCTATAATCCTGACACATGCGTCATGATCCATCCTTCTTGTGCACCAATACTACTGGAGCAGAGAAAGAACTTTGACAATGTTGAATTATACCAGCCTCTAGCATTTCTGCAATCATACGTTCAATTTCACTCTTTTGGACATAAGGATATCTGTAAGGCATGATGTTTCGAGGAAAAATTCATGGAATCCAATGAATAGCATGATCATGATCACGCATAAGTGGGAGTCCTTTTGGAGTTTCAAACACCTTGGAATGATTGTCCAAGAATTTTTGGATATCTGGAGAAATAGATGATTTTGATGTTGGAACTTCTAGTGAGCATAATTGTGCAATGAAGCCTCTTTATTCTTTCTTTAGAAGGCTTGTCATGACATTAGAGCTTATTATCTTTCCAGACTTTCCTCCGCTCCTGCATAATTCAACTTTATTTCCTTCCAAAAAAAAAATCAAGAAAAGTTCTTAAAAATTAAAAGCTACCGTCCCCAAAGGTTGTAACCATTGTACTCTTAGTACAACATCATCACCACCCATTGGAATGGAAATCATTGGACTATTTAATACATATTACCACATGGTTAGCTTGATATTATGGTAATTTCCAGAGCAATTTATATTTCCTCCATTTTCCACCATCACTTGACATTCTGGCACTGGGTATATGAAGCAATTCAATTCCTTGGCTACCTTACAATGAATAAAATTATGGGTACTACCCGAATCAATAAAAACTATTACATTTTTCTTCTTGATATGTACTTCTATATTGAGAGTTTGAGGAGTGGTAATTCCTTCCAATGCATTACACGATATGATTAGATTCATTTCTTCTCCCTTTAGGGTTGGTTCTTGGTGTATATCCTCTTCTTTTGAAGTTTCTTGCTCCTTTTCTTCCTCCTCTTCACAATCTATGTAAAATAATTTCGTCTTGGAACACTTATGACCTTTACTATATTTTCTATCACAACTATAGCAAACCATTTTTCTATTTTTTCTTCCAATTGTTGTGGTTTCAACCTTGTAGGTTATGGAATTCTAGGAATAGCAACACTTCCATCTTTATAGTTGTGAGTGGTAGGCTTCCTTGTTTCCATAATTTTGCTTTCAAATTTTCTTGCCAACCTGAATTCCCTGTCCAATGTATCAAGTTCCCAAAGGCGAACATCATGTTGGATGTTATCCTTCAGAGTCCCTATGAATAAATCAATCCTATGCTCCTCTAGAATATTATTTACCCTTATATTCAATTTTTGGAAGTCCTCAATGTGCTCCATCATTGAACCCTTTTGTTTGAGATGTATCAATTGGCTAAAGAAGGTGTTGCTCTTTGTATCCTCATAATGTGATATCATTTCCTCTTAAAAATTGACCAAGTGACCAGTCGTTTATGAGAACAAAGCCATCGATACCATAAAAACTGATTTTATTCTAAATATAAAGTTGCAATGCGTACCTTTTGTGTGTTTTCCGTATTATGGAGCTCAAAGTATTGCTCCATTTGTAGTATCCAAGTTATCGGATCCTTGCCATCAAAATTCCTTATAATTATCTTTGGAATATGGTGGGTCTTAAATCCAACATTAGAGTCTATAAAATCATCATTAACATTTCTTTTGTTCTCATCATGAGTTTACTCTACTACCTTTTCTCCATTAGGAAGCTTTTCTTGTAGCAACTTTGCCAAACCTTCCTTCAAACCTTCCATGTCTTTCTTCAAATCTTCCATGTTTCCTTCTCAACCATCCATATTAGCTTCCACTCCATCCATCTTAGCTTGCACACCATCTATATTAGCTTCCATTCCATTCTTCAAACCATCCATCTTAGCTTCCACACCTTTCTTCAAACCATCAATCTTAGCTTCCATGCCTTTTTTCAAACCATCCATGTTGCCTTCTATACCATCGATATTAGCTTCCATGCCATCCATATTTACTTCCATGTAATTCTTCAAACCAACCATCTTATATTGCACACCTTTCTTCAAAACATCCATCTTAGCTTCCATGTCTTTCTTCAAACCATCCATCTTAGCTTCCATTTCATTTTTTGCTAGACTTTGAGAGAGCAAAATTTGCTGCACTTGTTTTTGTAATTTTGATATATAATGTTGCACTTATTCCTCTTCATGAGTCATAGTAGAGCCTTTGGAGGGCTTAATGGGTGTTGAATTCTTTTTAGGGGGGATTTTAGAACCCAATACTAATATCTATGCTTCAATATTCCCTTGGAATCACTTCAAACTGATTTTTAAAACAAGACTTATGCAATTAAAAAAAATTGCATACCTTTTTCTTGCTTTTGAGGAGCTCGATATTGAACCTAATGTATCTCTATAATTTCAGATCCCCGAGATTTTATCTTTAGCCCTTCATTACCCCTCTAAATCATCTTTCCAATTCCACAAATCATACCTAATTTGGATTCTTCAAGACAAAGTTATGACCAATCTCCCACAATGACCTAATTATGGATTAGTTCAGTAGAGAAAACTTGTACGACATGTCACATGTCACTGTTTTCTCCTTCAGCTTTGAAATTGATACAAATGAAACTAAATTCTGTGTACTTTCTGCCACTTTTTACAGAATTACAATCTGATTTTTAGACAGAGAGTTATAATGATTTTCCCAAGGTCGCCTCTTTGAGATGAAATTCAGGAGCTTGCAAAAACCCTTATTTCCACAGATCATATCTCCGAAAACATTATGAACCAAGATCTGAAATGTTTACAAGAAGTTCCTCAGGATTTATTTGCAAATAGGTTTTTGTTTTAGCTTCTGAACCTTCGTAGAAAAAAATCTATAGCAAAAATTCCACGATGACCTATTTGAAGCAGCAAAACCCTAGAATCCAAAGCTCAGATACCAAATGTTATGAAACCAACTCCCAAAATAGAAGAAAAGAGAGATCAACGCCTTAGGAATCAGCCACTTCGAGGGGGAAAACTATTTTACGTTACATAAATGAACAATTCTTAGATGACACAAATGAGAAAACCTCCTTTCTATATATAAGAATCCATGGGATCACAATATAATCCTAGCCGACTTAATAATAATACTATAAGGGCACAATAATAACAATATGGAGACTACAGAGGTACAAAAATAACAATAAGGGGGCTACAATAACAAAAATAATGGACTACATTAGTAATATAGGGCCCTAACATGTCACATGTAGGATGTGGGCATATTCTAGTGAATGCACTATAGGTGTATATGCAAAATGTATTTTTTTTCACATAAATTTGAAGGAAAATAATTTTTTTTCCCTGGAAAAAAAATTAGTTTCATTCATCGTAAAATTTGTTTTTAATTTCTTAAAATTCAATCCACAAAATTAAAAATTAAAAAATCACTAAAATTTGAAATATGTTGTTTCACTAAATTTGAAATAAAATAGTCCTAGGGGGTAGCTCAGTTGGTGATTGAAGTAATGTGAAATTTGTGAAAACTGAGAGATCTAAGGTTCAAATCCCCCGGTTGAGACCTGGTTTACAGAAAGCAAGACAATTCGTAAACCCTAGAGATTTACTAATAATTATGTGTCAGAGAACTGTTATGTTCCTCTGAAATTAAAAAAAATAAAACAAATTAAATTAAATTAAAATATGAAAATTGTTTTGGGTTCTCTACTATCTAAATGTTTCAGTGACATTGTACACTAAGATTTAGCATATCCAAATTGTGAATCAATCCCAATAAATTTAATAAATATAAATTTAGTAGAGATATATTGTTTCACTAAATTTAAACATAAATAAAAATAAAATAATTAATAAAAATAAATTTACTAATAAAAATAAATTTACTAGAAGTATATTGTTTCACTAAATTTAAACATAAATAAAAATAAAATGTATTTTGAATGTTCTTTGTCAAGCATGGTCTAAATGTTTGATTAGCATAGTAGAGTATTGTTAACGTATAAAATGATTAGCACTTCCACTTTTGATGTAGGATCATAATTTCCAAGTAAGTTATTAGTATTTTTATTTGTATATCGTTTTACATATATATAAAAGTGTTTTGAGTGTTTTTTATTAAAGATTTGATTAATATGGTATAGTACTATAAATATATAAAAGGCTTACCATTTCCACTCTTAATGTAAGATCACAATTCTTAGCCAAGTTTATATATATATATATATATATATATATATATATATATATATATATATTCCTATGTTGCACTGGCTGTGGGAATGGGGGACGAGGGAACGAGTTTTTGGGACGGCTAGAGCACACCCCCAAATTTTCAGGGGATGGCGAGTTGGGGACGACAAGTGCGGCAACTATTCATTATATTTATTATTTATTAAAAAATTAAAATTAAAATTAAATTAAACAAGAATCAAAATAAATAAAATACTAAAATGATAAATCTAAAGATTAATACTAATAGTCTAATAGTACATAATCGTCATTGAGAATTGTGCATCAAAAAAACAAATTTCGTCATCATTTCATAACTTAAGAAGTACTATGAGTTTCATACAACTTACAACCTACAATCTACTACTGTCTAATATCTACATAATCATTCTATGATCATTGATGCATGATGAATCATTTCAAAATTTAAATAGCAGCTAAAGCGTAAAATTAAATAGTACTAAAATTTAATAAAGATGTAAACATGAACAATTCATTAAAATTTAAATATAAATCTCAAATTAAGAGCCTAGAAGTAGAAAACCATGGATTATAAATTTATAAATTATAGTCATAGACTATAATCCAAGAACCAAAATGACAAAAATTAAAATTTAAAAATAATATAGTCACTAGTGTAGCTGCCAAATGGTAAAACGGTAAACCGTTAATGTTTTAAGATTGATAGGTATATGCGTTAGCCTTTAGGTTAGGGTAAATGTAATTTAGGAATTTACATTTTTTTTGTATTTTTTTTATGATTTGAAATTTAATTGGGGATGTCCAGAAGTCCCTGATTTATTAAGGGACATTTTGGAAGTCCCCAAAAAGTCCCCAAATTTTCAAGGGATGGCTAGGGGACAACCTTGAAGTCCCCAAGTCCCTGATGGAGTCCCCAACAAATCTGGAACGTTTCCGACGAGTTCCAATGTCCCCGGAAAGCCAGAACGGAGGGAACGACATGAAATTATGGTGGGGACGGGTCCCCGTGCAACATAGGTATTTTCATTTGTTATTGAAAAAAAAAGGCATTTTCTTTCCAAGTAATATGAGAAGTTAGAATGAAGCTATGAGATAAGATAAAATGGATTGGCCTAGAATTGAATGAAGTTTTTGCACATTTTGAAGTGGATTTGGACTAGTGGTTTAGCCTCATTTTCATTTAGCTTATCACTGTGTGCATTTTTTTAGTATTAAAATTAATCCAAACCCATTTTTTAATAGACCCATAACTTTTAACTAAAATTTAAGTGATGGCATGAATATGTGGATGAATAATGAACATATAATACTATAGATTTGTATTTTTGCATTTTTTTAAAGGAGACATATTTTCATGCCATGTTAGTTTCTTTTAATAGCTTGGAAAAAAGTTGCAATTGAATTTCTTCTTACATCGCAAATATTTTACATATGAGAATTGGAAATGTGCAATTATGAAAAAAACTGTCATGCATTAAATATCATTGATCAATAGGAAGAACTTGATTTGGACTTGAAATGAAGCATGTGCACACATTTAGGTGAATCCAAGGAAACCTACATGAATCAATGTCAGAGGGTAGGTTGGCAACAAGATGGTGTAATTGTTTAAACCTTAATATATGGGACCCACAACATAAAAACCATATTCTTTGACCATGGACTTCTAAGGCAAAGGCAAGGATTGTTCCTTCACCATTAGTGAAATTTTGGTTCAATGATCTGATATGACCCACCATAGGTATAAAATGACATTTTTATTAAGCATGAGAAATATTTCAACGTATATTTATATTGATTTTTATCCTTTGGCCATGTCAACAAGGCACATGACTAAATGCGAGGTCTCATTATTTGAAATGCCAAAAGGGATTCTAGTTCCTACAGTAACTACAATGGTTGGAGTTATAAAGTGATGATCACATGATGGCTAGTCTTTTGAAATGTCTCCAATTCTATATAAATTGGAATCATGTGTATGATTAAAAAGAATTTTGGGGCTATCCATGATTTGGTATTTCTAAGAGTGTTGGTGGTTTTGTGATTTGGAGAGTGGTGCTCTAGATATGTGATATGTAATTAGGCCACAAAGCATTGGCCACAATTGAATAAATTGTTTGTAGAATTTTGTGTGCTTAATTTGTGTTCATTATTATAATTGTTATTGTGAATATGTGTGTGTTTTCTACTACCTAACTTTGACTATATGCCTTTGAATATTTCACCATGCAAGTGATATTAGAGAAAGTTCAATCTACAATTAAGAAGTAATAAAATCCTTAGGAGTTAAAAGATTCAATGAATATGAGATAGTTTCAACAAAGAGAGGATTTTTTGGTGGTGAATTTTCCAATGGAGGAGAATGGGATTCAATGAATGGCATTAAGGTGGAGAGTTGTTGCAACAATGCATAATAGAATTATAGACATGGCGTAGAGTGGAGAAAATTGTGAGAGATCCCAAGGAATAGAATAAAATGATGTTTATTGCCTTGCAACAATGATTATGATGATGATGGAAAGAATGGATGCCATGGAGGAAACCCAAAGGAGAGGTACTACCCAAGAAGTACAAGATGATACTGAAGATGAAGTAGAGGTGGAAAATTCAAGATAAGAACCAAAAAGAAAAGTGTAAATTGAAGAAAGGATGATAAGAGAAATTAGATATGTGAGAGGTAACCTAAACTTGAAACTCCTATATAATTTGTAAGTTTAAACCGTAAAATATGGATAGATTATATAGAAGAAATGGGTAAATTCTCTAATTTTGAACAAATTAAGGATCACATTCAAGTTAGTCTTTCAATATAAATAAGAAAAGTCATGCTTCCTTATGGTGGGATCAATTACAAATAGAAAGGAGAGTGGAAGAAAAGATAAAATTATAAACCCGAGATATAATTGTAGCAAAGCTAAAAAGTAAATTTCTACCGGTAAACTAGATGCTTTGGATTTCTTAAGGAAATTGTATAATTTAATTGAAGATTATCATTAAGAAGTTAACTATGAAATTGAGGGAAAAAAATTAACCACGAGGAGAGGACAAGAAGTTGGGAAAGTGAATATGAGATAAAGTAAGAAGAGGGTGGAGGTGCTCCAACACTGTGAACCAGCCCACTAGAGGAAGATTTGATGCTGCTAAGAGGCAAAAGTTTAGTAAGGGTTAGGTGTAGAGCAGGAAAATTTGAAGGCTTTTTTTATATTTATGGAAGATATGTCCATATGACATTGTGTATAAAATTCATAGGGCGGGAAGAAGACAAGGAAAAAGAGTGTAGCAGGTGAAGTGACTAAAGTGGTGTCAATACATTGGATTAAAGTTATCTAGCTTTTAAGATTCTAAAATTTTTCCAACCATGGGAGCTAACATCCTTGTCCAAGTAAGCTTTCATGCATGCATTACATTTCATTTTTTATTGAAAAATAAGAGTATTCTCTTTCAAGCACTATATAAGCTTTTTTTCCATTCAAAAAGTTTACAATTTTATTTTGACAAATAATGAAATTACATCTTGTAGATACTTAAATACTTATGCTAAAAATCCAAAAAGCCAACATCATCTACATAATATTACATTAAATATTCTCCGTTGATATTTACAAATATTAAAAAAAATATTTCCTTCCAAAAAATAAAAAAATTAAAAAAAACATATTGGTCCAAAAAAAGAAATAGTAATATATCCTATGAAAATTACAAATTTTTAACCTACAACACTATACTTTCTTATAATATTTTCATAAAATAAACTTGGGTGGGGGGACTTTGATATCCTAAGAATTGAGCAGAATATCCAATGTCACTAAATGGTGAAAATAGAGAGTAGATATGTAAACTGAGAGACTCGGTCTCTCCATTCAACTAAGATCTATTTCCCACAGTCCACCTGAAGTCCTTTCTTTGAGATATTATCAACAATAATATTTAGTTTCACGTAGATGTGCTTATAGGATACATTTATGAAATGCACCTCCATCAATTTGACTTAATTAAACAAAGGACTCAAAAATATAATCTCCATTTTGAAAATGTTTAGTATCTATTTATCACCACTAATGAGTCTCTAAATATTTGCAAATTTGTAGCATTATAATGAACAAAACATTGCGATAATAGTTATAAGGCAATTATTTATGTATGGTTGTTTCATATAGCACCTAGGCTTGCTTTAAGTTCCCACCAACCCCACAAATAGTTGGCTTTGCCTACCTAGATCTAATAATAAAATACCCACACCTTAGACTTATTAATCAATAATTATTCTCTCTATTTAGGCTTCTTTATTTTTACCATTTTGTTTATCCCTTCAAAGATAATCCAAAACTAGATTGAATATTGAAATCAACTTATTGTAAAATACAATTGAGTTCCTAGCTAGCCAGATGCCCCAAGATACTATTAAGGAAACAATCTAATAAACTTTAGTTCATTTATATCAAACTAGATCTTGAGGAAATCATCTATTGAATCTCACCAACCCCGAAAATAGAAGGATATTCCTACCTATCTCAATTAATGTAGAATTTTTAATACAATTATGTATTACCTAGATTCTCCTGATCTAAAAATTATATGCCACTATTAAATACAGAATCGCTTCTACAAAAATTCTTTGCAGAAATTTAAAACACGATCGCCAATTGCAAACACATGAAGAAAGATCATTCACACATAACACAGATGTTTACCGAGAAAGCTTAAAGCTAAAAACCCCACTATCATATATTATTTATATATCATGGATCATGAAACAATCTCATACAAAACTCTACTCCAAGAGCTCTTAGTACAATATACATACGTCTCACACTGTTATGCAAAAAAATTGGAAAATGCCTTAGCCAATTTTCTGCCTCCCAACAACCTGCCTCCACTGCACAATCCAAGTTGATTACAAAGACCAATTCGATGAAATCATACCCTCCTAGACTGTGCAATCCTCATGAACATATCCAATGTGTGTTTGGCTTGCAAGAGTGAAATCCAATATAGTACAACTAATAGTCAACTGTCCCTTTCACCTACCTCTCAACTAGGTCTCCATTGGATCTTATATGCATGTAGTTAATAGTAGTAAATCTTCAGTTTCATGTGAGATCACTCCATGTGAATTAATTTAATATTTAATTCATTGATATCTCACTAGTGTATCTTCAGTTACAACTAGCACAACTGAGTTTAACTCACTTAACTGAGTTAAACTACTTTACAACTCACATAACTACACATCCAACTTTGCTACAACTTCAAATCACTCAGTTACAACTAAGTCCACTTGCATGTCCCACCAACCAACCTTTGAACTCGAAATTCCTTCAATTAACTGGTTTAGTTAACTGATTTCAAGTGGTCCATGAGAATAGATTAATATTTACTGTCCAACTATTATTAAGGGATAATAATAGTCGACATGCATCTATAAATAGACTTCGCACATACATCTAAAGATAGAACATCATCTATAAATAGAATTTTTTGAACATCTATAAATAAACTTCCACTATAAATAGAATTTTCTCATCCATTCTAATTCTAATATCCTGTGGGCCCCACCTAGTGTAGGTGCTTAATTTACACTAGCATCATCATCTTGTTGAATCTCAACACTCCCTCTCAACAAGGAAGGGATTATCCTTCATCCCGATCCTGTCTCTATGGTATTTGAATTTTCTCCTAGTGAGCGCCTTCGTTAGAATATCTGCATCCTGATCCTGTGTAGGAATGTACTGAAGCAAAATGATCTTCCGCTGCACACAATCTCTGATATGATGATACCAGATATCTATATGCTTATATCTATCATGAAACACAGGATTAATCGAGAGTTTAATGCAACACTGATTATCACAATGAATCACTGTAGGATCTAAATGAGAACCAAACAAACCAACCAGGATCTTTCTCATCCAGATAGCCTCACATGCAACTTGACTTGCTGCCATGTATTCTACTTCCGCTGAACTGAGTGCCATGGATCTCTGTTTCCTACTGTACCAAGAAATAGTTTTAGATCTGATACTGAAGACCCCTTCTGATGTGCTCTTTTTGTCCGTTGGGTTGCCCGCCCAATCTGCATCTGTGAAGCTATGCAACTTCACCTCATCTGTCTGTCTGTACCATAAGCCATAATCAAATGTGCCCCTCAGGTATCTCAGGACATGCTTGCCCGCCTTCCAAAAGATCTTGGTAGGCTTAACCATTGCTTGACTAAGCTGGTTCACCGCATAGCATATGTTTGGTCTTGTATTCACTAAATACATTAGCGAACCCACTAACTGTCGATAGACAGTAGCAACCACTACCTCTCCAGATGTAGCTTCCTCTTTCCTCCAGTTTCCTGGAAGAGGATTATCCATGGGTTTGCAACCCTCCATGTGAAACTTACGCAGTATCTCCCTTGCATACTTTCCTTGAGACACAAAAATTTCACCATCTCACTGCCATATTTCCAACCCAAGGAAATAATGAAGGAGGCCCATATCCTTCATCTCGAACTCCTTTGCCAGGTCCTCCTTGCATGAGTGTATCAGTTGCTCATCACCAGTTAGTATTAAATCATCAACATAAAGAACAATGGTTAAAATCTTACCCTCCACCACAATTTGGTATAGGTTTGCATCTGCCTCACTCTTGGTGAAGCCAAGTCCGGTGAAATATTTATCGATCCAAGTGTACCAAGCACGGGGTGCTTGCTTCAGCCCATACACATATGAATCGTTGTTGAAGATCTCAAATCCTTCAAGCTACTCAATGTACACTTCTTCCTCAATGATCCCATTGAGAAACATAGTCTTCCCATCCATCTGATGAATGTGCCAACCCATATGCGCTGAGAGAGCAAGGATGGTCCTTATGGAAGAATATCGTGTGACAGGTGCAAAGGTTTCTTCATAATCAATCCCCTTAATATGTGCGAAGCCTCGAGCCACAAATCTGTCCTTGTATTTCTCAACACTCCCATCAATAGCTTTCTTTACCTTGTAGATCCATCTTGAACCTACCACTGATTTATCAACCGGCCTTGGAACAATTTCCCAGGAACTATTTCTAACAATGGAGTCATACTCCTCCACCATGGCATCTAACCATGTGGGCTCTTGCACTACTTACTGAAAGGAAGATGGCTCAGTTACAATACATTTTCTCATGAGAGCCATGTATCCAGTGAATCATTCAAGAGACTGTCTTTGTCTATGTTGTGAAGTAGGGACTCCTACATTTTGTGTCGCATCAATTTTTAGCCTCTCAGCTTCTGTGGTACGCCTTTTTCCAGTTTTGATGTTTGGCTCTGCATGAGTGGACTCCTCCACTCCATGAACCTCCTCCTGTGGCTGATCCACATCTAGAGACTCATCTTTGGAAACCAGCAGTTCCTCCTCCGCATTCAAGTCCAGCTCCCTCTCAAGCAACAACTGCATGGTTTTCCCCGCATCGAATTTTATATCCCGTAGCATAATAATCATCTTACTGTTAGGAAAATACACACGATAATTATGGGGTTTTTGTGTACCCCACAAATATCCCAACTTCAGCAGTAGGCTCCAGCTTCTTCCTGGCATTCTTGGTCACATGCACATAAACAGATGAGCCAAAAATCTTAAAGTGAGAAACATTCAGTTTCTTACTAGTGAAAGCTTCTTCATGTGTACTCATGCCAAGTACTCTATGAGGACAATGGTTTTGCACATAAACCACAATGTTGCATGCTTCTGCCCACAAATGCACTGGTAGGCCCTGATCATGCAACATTGCTCGTGCCACACCCACAATCGTTCTGTTCTTCCTCTCCATGACCCCATTTTGCTGTGGGTTATGAGGCTCTATGATTTCTCTTAGAATTCCTTATTTGCTACAAAAGTATTTGAATTCATTCGAGATGTATTCTCCACCATTATCGCTTTGTAGAGCTTTCACTTACTTCCCCGACTCTCTCTCAACTAGTGCCTTAAACTCACAGAACTTTAAGAATGTTTGATCCTTCTTTTGCATGAATAAGATCCATCATTTACGAGAAAATTCATCAACAAAAATAACATAATACCTGTGTTTTGATGTTGAAGCAACCGAGAATGATCCACACACGTCTGTGTGAACTCTCTCCAGGATCACCGAAGAATGGTTCTCCTTTTCATGAAAGGTGGACTTTACATACTTCCCCATGGTGCAACCCTTGCACTGATCTAACTAAGCATTTGTTCCCATTGGAAGTCCAGTAGATATTTGCTACATGTCTTTAAATTCTCTATGATGAATATGGCCCAATCGTGTGTAACATAATTCGCCCTCATCCCGGTTCACCACTTTTTCCGCCTTTCCCATCATGGCAGTGCAACTTTCTACCTCCAGCTTGTAGAGATTCTTGACTTGAATCCCTATCCTCTTGGCTTAACCTGTTGTTTTTTGTTGCAAGAAAGCTTTTCCATCACTGAAAACAACTTCATAACCTCTGTCCTCCAACATTGTGACTGAGACCAAGTTTTCTTCAGACCTGGAACATGCATAACATCTTTTAATTGAAATGGTTTACCTGAATCCCTCTCAAAGGTAATGGTACCAATGTCGGTCGCATTGTATCGTCCATCGTCACCAATCTCTATATGCATCTGGAGATATTTCTCATCCAAGTCACTAAAAAGCTCCTTATATCCCGTCATGTGGAAGGAAGCACCACTATCAAGATACCACACCAATCCCATTGTGCTTGATACCAAGCATGCGATAAAAGAGAAATCAAGTTCAAATTGCGAGGCAAGGGCCTCACAGCTGCAACTCCAACGACCTTCTTGTTCTTCTTCTTCTGTGGCCAGTTAGTGGTGAGATGCCCAAATTCGTGATAGTGAAAACACTTCACCTTAGACAAATCTAGATTATTGCCTTTAGACTCAGATTTTCAATGGAATTAATTCCCTTTCGCTTTCCTTGCCTTGGAATCCAAAGCACAATCCTCTTCATCATCATGCTTTTATGAAGAGCCATCTCTGGTGTTCTGCCTGAACTCCTCCTACACTAGATCCGATCACAGTCGCTCCCAATCCAATAGTTTTTCCCATTCGTTGATAGAGTCTTGATAACTGTTCCAACTCTTAGGAAGTCCCAAGAGAGCCAAGCTCACCAAATCATCATCAACAACAGCGATTCCCACACTCCCCAGTTCATCCCGACATTGGACAAACTTTGTGAGACACTTTTGAATATTGTTTCCCTTTTCCATATTGATCTTTCTGAGTTTATCCTTCAAGGCCAATTTCCTATGGTCATTGCTGCTTTGGAAAAGATCTGTCAAAGCCTTCCACATTGTAATATCCCAAAATGGGAATTTTCTACAGCAAATGGAATATATTGAGATATTCCAAAGTTGGAGCTTCAGCAAATAATGAGCATAGAAATGTAGAGAAGCTCATTAGATGTAAAAGAACATCTCACCAGCAGATGTAAGAACCTCATCAATTATATGGCCTATATCCTCCTTTTCAAGTGGGGAAATGCAGCAATATAGGGCATAAAATAGTTGTCTTCATAAAATAACACTATACAAGTGAGAAATGGGACTCGGATCCCTTAGGATACATGATATACAACTCACATGCATAATTAGAAGTGAAACAAATCACTCTAGCCAACATAAATAGATCTCCCCAAGTCAATGCAGTTGAAATGAGCCCAAACCCCAAAGCCTAGCTCATGCAGAAAGTACAGAAGCAAGGACTGTGTTATTTCAATGAGGTTTATACAGAAAATAATGAGAAATAAGAGATCAAGAATGTGCAATCATCCAATGGCTGAGAAAATGGAGATTCCCCCATTTTTATACAAAATAAGAGTAACCCAGTAAGGGTTTCTTGAGAGCACAATGTACAAAAATTCATATCTGCAGATATGGATCTGAAAAATGCAGTTTTACTGCAGCACTGAATATATGCGACAGAAATATACAAATGAAAGAGAAAGAATGAAGTACAGAGCTTTCCTGGGGAAAGGTTGGCCTTTTCTCCAAGGAACTAGCTCACAAGCAAGGGATCAAACCCTGCAATTGCTGCTCTGGAAAAAATGACGCAGTTTCCCCAGTAAACTACACTGTAGTGGATGGAAACTGATTTGGCTTTATGCCAAGATGTGAAATGTGCTCTGAAACCTCCTATACAGATCTTGCAAAGAAAGGGGAGCTCCCTCCTCTGAAAGATAAGCTCAAGAGCTGGTGTTGTGAGTCTCCCACTGCAACACCCTGCAACACAGCACTATTCTCTACAGAGATAACACTGTAGCTGAAGGAGGATGCTTAGCCCCAAGCCCGGATGTGGGAAATGAAGAACAGGGCCCCTCCAAGAGATCACCCAATGAAGGAGAAGGTATTCCTGCTTAGGAATACCTTCTCCTTCATTGGGTGATCTCTTGGAGGGGTCCTGTTCTTCATTTCCCACATCCGGGCTTGGGGCTAAGCATCCTCCTTCAGCTACAGTGTTATCTCTGTAGATAATAGTGCTGTGTTGCAGGGTGTTGCAGTGGGAGACTCACAACACCAGCTCTTGAGCTTATCTTTCAGAGGAGGGAGCTCCCCTTTCTTTGCAAGATCTTTACAGGAGGTTCCGGAGCACATTTCACATCTTGGCATAAGGACAACTCAGTTTCCATCCACTACAGTGTATTTTACTGGGGAAACCGCGTCATTTTTTCCAGAGCAGCAGTTGCAGGGTTTGATCCCTTGCTTGTGAGCTAGTTCCTTGGAGAAAAGGCCAACTTTTCCCCTGGAAAGCTCTGTACTTCATTCTTTCTCTGTCATTTGTATATTTCAGTCACATATATTCAGTGCTGTAGTAAAACTATGTTTTTCAGATCCATATCTGCAGATCTGAATTTTTGTACATTGTGCTCTCAAGAAACCCTTGCCGGGTTACTCTTATTTTGTATGAAAAGGGAGGAATCTCCATTTTCTCAGCCATTGGATGATTGTACATTCCTAACCTCTTATTTCTCATTATTTTCTATATAAACCCTCATTAAAATAACACAGTCCTTGCTTCAGTACTTTCTGCATGAGCTAGGCTATGGGGTTTGGGCTCATTTGAGTTGCATTGACTTGGGGAGATATGTTTATGTTGGCTAGAGTGATTTGTTTCACCTCTAATTCTACATGTGAGTTGTATATCATGTATCCTAAGGGATCCAAGTCCCATTTCTCACTTGTATAGCGTTATTTTCTGAAGACAACTGTTTTATGCCCTATATTGCTACATTTGCCCACTTGGGAAGGAGGATATAGGCCATCTACTTGCTAAGGTTCTTACATCTGCTGGTGAGATTTTCTTTTACATCTAATGAGCTACTCTACATTTCCATGCTCATGATTTGCTGAAGCTCCAACTTTGGAATATCTCAAGATATTCCATTTGTTGTATAAAATTCCCATTTTGGGATATTACAGTGGTATCAGAGCATAGCCTTGGCACAACCTATGGATATCAGGCCATTATACTTCAGAGGAAGGAGAGATGGACAAAAATCAGAAAGCTTCAATATGTGGAGAGAGAAAGGAAGATAGGCTTACAAAGCTTCTTCCAAAATCTATGCAGAGCTTTCAAGGAGAGCTGAAGAAAATGAGATTGGAGATGGGATCTCCAAAGGAGTTTGGATCTAGAGATGAATCTAGATTTGCACATGGTGAGTGTAAGCATGCAGCTACACACCATGATGCACAGTGTAGTCAAGTGCCTAGATCTTTCTTGAGATGGATGGGAGGAGGAAGAATGCCTAAGAGGAGAACTCTTAGTGATTTGTTGAGAGAGTATGAATCTCAAACTGAAAAGTTTAGAGATCATACTGATTTTCAAGAGTTTTGAAAGATCCAGGTGGAGAAGGGCAATCAACAGGATGCTGATAGATTTCTTCTATCTACTTTTGTCGGATCACCTACATGTTCAGCTACAGCTTGGGTGAAGGAGCTAGACTCCTATTTTCAACAGCACCATATTTCTGAAGAAGAAGCCATCAGAGTTACAGAGCTGCATTCAGAGGTAAGGCTCATGCATGGTGGATTTTTGAAACTTATTCTTTGAAAAATGCAAACACTTCCTCTTATGCAAGATTCATAGAAACATTAGTGGGGAGGTTTGGTGAAGAACTTCCTAAGACACATGAGAAAGGAAAACTTGGGAGGAAAAAACCCTTGCATGTGATGGAGAAAACTCCACTTCATAAAACCATGGGAGGAGCTGACATCTTGCATTACACATTGCCAGAAGCAATACCTCCAGTTCATATTCTTGAACAAGAGGGCATGGGGATTCCCTTTTCACGGGAGGATCCAACTATTGATATGTTGCCCATACACATTGAGGATGATGAGGGCAACAACACTGTCACATCTAGAGCACATCCAGCACCTCATGCAGAGGGATGAGGAACAAATGCTCCAACAGGAGGGATTCTTGTATTCTTACAAGCAGTTCCCCAGGATCTCATACATGGAGGTCCAAGCACAATCAGTGAGCAACATGATTGTGTAGCATTGCAGCTGGAAGGAGGAGGTAGGGAGGAAGAGCAACATCACTTGATGAGAGGCACACACCCTTCTCTATTTCAGAGAGCCAATGCAAGGAAGAGGCAGACTGATTTGCGATATAAGGGCAGGGGCAAGGTTGCCCAACCACATGAGCAGTCTACTCTTGACATTGATGTCTCACTACATGGAGGCATTCCATTGGGGAGGCCACCTGATCTAGAATTGATGGAAGACATCTTGTCTTTGGATTCACCACTCTTGGATTTTGGAGAGGTGAAGAGTTTGGGGGAAGACTTTGGCATGGGGAATGTCAAAGTAGCAGGCAGCAGCACAAGGAGAGCTTCACATGCCAGATCACCAGCGTTGTCTCTTAGGAGGATTGATCCTTATTGGAGATCTCAGCTCTTGGTAGATTACTCCAATGATCTTGGTGCATGCATGATTATTGATGACCCGGATGGAGATGATGGATACATGGTGGATGATGTCGTCATCTATTCCTATGGCAGGATCTTCTTGACTAGATCTTCTAGTCTTAAGGAGAAGCTGATACATGCAGCACATGAGGACTTCTCTTCTATGCACTTTGATGCATATTTCCATTTGATGGAGGAGTTCACTTGGGAGGGCATTCATCATGACATATATCAGCATATGGAGAGATGCATAGCCCAGATAGTAATTAAGAGGAGGTCACAGCCACTCCCCTACTCTTTGGAGGTGAGCGAGAATTTCCAATTGAGCCATTTTAGCTCAAGATCTCAAGTACATGATGGAGGAGGTATCATTTCATATTTTGTATTGTACTTCTTTCCCTTATTTGTGAAACATGATGTGTCAAGAAGAGTTTTTCCTTCTTGCATATTGTATGATGATGTACTTGCAGCTACTTGTAGCATTGATTTTAGCCATCCTTTTGTTGGTTTGTGGGGGAAGCCACATGTTTCTAGGTGTTCACCATTGACACCATATTGTAACTTCATGATCCCATCTTATGAGATGACTGTGGTAGCAAAAAAGTGGCTAGTAGAGCACTTGTTATTTCTTATTTTGAAGTAGGCAAAGGATGCATTGTGCTGGTTCCATGAGTGGAACTATGATTCACTCTCCAGTTTTCATTTGGAAACTTGTTCTTATTGTACTTTTCTTCCATATATTGCTGATATGTTTATGTTCATGGGGAGCTTTGTTTGGAGAGTGGGCTTGAGATGGAAGATGCCCATTGGGAGCATGATTCTCCCCACTATATATGTTGTACATTTCAGGAGGAACCATGGGCAAACCATGATTGCCACATCACACTTTTTCTCTTCTTGTGGGAGGAACCACTTGGAGAACTTGAGGAGGCACTTCATGGTTGAATTGTTTGTTGGGGCATAATACAAGTTGACCATCATGATCTTACTCCATGGCTTGTATGAGGGAGAGATGAGGAAGAAACAAGAGTTGCTGTTGTTGTGGTTGCACTTGGGAGAGTATGGGAAAAATTCTTCCCATACTTTTCATGAGATTTCTAAAGAGAAGGAAGGCACATTCATGGTGCAAGGAGGCTACCCTTCAGCATTGAAGGATCATGAGAGATTTCCATGTAGGAATATTATCTTCTCACATAGCAGCATGATGGTGGATGGCTTTGTCATATGGAATGTCAAAGAGAGGAGTCATGGAGCCTTATTTCTAAGGCCTACAGCACTGTCACATGGGAGTGTGTTTTTATTGATGGAGTGTTCCAAGGAGTATATGTATCCCTTCTTCTTGCAGATTTTTATGAGGGGATACTCATGGGGGAACTTATGCATGGACCTCACTTTCAACCTACTCACCATGCATGGTAAGAAATAAATTTCTGTACTTGTTGATTACTCCATTGAGTATTTGTATCTTCTCACCATATATGAGCAGTGCATTGCTCCACAAGAGAGCAAGAGTATTTTTGGGTTTCATGGTCACTTTAGGGCCAATGTTTGTGATGATAGTAGCCCATCTATACATGACTTTGGGCAAGTGTATTTTTACTTTATCCATGTACTGCTGATAGAAATTAATGCTTACTTATCCATGTTGGAAGAGAAAACATGCATAGCTTATAACTTGTTGCAAAACCACTTGCCACATGATATTCTCAAACAGAAGTTGGGATTGCGTGATATCCACTTGGAGAACCTTTGGTAGCATCCAAAATTGCACATAAATTTCAGCATTTTTCTGATTTGGATACCAAATGGTGATGGTGTGCCATTCATCTTGAATGGAATGGGTTGGGTTGGCACGTCTCATGATTTTAGAGGAAGAGTCCTTGGAGACTCAATATTCTTCTTGCCATTGGAGGGCAATCATGTTGCAGCCCAAGATCAGCATGCCCTCTACACTTATCATAAGTGGAGAGGAGGATAGCATGGGATAGGCCCTCTTGCTTATCATGTTCCTTTATTCAACCTACCTACATTTCAGGAGCCAAAGGTGGAGGAGATTCTTCATGAGTTGCCATGTTTGAGGGTAACTCACTTCATTTGGATGATAGCTTGGGTGAGGGAGGCACTCATTCACCATGTTAGTCATCACTCCTACTTTGTGGAGGCCATGAGACAGCAAGCAGGTTTCCATTCACACTTTTTGCCTTTGATTGATGTAGACCATTTGGTTTTGCACACTTGGGAGGAGACATTGGATGACATTTTATTTGTAGATTCTCTTGATGTAGTGATGGAGGCTATTGATGGGAGGCCACATGATGAGGAGGGGAGAAATTTTGCTCTCCCTATACATTTTCTTGAGGACAAGAAAATATTTTTGAGGGGAGGACTGTAATGTTCCAAAATTTTAGCCTCAAGCTAAATGGAACATTAGAGTTAGCAGCAGCATTAGCCGGTGAATAAATGGGTAGAAAAGCCCATAAGTATCCTATGGAGGATAAAAACACTCCAAGTGTGAAATGGGACACTCCTTATAGCTAAATAAAACACCTCCATGTGTGAACGGGGATAAAATCAAGTTGATTCAGTCCACTTTGACTAAGTCAACAACGTAGTTGTGGAGGAGGAGGAATCCAAGAAGGAATAACACAGATTTGGAGGGAGATGTATCTTTGGATAGAGATGACCTAATTGAGTGGGGCCAAGGGCAAGAAAACTCATTTTTTATTTAAGGAAGAGGATGGCAGAATTTTTCTTCATGTTTTAGATTGTTATTCTTTATTAAAGAGTTTATCGGATTATCCACAGTCTTATGAAACATTTGTCGACGTTTCGAATCCCAACGGGGATCCATCTTCAGGACATTGGAATGAAGAATTTTTAAGAAGGGTCATAATCCATTAATAGTGAAGAAGGCAGGAAAGGCAAAGGCCGACCAAAAAAGGTACTTATTATAAGGTTTTGGATTCGAAATGTCGACAAATGTTTCATAAGACTGTGGATAATCCGATAAACTCTTCAATAAACAATAACCACAGGAACTTGAAAACCAAAATTGTTGTTCTTGTCTGCTCAGACTTTTGCTCCCTTTGCTACTTAGCAGGGTTGCAGTGTTGTTTAGTACTGGGTGTTCCCGAGAGGGAATCCCACCTCTCTCCTTGAGGAGCCTCATTGGGAGAGTTTTCATTCATAATTCCACATCAATTTTTCAGGCCAAGCTTCAACCAACTTCATCAGCGCAGTTTTTTCCGGAGATTGTGCAATGTTGTTGGGTGCAGCAGTGGAAGGGATTAGAATCCCGGTTCCTAAGCTAGTTTCTCATTGGAGGAAGGTTTCCTTCACTTGAGGGATCTGTTTGGAGAGTTTCAGAGCCTATTTCAGATCTATGGTATCATACCACACATTTCCCCTACATTCCTAGCGTTGTTTCAGCTAGGGAATGCGTTATTTTGGAGACAGCATTCAGCAGATGGTCTAGTGGCTCCGTTGCAGTGTTTTCTTGTGATTGAGAGGTCCAAACTTTCATGGGAAGAATCCCTTGAGGGATATACATTAGATCAGACATATTTCAGCCTTCTACACTCTTATTCTTCAGTGTTTCAGTGGTGATTCAGTAAATTTCTGAATATCACATTTTGTATGCAGAGTGTTTGACAAGAAACCCTTGCCAGGTTCTCTTGTATCTTGTATAAGGAGACTAGATCTCTGTTCTTCAGTATTATTAATCAATATATGAGTAGATCTACTTGTTCTCCTATTTTTCTAAGTTAAAACCCTCTTTACACTGCGCAGTCACTTTATGCAGAAATCCTTGTGTTGCAGTATTTGGGGTTTTTAGTCATTTTCAGCTACACTAGTGTGGGAGGTCTATTTAACCCATCTAGTTTGATTTGTTTCATATCTATTCTTGGATTATGTTGTTTATTGACTGATATATAGGATCCAAGGGTTGATTTCATTATTTTATGGCATAAGTTTCTGGGAGTGTGTTATTTCAGCAGGCTTGCTGAGTTGTCCCGATTTTGGGATATTACACACACAGCATATGGAGTGGCTTTCCCATGAAGGCTTGAGACAATATGGTATTGTACATATTCCAATAGAATCCTTCTCATATTTTCTACTTTATTTTTCCATGTGTCAAGCAACGCAGCATCCGTCAAAGTGGGCTTAGGAACATCACTGTCAATTAATTCCTTCAAGCCATTATCTTCAAGCACCACCTCCATCTTGTCCTTCCGGGCAATGTAGTTCGAGCTACCCTCAAGTGCATACTCTAGCCGCAAGACATTGAAAGCCATTTCGATGTTTACTTAATTGTCACACAAAGAAATTCTTGCAGCAAATTCGAATTGTTTCCAACAACAAACTCAGCTCTTGCTTCAAAATTGCAATCTTCTGTGCTTCGATAACATGTATAAATTTTAATAACATTATGTATTGCTTTGACTCTCCTAATCTAACAATTATATGCCACTGCTAAATACAGAATCGCTTCTACAAAAGTTCTTTGCGGAAATTTAAAACATGATCGCCAATTGCAAACACATGAAGAAAGATCATTCACACATAACACAGATTTTTACCAGGAAAGATTAAAGCTAAAAACCCCACTATCATATATTATGTATATATCATGGATCATGGAACAATCTCATACAAAACTCTACTCCAAGAGCTCTCAGTACAATATACAATCGTCTCACATTGTCATGCAGAAATTTGGCAAATTCCTTAGCTAATTTTATGCCTCACAACAGCCTGCCTCCATTGCGCAATCCAAGTTGATTACAAAGACCAATTCGATGCAATCATACCCTCCTTGACTGAGCAATACTCATGAGAATATCCAATGTGTGTTTGGCTTGCAAGAGTGCAATCCAATATAGTACAACTGATAGTCAATTGTCCCTTTCACCTACCTCTCAACTAGGTCTCCACTGGATCTGACATGCATGTAGTTAACAATAGTAAATCTTCAGTTTCATGTGAGATCACTCCATGTGAATAATTTAATATTTAAGTCAATGATCTCTCACTAGTGTATCTTCAGTTACAACTAGCACAATTGATTTTAACTCACTTAAATGAGTTAAACTACTTTACAACTCACATAATTACACATCCAACTGTGTTACAACTTTGAATCACTTAGTTACAACTAAGTCCACTTGCATATCCCAACAACCAACCTTTGAACTCGAAATTCCTTCAACTAACTAGTTTGCCACTTCATTTAACTGATTTCAAGTACTCCATGAGAATAGATTAATATTTATTGTCCAACTATTATTAAGGGATAATAATAGTCGACATGCATCTATAAATAGACATGCGATCCATAAATAGACTTCGCACATACATCTAAA
The DNA here is from genome assembly GCA_034641835.2 of Pinus albicaulis. Taxonomy (NCBI): domain Eukaryota; kingdom Viridiplantae; phylum Streptophyta; class Pinopsida; order Pinales; family Pinaceae; genus Pinus; species Pinus albicaulis. The sequence goes on from CM076581.1 coordinate 774,631,752, forward strand.
AATAGAACATCATCTATAAATAGAATTTTCTCAACATCTATAAATAGACTTGCGCTATAAACAAAATTTTCTCATCCATTCTAAAAATAGACATACACCTAAAAATAGCCTGTGGGCCTTACCTAGTGTAGGTGCTTAATTTTCACTAGGATCATCATCTTGTTGAATCTCAACAATTAAAGAATACCCATGCCTTTAACTTATTTATCAATAATTCCTCTCTATATAGGCTTCTTGATTTTGATTAATTTTTTGAGTCCTTAAAAGATAGTTCAAACTTGAGTTGAACATTGACATAATGGAATCAACTTATGATAAATAAAAAAGGACTAAGTTCATATATGTAAAATGCCTCAAGATACTATTAAGGGAACAAGCCTAATATAATTTATTTCATTTCTATCAAACTAGATATTGAGGTGGTCAGCGATTGAATCTCCACTCTAAATATCCTTGAAACTTATGAAGTCCTTCGTCTCAAACCAAACAACTATAGCATAAGGGGACTTCACCAGTAGGCATTGAATTGATTCATTGTCCTTATTACGAAGAGCACACTAACCTAGCTCTTACCTACTTATCTTTTGTGGGAAATGCCAAATAAGATTTTTATTCATCAATGTCAACCATGTGAACAATTGATTCTTCATTGATAACTTTATTTTCCATAAAGGCTTTCACCCCAAATAGTTTCCTATTGATATTGAGAGATCATCGATTTATATCCTAACTTTGTAGTGTATTTATTGGATTTTTTTCCACACTATTTCATATTTCTCATCTATGAAGTTGATATTCCTCTACACTAATTTTTTGACATAAGTTTCCCATTGGGTGCCTTGATCCCACATACTTGTAATCAAATGATCAACAACATGTGCACATACTTGTAATCAAATGATTGTAAAAATGTTATCTCTGTGAAGATTCTCAACCATGTCAACTTGAATTTTATATACATTTCCATTTCCTATCCAAGGGTCAACCCCATCACCTATTGTTGGACACCTTATTCGTTAGAGTTACAGTGTGGAATCTAGAGAACGTTATTGTGTGGAATTTAGAGTTACTAGAAGTCCAAAAATCCTTGGAAGTTGAATCAAAAAGAAAATATATTGTATTTATATGTATATCATATTTAATAAAAGTGAATTTCACACTCATTATTTTATTTTGTCTACACATTTCAACAACAATGATATTAAAGAGTGGTATACCTACCATGTTAAATAGCTTAAGCCACTAGTTTTGTGGCCTAGTGGGGGCTACTTCTTTCTTAACACTTTGAAACTCCTTAAGAGAAGTATGTTCATGTCAATGAGAGTTGGTGACTAAGCAAATTATCTGCGGTCTCATCAACCCTAACAACGCTTCCACTCAGAATGCATGTATGTTGAATGAGTCAACCATTTTGAGTTCTTTGAAAGTCTGGAGTTGTTTCTTTCCTCTGCATTCCCTCTTAGATGTTCTCGACTGTAAATTTGTGAAGGTTATCTGCATTTGGGTTATTGAAAATTTTATCATTCCATATGATACACAATAGATTGAGATTGGGTTTTGGAGTATCTACTTTTTGTTTTTGAGGGGAAAGGTCTTGAAACATTGTTTTGGGCACGTCAATTTATGATGTCATGAATAAGAATGCATCTGGAAACTTGTGCTATGTAAATAAAAATGGTGTTGTGGGCACTCAGATTCATGGTACCGTGAATGAAATGTGGTTGAGTTTGTCCTATAAATTAAAGTTTGATACTTGGTATTTTTAATTTGGGTCCGAAGATGACGAGAAGGACGAGATGACAGATCTGGTTATTCTTGTCCTTTGTCACCATTTCTATTCCACGAAACCTGCATATACATAGTAGGTCAGAGATATGTAGCTTGCGGTATCAATGATCTGCCTCAACTGCATCTCTCTATGCCTTTTCCGCCATTCATGCGTACTTATGATATCGGTGGAGAGAGGACCAATTTATAGTATTTTTGTGACCTCCCTCACTTTCACAGTGATCACCCCCATAAATCGTTGGAAGGCCCTGCTTCCTTTGAAGCAAAATGATGATGGGTAACAGGAGTGGATCCAAGTGCGAATTGACCAATCGAACTGCTAGACTAATTGACTGGTGAGACTAGCATAGAAGCAATTTCGATAAATTGTGTGAGTGTGCTCATCTATTAACTGGTAGAATCAACTAGAAATGAGAATTTTTTTGACCAATCAAATTATTAGCATGATGTTATCGATCCAAGCAATGGTCTATATTCGAGAAAAATTGTTAACCACAAACAAGTCTTTGCAACATTGCATTATCCTTACCCAGTAAATGATGTCAGGATGGATTAGATCAACTTTAGGTTTCATTTATGGTTGTTTGTCAAGGAATTAGCTATAGATGTACCTTTGAAATTAGAAGTATAGGGTTGTATTGCATTTTTTTTCCTTATTTACGAATAGCCCAATGCCCCAAAGTTTCTTATATGTTGGCATCTAGTGTTCTAACGGCATACTACTACCACGAGGATATTTTTTCCATTGAAAGAAATTTATCTGGAAAATGAAAATGGTTTCTCTATTAGGAATTTGGCTTATGTGATCCATAAAATGTGTATAAGAACTTTCGGTGAAAATCACATGTAAGAAAATTTTGTTGACGCGTTTAGAACCAACCAGTATGGTTTCTCTATTCTTTTCTATTTTCCAAAAAAAAATCACAAAATGAATCAAATAATTTCTAGAACGATTGAGAGGGTAACGTTTTAGAACAAAAAGATAAAGCGGATGAGATTTTGCATTGGGAATATTATAGATGATAGAATCTTGATTGTGAATAATGTTTTCATCTTTCTTGTTGATACATCAGTGGAAATATAATTTTAGGGTCAAATCAAATATGTAGTTTATATTTGTAGTTTACGAAGTTGTGCTTGCTTAAGAGAAGTTGATTCTTTCTCTAGTCGTCTTTTAATCATACTTTAAAAGGATTTCATGGTTGTATTTTTATGGTAAAATTAAATCTATGAGTTTATTTTTTTTTATGCATGCTAATTTTATTAATAGCAAAAAAAATAGTTGTTGAATGATCATCGTAAGCGAGTACATTTTTGGTTGAAGCTGACACCTTTAATATTCTAAGCTTGATTTATTGTAAAATGGTCATACTTGATAGAATATTAGATTTATTGAATATTCAAATACTATCTACTACAGATAACATAGTGAAAATTAACAAATCCATTATTTTTTATCCTAAAATCTATCTACATTATGCACAAGAGATGATTGAGTTTCTCCAACTTGAGTCATAGCTACAACAAGATAAGCTACAACATAAGAGTCGTCATTTTGCATTGTTTCTTGTTCAGAACAACATTTTTTAGTATGAATTTGACTCCCATCAACAATTAGAGATTAACCACATTTGTAAGATCATTTCAAAGACAGTTTTACATAAAGATGCAGAAGTCCATCTTGCACTTCCCAAACCCATTAGCAGACCTTAGAAAGAAATTGTTAGCAACATGAAAACAATTGGTCTTGGATTTGACAAGGATGTATCTTTTTATATTCTAGACTATTCCAAGCCCATCCATTTTCATAATGTTGGGTTTTTTCAAGATGATTAATCTTCACTTTCTCCATCACAACCACAAATTGTCGGATGCCAACATTGTCATTGAGTTATCCATGTGAAAGAACATTGTTTTGATCTTCACCCTTGTGAGCATTTTGTTAAGCACACCCATAATTTAAAAATATGTTTCAAAAATAATATTCCTACAAGAACAAATATTCACCTTGGATGGATCACTTCTTGGCAATGGCCTTCAACATCCAAGAAGGTATATCAATCATACCACAGAATTTGTTCTCGAGTATTGATATGTCTTCCAGTAGAGATTTATTCATCTTCTCACCCTGTTTTGGCAAGGGGAAATTGATAGTCATTTACCAGTGTTATAGGCCATTTCGTCACATCCATTCATTAGGCCTCCTAATGGGATAAATCAACATCCTATTCCCCCTCGTCAACATCATTGCAAAAATCCCTACGTGAAGCTCCTTCATTTCCTAGAAATTTTCCCTAAAACCACCTCATCTGAGCCAATTTTAGCACCAAATCTCCATGGTCTTCCTCTGGACAGTGTTCACCTATAGGTTGCATCATTGTGGCCAGCGTTGATCACCTAAAGGTTGCTCCCCTTTGCACCTACATTGGTTCTAGAAATTCTAGAAAAAGAGAGAATTTCTGGAAGCTTCCTCTTCTAGAAGTTCCATAAATTTTTACAACCATTTACCTCTTATTAGACTTTCGAATCCTATCTCATCATTTTTTGGAGTTTCCATCCCTTATCCTTTGATCCCACCCTCCCATCAAAGGTGGAGATAAAACCTTAGATTGGTAACTAGATAATAAATCCCAACTTACCCCACTTATCCATATATTTAGTACCTTGCATATGTAAGGTGTGGGATTTTGGAGAGTGATTCTACCCTTATGCTGCTAAGGTGAAAGTTTAACATTACATGCATTTAGGATGATTGGAGGTGTATATTGTGACAAGGAAAGTACACGTTAACAATTTGGAGGAGCTCTTCTAAAATATCAACACCTATTTGTGGTTATAATATCCTTCCATTTATATTAATCCAAAGAGTTATTTGTTTTCCTATATGTGATTCTCGTTATTTCACTTCTTTCAATACCATGTTTATCTATTGAATAGAGCATTTAGATGATACTACATAGATATCATAGTTTTTTGGCTTCTGTTATCTGACTCTGCATGTTATAATTTTGGCAATCGAAGCTGGAATTGAAGCATTCAAGCTAAAGAAGGAACGAAGCATGAGACAGATTCTAGGTAGGTTCATTCCATCATCTATTTACTTTAAGGAAAGCATTGGGTTCCTTGTTTCTCTATTTTTATAGGCTTTCCATTGAACCTAGGGGAGATAATTTTGTCCGCAGTCGTAAATCCCGCATAACAAACTGGTGACTCCACTAGCGAATGGTGTATTGCATCAGTGGTTTTCCTTGTCCTTTTTGTTTGATTACCTATTTCATAGACATTTGTTGCTTGGGTCAACCAAGAACGGGCCTAGGAAGTGATTTCATTGAGCCCTTTTTGCAATTTTTGTGTCAGAATCCTCTTTCCTGGGACCAACAATCCCCCAGTGCCTATGATAGAGCGTTGCACCTCACTCGGGCCCACTCTGTCCCAGCGTTGCAGAGCACTAGTGCCTCCTCTGCACTAACGTTGACCCATTTTTTCGCACAAAATTTGCCTCATTTTCTAAGTGCCTCTTTGATCAACCTACTTCCTGTTGACCTTCCACGAGTCTTGAGTGTCTTGTGGTCTTCCTTAAGCCTCCATTTGGTTTGAATATGAGTTTTATTTCCTTTGGTATTTTTTTTTCTTTTTTTTTTATCATTTGGTCACTTGCAAACTGATTTTTTTTGTCATTGATCGCTTGTATGAATTGTTGTTATAGTCCTCATTCTTAAAAGTGAATTTGAATTAGTGATTAAACATCTGCATCTAAGTTTTCTTCATTTTGAAAATTAAGTGTGGTGAAAATAAAAATTTTCCATTTGGCATTTAGCGTTTTGTATGTGCATTAGTGTAGGAGCAGTTACGTTGAAAGGGAAATTGCATCTTGAATCTTGTTTGTCACATGTTGTATGTTTCATATTGATTGTTTCTTCCCTTCCTTAGCTAGATTTTCATTTGAAAGAGAAAGGTTTCTATTTTCTCATGCTAGATTTTCATTTTAGGGATATTTCAGTGACATCCATGGTGAGCCCTAAAAATGAAACTTAATCAAAGATAAACAGTAAGATTTATTGAATAAACCTAAGGAGAATTTGTAAAATTAACTCAAACACATAGAGGTCTAGGCTAGAGACGCGTTACGACGTCGTTAAACGTAGGAGTTGTCGGTGATTTCCAACGTTGTATTCCAGGGGTGATATCTCATTCCACGTATGCGAGTGTATAGGATCGTTCTTCATGTACCTTTTGGTATATTGGACGACACTCCATGCACGTAAAGTATAAGGGAACACTCTCATCAAATGGTTACGCATTAGGCAACACTACTACAGACTGCACTCATACATACCATCGAGTATAGTTTTGGATTCCCCTATAGGTTGCTATCCATCCATAGGTAACCGAGTATGCCGCCTTGTATACCATGATACACTTAACACATCATTCAGGGAGATTGATTGTCGTACATTAAGTCCTTAGTTTTCCAAGGTGTATATTGTAGTTCAGAGTTGCTTGGTAATCCTTTATGCATATATTAACCTATTTTATATTTATTTATTTTTGTGTTAATAAAATTTATCGTCCAACATGGAAGAAAAAAATCTCCCACCCCGTCGTTCACGTAGAATGTAAAATAAGCCTCCACTTCCATGAGAGGTTACTCTTGGTCGTCGTCAGAAGCACAAGAAGACAGAAACTACCAAATCAGGAACATCAGGAACATTAGGAACCACTTTTTGCCCTCCTCTTGATATTAATCCGCCAGAACCATATGCCCCTTCGATTTTCAAGCCTGAGATCACATCTACTCTTGACAGTGACATTGACACAATCAAAATAGAATTCCCTGAAACTTTGTTTTCTGAGGTTGTTGAACTTGACTTTCCTGAGTTAGAAAATCGTATTCCTGAGGTTGTTGAGCCTAATGAGCCTTATCCATCTATACCTGTTACTTTAGGACCTTACTCTTCTCTTCCTTTGTCTTATTCAGAATCTATATATCTTGGACCCGGCGGTGAACATCTTCCACCTGGACTTGTGAGTATTAAAGAGATACCTCAAAAAGAGCCTTGTCCTTCTACTCATGTTCATTGGGAAGGACTTCATTTTCATCAAACTTACCCTCTTCCTCTTCAAACTCCGACACAAAATCCTTTTTCTGATTCTTTGGACTCACATGTGGATTTCTCATGACAATGTTCATCCGAGTTGTTAACTGTGACTAGAATTGATCCAACTTCTCAACCCATGTCCACCACCATGGTCGAGACATCAAATATTGCCTCCACATCAATGTTTTCAACATCATCAGAAATACATATGTATGGTGGTTCATCCGTCCCACCATATTGTCCGTATTTATGTGGTACATTTATCTGGTGGTTCATCCGTCCACACAATCATCTCCTCTTCCTCCGCTTAAACCCACAATTGAGCAGCAGGTTGGCCCTTATATCAGTGGGAAAGATTACCTTCAAAAACCCAACTCTCCTTATGTTGGTTATCCCCTATCTAGGTTACAGTTGCCTCCATCATCCCCTCCTCCTTTGGCAGGGGGGAAACTTCTTGTTGGTATAACTCAATCGGTAACCACCCTCATTATGGTCCTCCTTATCCTGGAATGGATGCCAGTGTTTGGAAACTTGCTTTTCCCATTCAACTTGGTTCATATTGGTACCAATTTTTGAATCCTAAACATGCACCATCTTCTCAAATTCATATCCATCCATCAGCGCCCCAACAAGCTCAAATATATTTGAGCCAACCTTTACAGATTGTCGTTGGATCTCAATAAATTGCAATGGTATCTAGAACTTCTGAAGTTTCACTTACCCAGCTAGTACAAGGTACCTCACACTCTCAATCACTTAGAAAAGGTACTCCTCAAGTCTCGATAGGATATATTATTCATAGTATGGTGCAATTCCAACTAAACCCACCTTATCATGGAACAATGCAAAATCCCTGTTTAGTCAATTTAGTGTCCTAAATTGTTAACATAAATTATCAACCAAGGCTAGTAAACTGATGAAGTGTAATGCACTGTATGTGCCTAAGTGTCCCTTTTTCCTAATTCGTTGTTTTAAGGTTTTTTTGATGTTTTGGAAGTTTTTATATTTTGATACTTAGCATTATATTCTAAACTAAAAAGATGAGATTAAATCTATTTAAAAAGGAAGGAAAGGGAAATGTTGTCAAATGAATTAAAGCAGAGTTTTATTTACAAGTTTTTGGAGTCTATTTTCTAATTAAGAAATGATGAAAACTAGAAATCCTAGAAATCCTAATCCATGGATATTGCAGCTTAATTGAAGATTCAAGAAATGAAAACAACTAATAACTCAAACATTACAACTGAATCCAATTCATTCAATTAAGGTTTATTGGAAGAGCTTTTAAAAGAGATCAATCGTAGTGTAATGAGGATCTCCTATGACATGAAATAAAATGCTAAAACAATCAATAACTCAAAAAAATTACAACTGAATACAATTCATTCAATTAAGGTTTATTGGAAGAGCTTTTGAAAGAGATTAATTGTAGTGTAATGAAGGTCTCGTATGACATGAAATAAAATGCTAAAACAATCAATAACTCAAAAACATTACAACTGAATCCAATTCATTCAATTAAGGTTTATTGGAAGAGATTTTGAAAGAGATTAATTGTAGTGTAATGAGGATCTCGTATGACATGAAATAAAATGCTGAAACAATCAATAACTCAAAAACATTACAACTGAATCCAATTCATTCAATTAAGGTTTATTGGAAGAGCTTTTGAAAGAGATTAATTGTAGTGTAATGAGGATCTCCTATGACATGAAATAAAATGTTGGACAATTACTGTATCTATAAGTCACTAACCATTTTAATTTAAGATTTAAATGGTCTTTATTTGGTCGAGCACAGTAACTGTTAACTATTAAAGACAAGAAATGAAACCTAGGCAATCACTGTTCTTATAAGTCACTTATCTATTATTCAATAGATTTTACTTAGTTTGATCCAGAAATTGCAAATTATGAAAGCAATAATTTGAGCAAAAAGTAAAGAGAAATGCTAAACAGAAACTGAAATAAACTTAGCTAGAAAACACGTGAAACCTCCTCGAATAGCAGGGGCCCTTTGCTACCAATTCGTTGTAATCCCTAGATCCTTGAAGATGTGATCAAAATAGCATCAAAGAACTTCTTTATTGATAAACTCACAAATCTACATCCCATTCCATCTCAAGCCTTGTTACAAAACACTCTATAATCCTTCTCTTCTTCTCCTATTTTTTCACACCCATGATAGGAGAAATCTTCCCCTATTTATACAAAAATATGAGAAGTTATCTCATTAATGAAAGTCCATGAATCTCTCCCTCTATCTCTAGAGTTACAATCAAAATAGGAAATGATAAGACACATGTCTTTTTAGAGTTGCAATACAAAATAGGAAATGAGACACATATCTTCTTATAGTTTTAATACAAAATGGAAATGAAACACATATCCTCATGATCCCATGATCTTCTCCACTCAAATTCAAATTTGGTTTTAGTAGGCCACATAAAGGTCTTTTAGAAGCTTCCTTTTGACCTACACATGGAAACAATCTCATCCCACTTGTTAGGTACAAGCATATGCACATTATTTTCTAATTTTTAACCACAAATTCACTGAAAAATGTTAAGAATTAATAAAGTTTGGAAAAACATAAATGTAACCCAATAGTGGTAATAGTAAAGTAAATGTAATGAAATGGAGGTGGAGTGAAGGTGGTAATATGAAAATATAAGTGAAAATATAATGGAAGTAAATGACAATTTCAAGGCCCAACATACCCCCTAACTGAAGCTATTGCATGTCATCATGCAATCTATTACATTAATTCTTTTTTATCCTTGAGCTTCGACTTAACTTTGCGTGATGTCATTTGATAACTTCATACTTCTGCAAAGTGTTTTACTTGGATTGCAACATGCTTGGCTCTTGTGTTACAACCATATTTTTTTGTTGCATTCAATTTTGACCTTTGAGCTTTGCATAATTTGATTTTTATTGCAAAGTATATCTTTATTGGATTGCATCATCATTGGTTCTTATGTGACAACCATGATTATGTTGGTATCCAATCATCTTTTGAGTACTTTTGAAAAACCATTGTATGCTCATAATAATAATGTAATAGTTAATATCTTTTAGAAGTATCTGGGTTTCTGAATGTGGCAAAGTATGTTTTTTTTCTAAAAATTATCATTCTTTCTTTTCAAGGAATTCTATGGTAAAAAGTTAGAAAATGACGTACCTTAACTTACCCTTTGGAAATGGATGAGTTGCATGTGTGTACTGAAGAGTGTGGTTGTTGATGTTGTTTGAATATGTAAACAAATAAATTTGATCTGATTCTTTGTTCTCTTTGTGCTGATGACAAGATTGGGATCTTTATTGCTGCTGATACAAATTGATTCTTGCTGCAAATTGCTGAAATGATGTAGTCTTCAATTGTTACAAAATCCAATGGTACAATTCTAGTCATGCGAATAAATATGTTGTTGTTGAGCATGAAGAGAAGTCATTGTATTATTGACCATTGATGAATGTTGTTAACCAATGCAAGGCAAACTCACCATTAATGTCAATGAGTGCCAAGGTACCTAAGTACATCTTGCGAAGTGCGAATAGATGGGCTGATGTCGAGCTACTTGCAAGATCTGACTATCAAGAGACATTGATATATTCCCATGATTGTCAGCGAGAGAACTTGTCATTAATGCATACAAGCCTCAAGGTACTATTAAGGACTCTATTCTTGGACCTAGATAATGTGCTGATGTCGATAGGCCAAGACTTGTTAGAAGGGAGACCTTAAATAATCCTCCATCATCTAACACGAGCATGAAAGAATAATTTTTTTTTAAAGGACTATGGATGAAAATTTTTGCAGTGGATCAAGTTTTATTTGATAGAATAAAAATGGAAATGAAATGAATCAGCTTTGTAGAGGAGCTGAATGGTTTTATTGCTAGGCTAGTGAAAGCAGGGCAGGAAAATATAATGACTGGGGGGAAAAAATGAGCAGCGAGGGAAAATGAGACGAAGATTTTATTGAATGACTAAGTAGAAATGCAATAGTGAATGTAAAGGGAAATGAGAATGGAAGATGAAAATGGGAAATGACAATGGGAAATGAGCATGTAAATGAGCTTATTGCTTTTATTTATAGAGTAGACAAAAGGCAATGAAAAGTGTATGTGAATGAAGGAAAATGAACAACTAACTTTTGTTGGGAAAAATAATTGTGGCTTGCTTTGAATATCTTGGTTGGATTTACAATTCAAAAAGGGAGGAAAAGTAATGGTCTTGATGGATATGAACGTGGACTTATTCTTATGTTTCTCATGAAATCGGTCATTTGAAAACCAATCATGCGCACAATTAGTTTCCTTCATTGATCATTCGATCATCCAAAATCTGCAAAAAAACTTGACATAAAGAACATAAGTGTGTTCAAAAAGAAATGACCAATTCCTTTCTGATTCTTACGCAAAAATTTGAATGTCAAATGAAACAGATTAAGGAAAATAAAAAATTGTTATATCTAGTCCAATTCATGATATCTATAACAATTCATTTTTAAAGAATAACCATGAAAATTAAATCAACTGCCTGTTATCATATGACTTCATACACTATGCTCAGTAAAACAATTGGCATCACAAAGATTTGATGTGTCCTGAAAGTTAAAACTTCATACATGAACAATATTAATTCCAAATGTTCAGAAATCATCTAAATAATCTTCCAATTATCCTACAAACCATTATTAAGAAGACATTATAATAAAAAAAAATTTGAATATTTTTTCTTTATAAAAAAAAAATTATTAATAAATATTTTTTATTTTTTAAAATGAAATAAAGCATGGATGAAATAATCGTCATTATGAATATTTTTGAAACAAAATCATGTCAATGCTTCTTTCATGCAAGATAAAAATAAAAAGCTTGAAATTTATAAAGTCAAGTTCCTAACTATGAATGAGATGGAGGCAGAATCATTTTCAATTTATACAACTTGCATTTGACGCACATGTGATAATGTCTTTGCCTCAAATAATCCATTTGTCACTCATCATGTGCCACCACAGATGGATTCTGCCACATTTTCCTTCAGATAAGGAAATCAGATCCTTGATTATTTTTCAAAATTGAATTTTATAAAACCGTGACTGTTTACATAAAAAAAATATGTTTTTCTCTCACGCACTCTGCAAATTAGTGCTTCGAAAAACCCTGAATTTTTCCCAAATGGCTATGAATTTCAGAAATTTTTTAAATGATTACTTAATTCACCCCATTCTCGAAAAGACCCATGTTTTATTTTTTTCTAATTTGCCTCGGTTTGCTCAGAAAATGTGTTTTAAAATTAAGTGTTTTTAACAATTACGCATTTTGTTTTCTGGAAATTACTTTGCAATAAAATAGATGTGGTTTGATTTTTCTTATTTGCATGTTTTGATGTGTAATGGCTTGTCTCTCACACAGAAGTTCAAATCAATCTCTCTCATTTCAATTACCTACAATGGAATCTGCAATTTTCTCTTCATCAGCAGTCCCTAATCTTTTCTTCATCAGCAATTTTTTCATGTGATACACTTTCATTGTCTGTCTCTGCAATTGAATTTGTAATCTTCTCTTCATCAGCAATTTGCAATCTTCTCCTCATCAACAGTTTCTTCATGTGATATACCTTCATTGTCTATCTCTGCAAAAAAATGATTTCTAATAGTCGCTGCTTAGGGAAAAAAAATGAATATGGAAAAGTAAATGGTTTTTTTTTTTTTAATTGTAGTGCATGGGTCTTTGTGTGGATTGAAGGACTGCATATATGCGTAAAGCCAAGCCAAAGGTTGGCCTTCCCTCACGCATATGCGTGGGTTTTATTTCCATGAGCCAATTTTATTTTTTTTAAATTGATTTGTTAATAAAATTATATATATTATATCTTCAAAAATTTAAATATATATATATATATATATATATTTTTATTTTTTTATTTTTTTTTTCATTCATTAAACAAAACAATTTATTGAAATTAAAATTTTTCATCATTTTTTTTAAGTTTATTGTAAAATTAAATGATGAAAACACAATTTATTATTATTATTATTATCATAAAAATTCTCTATTTCTAATTCTCTAGATCACATAAAGTGCAAGAGGAGAGCATACTCGAGAAATTATTAATTTTTTTTTAGATGTAAGAAATAAGGCTACCTGGTTACACTTCCCCAGCAACGATGCCAAAATGTTTAGTCAATTTAGTGTCTTAAATTGTTAACATAAATTATCGACCAGGGCTAGTAAATTGATGAAGTGTAATGCACTGTATGTGCCTAAGTGTCCCTTTTTCCTACTTCGTTGTTTTAAGGTTTTTTTGATGTTTTGAGAGTTTTTATATTTTGATCCTTAGCATTCTATTCTAAACTAAAAAGATGAGATTATATCTATTTAAAAAGGAAGGAAAGATAAATGTTGTCAAATGAATTAAAACAGAGTTTTATTTACAAGTTTTTGGAGTCTATTTTCTAATTAAGAAATGATGAAAACTAGAAATCATAATCCATGGATATTGCAGCGTAATTGAAGATTCAAGAAATGAAAACAAATAATAACTCAAACATTACAACTGAATCCAATTCATTCAATTAAGGTTTATTGGAAGAGCTTTTAAAAGAGATTAATTGTAGTGTAATGAGGATCTCCTATGACATGAAATAAAATGTTGAAACAATCAATAACTCAAAAACATTACAACTGAATCCAATTCATTCAATTAAGATTTATTGGAAGATATTTTAAAAGAGATTAATTGTAGTGTAATGAAGGTCTCGTATGACATGAAATAAAATGCTAAAACAATCAATAACTCAATAACGCATATGCGTGGGTCTTATTTCCATGAGCCAATTTTTGTTTTGTTTTGTTTTGATTTGTTAATAAAATTATATATATTATATTTTCAAAAATTTAAATATATATATATATATTTCATTAAACAAAACAATTTATTGAAATTAAAAATTTTCATCATTTTTTTTTTAAGTTTATTGTAAAATTAAATGATGAAAACATCATTTATTATTATTATTATTTTTAATCATAAAATTTCTTTATTTTTGATCATCTAGATCACATAAAGTGCAGGAGGAGAGCATACTTGAGAAAATATTAATTTTTTTTAAATGTAAGAAATAAGGCTTCCTAGTTTCACTTCCCCGGCAACGGCTCCAAAATGTTTAGTCAATTTAGTGTCCTAAATTGTTAACATAAATTATCGAGCAGGGCTAGTAAACTGATGAAGTGTAATGCACTGTATGTGCCAAAGTGTCCCTTTTTCCTACTTCGTTGTTTTAAGGTTCTGTTGATATTTTGGGAGTTTTTATATTTTGATCCTTAGCATTCTATTCTAAACCAAAAAGATGAGATTAAATCTATTTAAAAAGGAAGAAAATGGAAATGTTGTCAAATGAATTAAAGCAGAGTTTTATTTACAAGTTTTTGAAGTCTATTTTCTAATTAAAAAATGATGAAAACTAGAAATCCTAATCCATAGATATTGCAACTTAAATGAAGATTCAAGAAATGAAAACAACTAATAACTCAAACATTACAACTGAATCCAATTCATTCAATTAAGGTTTATTGGAAGAGCTTTTGAAAGAGATTAATTGTATTGTAATGAGGATCTCCTATGACATGAAGTAAAATGTTGAAATAATCAATAACTCAAAAAAATTACAACTGAATCCAATTCATTCAATTAAGGTTTATTAGAAGAGCTTTTGAAAGAGATTAATTGTAGTGTAATGAGGATCTCCTATGACGTGAAATAAAATGTTGAAACAATCAATAACTCAAAAACATTACAACTGAATCCAATTCATTCAATTAAGGTTTATTGGAAGAGCTTTTGAAAGAGATTAATTGTAGTGTAATGAGGATCTCCTATGACATGAAATAAGATTCTGAAACAATCAATAACTCAAAAACATTACAACTGAATCCAATTCATTCAATTAAGGTTTATTGGAAGAGCTTTTGAAAGGGATTAATTGTAGTGTAATGAGGATCTCCTATGACATGAAATAAAATGTTGGACAATTACTGTATCTATAAGTCACTAACCATTTTAATTTAAGATTTAAATGGTCTTTACTTGGTCGAGCACAATAACTGTTAACTATGAAAGACAAGAAATGAAACCTAAACAATCACTTTTCTTGTAAGTCACTTATCTATTATTCAATAGCTTTTACTTAGTTTGATCCAGCAATTGAAAATTATGAAAGCAATAATTTGAGCAAAAAGTAAAGAGAAATGCTAAACATAAACTGAAATAAGCTTAGCTAGAAAACACATGAAACCTCCTTGAATAGTAGGGGCCCTTTGCCACCAATTCGTTGTAATCCTTAGCTCCTTGAAGATGTGATCAAAACAGCATCAAAGAACTTCTTTATTGATAAACTCACAAATCTACATCCCATTCCATTTCAATATTTGTTACAAAACACTCTATAATCCTTCTCTTCTTCTCCTATTTTTTCACATCCATGATAGGAGAAAACTTCCCCTATTTATACAAAAATATGAGAAGTTATCTCATTAATGAAAGTCCATGAATCTCTCCCTCTATCTCTAGAGTTACAATCAAAATCGGAAATGATAAGACACATGTCTTTTTAGAGTTGCAATACAAAATAGGAAATGAGACACATATCTTCTTAGAGTTTTAATACAAAAAGGAAATGAAACACATATCCCCATGATCCCATGATCTTCTCCACTCAAATTCGAATTTGGTTTTGGTAGGCTATATAAAGGTCTTTTAGAATCTTCCTTTTGACCTACACATGACAACAATCTCATCCCACTTGTTAGATATAAGCGTATGCACGTTATTTTCTAATTTTTAACCACAAATTCACTTAAAAATGCTAAGAATTAATAAAGTTTGGAAAAACATAAATGTAACCTAATAGTGGTAATGGTAAGGTAAATGTAATGAAATGGAGGTAGAGTGAAGGTGGTAATATGGAAATATAAGTGAAAATGTAATGGAAATGAATGATAATTTCAAGGCCCAACATACCCCCCAACTGAAGCTATTGCATGTCCTCATGCAATCTATTACATTAATTCTTTTTTATCCTTGAACTTCGACTTAACTTTGCGTGATATCATTTGATAACTTCATACTTCTGCAAAGTGTTTTACTTGAATTGCAACATGGTTGGTTCTTGTGTTACAACCATATTTTGTTGTTGCATTCAATTTTTACCTTTGATCTTTGCATAATTTGATTTTTATTGCAAAGTATATCTTTTTTGGATTGCATCATGGTTGGTTCTTATGGGACAACCATGATTATGTTTGTATCCAATATTCTTTTGAGTACTTTTGAAAAGCCATTGTATGCTCATAATAATAATGTAATAGTTAATATCTCTTGAAAGTATGTGGGTTTCTGAATGTGATATGAACATGCCAAAGTATGAATATGAATGTATTCCCCCCCCCCAACTGATGTTATTGGAAATTTTATGAAATGAGGAAGAGATGTTTTTTCCAAAAATTATCATTCTAACTTTTCAAGGAATTCTATGGTAAAAAGTAAGAAAATGACGTACCTTAACTTACCCTTTGGAAATGGATGAGTTGCATGTGCATACTGAAGAGTGTGGTTGTTGATGTTGTATGACTTTGTAAACAAGTGAATTTGATTTGCTTCTTTGTTCTCTTTATGCTGATGACAAGATTGGGATCTTTATTGTTGTTGATACAAATTGATTCTTGCTCCAAACTACTTAAATGATGGTCTTCAATTGTTACAAAATCCGATGGTACAATTCTAGTCATGCGAATAAATATGTTGATGTCGAGCATGAATAGAAGTCATTGGATTACCGACCATTGATGAATGTCGTTAACCAATGCAAGACAAACTCACCATTAATGCCAATGAGTGCCAAGGTAACTAAGTACATCTTTTGAAGTGCGAATAGATGGGTTGATGTCGAGCTACTTGCAAGATCTGACTATCAAGGGACATTGATGTATTCCCATGGTTGTCAGCAAGAAAACTTGTCATTAATGCATACAAGCCTCAAGGTACTATTAAGGACTCTAGTCTTGGACCTAGATAATGCGCTGAGGTCGATAGGCCAAGACTTATTAGAAGGGAGGCCTTAAGGAATCCTCCATCATCTAACGCGAGCATGAAAGAATAATTTTTTTTTAAAGGACTACGGATGAAAAATTTTGCAGTGCATCAAGGTTTATTTGACAGAATGAAAATGGAAATGAAATGAATCATCTTTGTAGAGGAGCTGAATGATTTTATTGCTAGGCTAGTGAAAGCAGGGCAAGAAAATATAATGACTGGGGGGAAAAATGAGCAGTGAGGGAAAATGAGACAAGGATTTTATTGAATGACTAAGTAGAAATGAAATAGCGAATGTAAAGGGAAATGAGAATGGAAGATAAAAATGGAAAATGACAATGGACAATAAGCATGTAAATGAGGTTATTGCTTTTATTTGTGGAGTAGACAAAAGGCAATGGAAAGTGTATGTGAATGAAGGAAAATGAACAACTAACTTTTACTGGGAAAAATAACTGTGGCTTGCTTTGAATTTCTTTGTTGGATTTACAATTCAAAAAGGGAGGAAAAGTAATGGTTTTGATGAATATGAACATGGACTTGTTCTTATGTTTCTCATGAAATAGGTCCTTTGAAAACCAATCGTGCGTACAATTAATTTCCTTCATTGATCATTCAATCATTCAAAATCTGCAAAAAAACTTGACATAAAGAACATAAGTGTGTTCAAAAAGAAATGACCAATTCATTTCTGATTCTTACGCAAAAATTTGAATGTCAAATGAAACAGATTAAGGAAAATCAAAGAGTGTTATATCTATTCCAATTCCTGATATCTATAACAATCCATTTTTAAAGAATAATCATGAAAAATAAATCAACTCCCTGTTGTTAGATGACTTCATGCACTATGCTTAATAAAACAATTGGCATCGCAAAGATTTGATGTGTCCTGAAAGTTAAAACTTCATACATCAACAATATTAATGCCGAATATTCAGAAATCATCTAAATAATCTTCTAATTGTCCTGCAAACCATTATTAAGAAGAAATTATAATAATTTTTAATTTTTTTTGAATTTTTTTTCTTTATTAAAAAAATTTATTAATAAAGATTTTATTTATTTATTTATTTTTAATAAATTTTTATTTTTTAATGAAATAAAGCATGGATGAAATAATCGTCTTTACGAATCTTTTTGAAACAAAGTCATGTCATTGCCTCTTTCATGCAAGATAAAAATAAAAAGCTTGAAATTTCTAAAGTCAAGTTCCTAACTATGAAGGAGATGGAGGCAGAATCATTCTCAATTTATACAACATGCATTTGATGCACATGTGATAATGCCTTTGCCTCAAATAATCCATTTGTCACTCATCATGTACCTCCACAGATAAATTCTGCCACATTTTCCTTCCAATAAGGAAATCAAATCCTTGATTATTTCTCAAAATTGAATTTTATAAAACCGTGATTGTTTACATAAAAAAATGTTTTTCTCTCACGCACACTGCAAATTAATGCTCTGAAGAACCCTGAATTTCTCCCAAATGGCTGCGAATTTCAGAAAGTTCTTATAGAATTACTTAATTCACCCCATTCCCAAAAAAATCCATGTTTATGTTTTTTCTATTTCACCTTGGTTTGATCAGAAAATGTGTTTTAAAATCGGGTGTTTTTAACAATTACGCATTTTGTTTTCTGGCTATTACTTCAGCAATAAAATTGATGTGGTTTGATTTTTTTTATTTGCAGGTTTTGATGTGTAATGGCTTGTCTCTCACATAGAAGTTCAAATCGATCTCTCTCATTTCAATTACTTGCAATGGAATCTGTGATTTTCTCTTCATCAGCAATCTCCAATCTTCTCTTCATCAGCAATTTCTTCATGTTATACACTTTCATTGTCTGTCCCTGCAATTGAATTTGTAATCTTCTCTTCATCAACAATTTGCAATCTTCTCCTCATCAACAGTTTCATGTGATATACCTTCATTGTCTGTCTTTGCAAAAAAATGCTTTCTAATAATCGTTGTTTGAGGAAAAAAAAATGAATATGGAAAAGAGAAAGTTCTTTTTTTTTTTATTGCAGTGCATGGGTCTTTGTGTGGATTGAAAGCCTGCATATATGCGTAAAGCCAAGCAAAAGGCTAGCTTCACGCATATGCGTGGATCTTATTCACATGAGCCAATTTCTTTCTTTTTTTTTAATTGATTTGTTAATAAATTTATATATATTATATTTTCATATATATATATTTCATTAAACAAAACAATTTATTGAAATTAAAAAATTTCATCATTGTTTTTTAAGTTTATTGTAAAATTAAATGATGAAAACATAATTCTTTATTATTATTATTATTTTTTCTTTTTAATCATAAAAATTCTCTATTTTTGATCCTTTAGATCACATAAAATGCAGGAGGAGAGCATACTCGAGAAATTATTAATTTTTTTTTAGATGTAAGAAATAAAGCTACCTAGTTACACTTCCTCGGCAACGGCGCCAAAATGTTTAGTCAATTTAGTGTCCTAAATCGCTAACATAAATTATCAACCAGGGATAGTAAATTGATGAAGTGTAATGCACTATATGTGCCTAAGTGTCACTTTTTCCTACTTCATTATTTTAAGGTTTTTTTTTATGTTTTGGAAGTTTTTATATTTTGATCCTTAGCATTCTATTATAAACTAAAAATATGAGATTAAATCTATTTAAAAATGAAGGAAAGGGAAATGTTGTCAAATGAATTAAAGCAGAGTTTTATTTACAAGTTTTTGGAGACTATTTTCTAATTAAGAAATGATGAAAACTAGAAATCCTAGAAATCCTAATCCATGGATATTGCAGCTTAATTGAAGATTCAAGAAATGAAAACAACTAATAACTCAAACATTACAACTGAATCCAATTCATTTAATTAAGGTTTATTGGAAGAGCTTTTAAAAGAGATTAATTGTAGTGTAATGAGGATCTCCTATGACATGAAATAAAATGTTGAAACAATCAATAACTCAAAAACATTACAATTGAATCCAATTCATTCAATTAAGGTTTATTGGAAGAGCTTTTGAAAGAGATTAATTATAGTCTAATGAGGATCTCCTATGATATGAAATAAAATTCTGAAACAATCAATAACTCAAAAACATTACAACTGAATCCAATTCATTCAATTAAGGTTTATTGGAAGAGCTTTTGAAAGAGATTAATTGTAGTGTAATGAGGATCTCGTATGACATGAAATAAAATGCTGAAACAATCAAATAACTCAAAAACATTACAACTAGATTCAATCAATTCAATTAAGGTTTATTGGAAGAGCTTTTGAAAGAGATTAATTGTAGTGTAATGAGGATCTCCTATGACATGAAATAAAATGCTAGATAATTACTATATCTATAAGTCACTAACCATTTTAATTTAAGATTTAAATGGTCTTTACTTGGTTGAGCACAGTAACTGTTAACTATGAAAGACAAGAAATGAAACCTAGGCAACCACTGTTCTTATAAGTCACTTATCTATTATTCAATAGCTTTTACTTAGTTTGATCCAGCAATTGTAAATTATGAAATAAATAATTTGAGCAAAAAGTAAAGAGAAATTCTAAACAGAAACTGAAATAAACTTAGCTAGAAAACACATGAAACCTCCTCGAATAGCAGGGGCCTTTTGCTACCAATTTGGTATAATTCTTAGTTGCTTGAAGATGTAATCAAAACAGCATCAAAGAACTTCTTTATTTATAAACTCACAAATCTACATCTCATTCCATCTCAAGCCTTGTTACAAAACACTCTATAATCATTCTCTTCTTCTCCTATTTTTTCACACCCATGATAGGAAAAAGCTTCTCCTATTTATACAAAAATATGAGAAGTTATTTAATTAATGAGAGTCCATGAATCTCTCCTTCTATCTCTAGAGTTACAATCAAAATAAGAAATGATAAGACACATGTATTTTTAGAATTTCACTACAAAATAGGAAATGAGACACATATATTCTTAGAGTTTTTATACAAAAAGGAAATAAAACACATATCCTCATGATCCCATGATCTTCTCCACTCAAATTCGAATTTGGTTTTGGTAGGCCACATAAAGGTCTTTTAGAAGCTTCATTTTGACCTACACATGGCAACAATCTCATCCCACTTGTTAGGTATAAGCATATGCACATTATTTTCTAATTTTTAACCACAAATTCACTTAAAAATGCTAAGAATTAATAAAGTTTGGAAAAAAATAAATGTAACCCAATAGTGGTAATAGTAAGGTAAATGTAATGAAATGGAGGTGGAGTGAAGATGGTAATATGGAAATATAAGTGAAAATGTAATGGAAGTGAATGACAATTTCAAGGCCCAACATACCCTCCAACTGAAGCTATTGCATGTCCTCCTGTAATCTATTACATTAATTATTTTTTATCCTTGAGCTTCGACTTAACTTTGCGTGATATCATTTGATAACTTCATACTTCTGCAAAGTTTTTTACTTGAATTGCAACATGCTTGGTTCTTGTGTTACAACCATATTTTGTTGTTGCATTCAATTTTGACCTTTGATATTTACATAATTTGATTTTTATTGCAAAGTATATATTTATTAGATTGCATCATGGTTGGTTCTTATGTGACAACCATGATTATGTTTGTATCCAATCATCTTTTGAGTACTTTTGAAAAGCCATTGTATGCTCATAATAATAATGTAATAGTTAATATCTTTTGGAAGTATGTGGGTTTCTGAATGTGATATGAACGTGGAAAAGTATGAATATGAATGTATTCCCCCCGCCAACTGATGGTATTGGAAATTTTATGAAATGAGGAAGAGATTTTTTTTTTCCAAAAATTATCATTCTAGCTTTTCATGGAATTCTGCAATAAAAAGTTAGAAAATGACGTACCTTAGCTTACCCTTTGGAAATGGATGAGTTGCATGTGTATACTGAAGAGTGTGGTTGTTGATGTTGTTTGACTATGTAAACAAATGAATTTGATTTTCTTCTTTGTTCTCTTTGTTCTGATGACAAGATTGAGATCTTTATTGTTACTGATTCAAATTGATTCCTGCTGCAAACTGCTGAAATGATGTAGTCTTCAATTGTTACAAAATTCGATGGTACAATTCTAGTCATGCGAATAAATATGTTGTTGTCGAGCATGAAGAGAATTTATTGGATTACCGACCATTGATGAATGTCATTAACCAATGTGAGACAAACTCACCATTAATGTCAATGAGTGCCAAGGTACCTAAGTACATCTTGCGAAGTGCAAATAGATGGGCCGATGTCGAGCTATTTGCAAGATCTGACTATCAAGGGACATTGATGTATTCACATGATTGTTAGCGAGAAAACTTGTCATTAATGCATACAAGCCTCAAGGTACTATTAAGGACTCTAGTCTTGGACCTAGATAATGTGCTGATGTCAATAGGCCAAGACTTGTTAGAAGGGAGGCCTTAAGGAATCCTCCATCATCTAACGCGAGCATGAAAGAATAATTTTTTTTTAAAGGACTATGGATGAAAATTTTTGCAGTGCATCAAGGTTTATTTGACATAATGAAAATGGAAATGAAATGAATCAGCTTTGTAGAGGAGCTGAATGGTTTTATTACTAGGCTAGTGAAATTAGGGCAGAAAAATATAATGACTGGGGGGAAAAAATGAGCAGCGAGGGAAAATGAGACGAGGATTTTATTGAATGACTAAGTAGAAATGCAATAGAAAATATAAAGGGAAATGAGAATGGAAGATGAAAATGGAAAATGACAATGGGCAATAAGCATGTAAATGAGCTTATTGCTTTTATTTGTGGAGTAGACAAAAGGCAATGGAAAGTGTATGTGAATGAAGGAAAATGAACAACTAACTTTTGTTGGGAAAAATAACTGTGGCTTGCTTTGAATTTCTTGGTTGGATTTACAATTCAAAAAGAGAAGAAAAGTAACGGTCTTGATGGATATGAACATGGACTTGTTCTTATGTTTCTCATGAAATCGGTCCTTTGAAAACCAGTGGTGCGCACAATTAGTTTCCTTCATTGATCATTCGATCATCCAAAATCTGCAAAAAACTTGACATAAAGAACATAAGTGTGTTGAAAAATAAATGGCCAATTCCTTTCTAATTCTTACACAAAAATTTGAATGTCAAATGAAACATATTAAGGAAAATCAAAAAGTGTTATATCTAGTCCAATTCATGATATCTATAACAATCCATTTTTAAAGAATAACCATGAAAAATAAATCAACTCCCTGTTGTCAGATGACTTCATGCACTATGCTCAGTAAAACAATTGGCATCACAAAGATTTGATGTGTCCTGAAAGTTAAAACTTCATACATCAACAATATTAATGCCAAATGTTCAGAAATCATCTAAATAATCTTCCAATTGTCCTGCAAAGCATTATTAAGAAAAAATTATAATAATTTTTATTATTATTTATGTTTATTATTATTTTATTTTAATTTAATTTTTTTCTTTATTAAAAAAATTATTAGTAAAGATTTTATTTTGTTTTATTTTTTATTTTTTAATAATTTTTTATTTTTATTTTTTAATGAAATAAAGCATGAATGAAATAATCGTCTTTATGAATCTTTTTGAAACAAATTCATGTCAATGCCTCTTTCATGCAAGATAAAAATAAAAAACTTGAAATTTCTAAAGTCAAGTTCCTAACTATGAAGGAGATGGAGGCAGAATCCTTCTCAATTTATACAACTTGCATTTGATGCACATGTGATAATGTCTTTGCTTCAAATAATCCATTTGTCACTCATCATGTGCCACCACAAATGAACTCTGCCACATTATCCTTCATATTACCTAATTCACCCCATTCCCGAAAAAACCCATGTTTTATTTTTTTCTAATTCGCCTCGTTTTGCTCAGAAAATGCGTTTTAAAATCGGGTGTTTTTAACAATTACGCATTTTTTTTTCTGTCAATTACTTCTGCAATAAAATTGATGTGGTTTGATTTTTTTTATTTGCAGGTTTTGATGTGTAATGGCTTGTCTCTCACATAAAAGTTCAGATCGATCTCTCTCATTTCAATTACCTGCAATGGAATCTGCAATTTTCTCTTCAACAGTAGTCTGCAATCTTATCTTCATCAACAATTTTATCATGTGATACACTTTCATTGTCTGTCCCTGCAATTGAATTTGTAATCTTCTCTTCATCAGCAATTTGCAATCTTCTCATCATCAACAGTGTTTTCATGTGATATACCTTCATTGTTTATCTCTACAAAAAAATGCTTTCTTATAATTGTTGCTTGAGGAAAAAAAAATGAATATGGAAAAGAGAAAGTTCCTTTTTTTTTTTTGCAATGCATGAGTCTTTGTGTGGATTGAAGGCCTGCATATATGCGTAAAGCCAAGCCAAAGGCTGGCCTCACGCATATGCGTGGGTCTTATTTCCATGAGCCAATTTTTTTTTTATTTTTTTTTTATTTGTTAATAAAATTATATATATTATATTTTCAAAAATTTAAAAATATATATATATTTCATTAAACAAAACAATTTATTGAAATTAAAATTTTTCATCATTTTTTTTAAAGTTTATTGTAAAATTAAATGATGAAAACATCATTTATTATTATTATTATTATTATTATTTTTAATCATAAAAATTCTTTATTTCTGATCCTCTAGATCACATAAAGTGCAGGAGGAGAGCATACTTGAGAAAATATTAATTTTTTTTAAATGTAAGAAATAAGGCTTCCTAGTTTCACTTCCTCGGCAACGGCTCCAAAATGTTTAGTCAATTTATTGTCATAAATTGTTAACATAAATTATCGAGTAGGGCTAGTAAACTGATGAAGTGTAATGCACTGTATGTGCTGAAGTGTCCATTTTTCCTACTTCGTTGTTTTAAGGTTTTGTTGATGTTTTGGGAGTTTTTATATTTTGATCCTTAGCATTCTATTCTAAACCAAAAAGATGAGATTAAATCTATTTAAAAATGAAGAAAAGGGAAATGTTGTCAAATGAATTAAAGCAGAGTTTTATTTGCAAGTTTTTGAAGTCTATTTTCTAATTAAAAAATGATGAAAACTAGAAATCCTAATCCATGGATATTGCAACTTAAATGAAGATTCAAGAAATGAAAACAACTAATAACTCAAGCATTACAACTGAATCCAATTCATTCAATTAAGGTTTATTGGAAGAGCTTTTGAAAGAGATTAATTGTATTGTAATGAGGATCTCCTATGACATGAAGTAAAATGTTGAAATAATCAATAACTCAAAAACTACAACTGAATCCAATTCATTCAATTAAGGTTTATTGGAAGAGCTTTTGAAAGAGATTAATTGTAGTGTAATGAGGATCTCCTATGACATGAAATAAAATTCTAAAACAATCAATAACTCAAAAACATTACAACTGAATCAAATTCATTCAATTAAGATTTATTGGAAGAGCTTTTGAAAGAGATTAATTGTAGTGTAATGAGGATCTCCTATGACATGAAATAAAATGCTGAAACAATCAATAACTCAAAAACATTATAACTGAATCCAATTCATTCAATTAAGGTTTATTGGAAGAGATTTTGAAAGAGATTAATTGTAGTGTAATGAGGATCTCCTATGACATTAAATAAAACGCTAGACAATTACTATATCTATAAGTCACTAACAATTTTAATTTAAGATTTAAATGGTCTTTACTTGGTCGAGCACAATAACTGTTAACTATGAAAGACAAGAAATGAAACCTAGGCAATCACTGTTCTTATAAGTCACTTATCTATTATTCAATAGCTTTTACTTAGTTTGATCCAGAAATTGCAAATTACGAAAGCAATAATTTGAGAAAAAAGTAAAGAGAAATGCTAAACAGAAACTGAAATAAACTTAGCTAGAAAACACATGAAACCTCCTCGAATAGCAAGAGCCCTCTGCTACCAATTCGGTGTAATTCTTATCTCCTTGAAGATGTGATCAAAATAGCATCAAAGAACTTCTTTATTGATAAACTCACAAATCTACATCCCATTCCATCTCAAGCCTTGTTACAAAGCACTCTATAATCCTTCTCTTCTTCTCCTATTTTTTCACACCCATGATAGGAGAAAGCTTCCCTTATTTATACAAAAATATGAGAATTTATCTCATTAATGAGAGTCTATGAATCTCTACCTCTATCTCTAGAGTTACAATCAAAATAGGAAATGATAAGACACATGTCTTTTTAGAGTTTCAATACAAAATAGGAAATGAGACACATATCTTCTTAGAGTTTTAATACAAAAAGGAAACGAAACACATATCCTTATGATCCCATGATCTTCTCCACTCAAATTCGAATTTGGTTTTGGTAGGCCACATAAAGGTCTTTTAGAAGCTTCCTTTTGACCTACACATGGCAACAATCTCATCCCACTTGTTAGGTATAAGCATATGCACATTATTTTCTAATTTTTAACCACAAATTAAATTAAAAATAATAAGAATTAATAAAGTTTGGAGAAACATAAATGTAATCCAATAGTGGTAATGGTAAGGTAAATGTAATGAAATAGAGGTGGAGTGAAGGTGGTAATATGGAAATATAAGTGAAAATGTAATGGAAGTGAATGACAATTTCAAGGCCCAACAATCCCATCGGGCAACAATATGGTCCATATCAAGTTCCTTTTCGAGGCCAAAAAATCCAGACCCATCCATTCCAACAACATTATCATCACCCTGGTGTTGGGAATCAAGGTCACTTGTATAATGGTTATCAAAATTCTCCTTATCCTGATACCCAGGTTCCTTATTATAAAAATACCCCTTATCTGGGAATGCAAGTGACTGGTGTTTGTTAGATCAACATAAAATACAATCACAGTCAAGACGACATCCTATATTCCAAATCCATTATGGTCCACAAGCAGTCATCCAATCGTTTAATTCTATGAGGAAGAAGAAGCTACCTTGCATCCTCGTAGGTCAGGGATGGATGTTGAGTTAGATGTCTATTTTTTGTGTTCCACATGATAAATATATATGATCTTCCTACGATCTCAACACTTACACACAATCACAACCATACACAGAAAACAAGTGATATTCCTCGGAAGATCATTAGATGAATGATATCATAAAACAATTGCAAGATCTTAAGATACAATCATATATAGGAAGGGAACATAGATATTTATTACGATACCTTACTTCTAGATTCTCCTCTCTCTTATTCGGCAAAGTTTCCCCACCATATGAGAGTATAAAGAGCACTCTCCTATAACATGAGACCTCACAAGCTCTCAAGATAATGACAATATAGCAATAGGGTGTCAAGATCTCAGTAGCAGCATGCGTCTCTCTAGAGCTAAAACTACGACCATCCTGACCATCTCAGATGATCCAGTATAAGTAGGTGAATGACAGGTCCCAAGAGGATGAATGTATACTCCCAAGATGATGAGAAGTTAAGGAAACTTCTAGTGGATTAGTCCTAGCCAACTCGAATCAATGAGTAATCGAGCTCATCTCCTAGGGAACGGGAAACTCTAGAAACATTTTTCACAATTATATTATTTTTCTCAATTATATCAATTATGAAATAATTATTATCTCAAAATTATAATATTTTGGCAAAATAATTATGAGAAATTTCTCAATTATGTAATTTCACCCTTTTATCATGGGATAAATCTCACATAAGTAAAAGAAAATGTGAAAAGGGATGCATTTTAGCCAAACAATTAAGGTAAGTTGGTATTGGTCTTCTCTAACTATAATGGAGTGGAAAATAGGGTTATAACATATGCCCCCTAATGTATGAGGTCAGAATGAGTAGTTGATTATCAAAATACATTATAAGAAAAATCAGAGGTCAAAGTGGCAATGGGGAAATAGAGCCAGGAGCACGGATCAGAAAACAATGAAGTAAAAGTCTCAGTTGTGAAGATAACATCCCCAAGCCGGGCATACCCATGCTCGGTCATAAGAAAATATTGAACATAGCTGCCAAACATACACTGTGGATCCATGATATAAATGACTAAGACATGGCCACGACAGACATACACAATGGATCCATGTGACTCAATGGAAAGAGCATAGCCACTAAAAAACAATCGTGGATCTATGTCACAATATACATCAATAGGACTATGGAAACATGATAGATAAAGAAGTGTCCCAGATAGTCCTCAAAATACATGAATGATACATAAATCCAATGCATCCTGGGAAGGGTGGCATATCAGGATGGAATGGCCCTAACCCAAAGTCTTAAACATGACCCTAATGGTACGAATCTACTCATGCGAATAAATGAGTTGAATTTGAGCAATGGTATAAATCGCCTGATTACCATCCAATGAGGTAAACCAGTAACAGACGTGAGGTAATCTACTAATGAGGAAGATGGGTCCCAAGGTACCTAGTACAGTTCACTAAGCGCGAATGAATGAACTGATGTCGAACACCAGTGAACTCGACCAATCAGGATCCAATGATGTAAACCCATTGTAGATCACGAGGAATATTGCCACTCAAGATCCAAGGTACTATCGGTTCCTAGATCAAGCTCTTGGATAATGAGTTGAAGTCGACAGGAGAAGATCTGTTGAAGTAGGGCCTTAATGTATCCCCCATCAATCGACACGGAACAGACCAAGATGATGTGATGTATGGATGAAGTCATGAAGTGATGAAGTACAACTGAAACAGGGATAACCAACTCAAAATGGTCAACAGGCTACTGCAAATGGCTGACACATGATGAGACTTCCCTTGAACACATAACATCATGACACAAGAGTGACCTGGTAGCATGACTGAATGATAACCATGTGATATCATGCAACGATGAAGGAGGAGTAAAGAAACTTAACCAGATGGAGGAGTAAAGAGACTCATGTGGATGGTATGACTCCTAAGGAAATCTAAAACCCAACTATAAGATAGTGAGGTAGACAGGTGTCATGTTCAAGGGTGACACAAATAATGCTTCCAAATAGATGAAAATTGAAGATAGATGTTCCCTCCCTTCTATTTTTATAAGTTCATTTTTTGTAAAGTTGTCCCCCAAGCCCAAAAAAGAGATAAAAGTATACAAGGGGGAACCTCCTAGCCACAGTAGACTAGGGTATTCCTTTTTCGTAACTATTCTATCCCAGTTCGAAAAAGGGTTAAACTTATACTGGGTAGATGACACTTCAGGTACTTTTACGAGCGTGAAGTAGAAAAGTTCACTCGGAAATCTTTTCTAAGTTAAGGAGTCTGAAAAGAGCTTAAAGAAAACTCCTCCTGGAAGAACGAGTGGTATAAATGGTAGACACTAGTTCCGGTAATGGTGGAACTTCTCATGACATAAAGTGGACACAAGGTTGGCTAATAGGAACACTCATAATAGCAGTTCCCCCAGGAAAGGTTAAAACACCAATTGCATGCGAACGGTAGGCCAAACAGATAATGATGATGATGGATGAGATAAACCAAGGTTAAAAATACATAAGTAGGCTCATAAAAGTGGAAATAAAAATGGATACAGTGTGGAATCCTCCCAAGGTATGGCTAGAAAAGAGATGAAGAAGAGGACATGAGGCTCAAGTTCGAAGTCATGGCGGGTCAGGAGGAATTCTGAAAGTGATAAAAAATGATTGCATGGACACCAATACAACAAGAGGGTACTAACTAGGGCATCCATGATCAGGTAAGCTCAACTTCCAAGCTACATCATGCATACAGGAAGTGGCGAAAGTTGCAACTTGACAGGGTCTAACCTAAGGCATAAAAATAGCGATGACGGTCAAAATGTGAAATCGACGAAAATGACCTATCCCTATATGCCAGTTCAAGAGATACACACCTAAGGTCCAATGGATTTCACAATAGAAACGCCATCCTATCCTATAAAAACCATCTAAAAATACTAGACACATGGTTAAATCACATAATGAAATAAATAATCATGGATGAGGGAAAAACAAGATGTATATTTTGGCTTTTTGAATTTTATAATTTTTTTTGGATTTTTGGCATAAATAAGGCATGATAAATACTCACATCACACACTAAACCAAAAAGGGGATAAAGCATCACACTCTTATGTACAGTATATACAAGTGAAACTCGGTCTAGTAGGTCATGCTAATGTGTGCCCACAACTGGGCACAAAACAAGGGTTCCTATACATGAACTTATGGGAATAAGAGGCCATATGGTTCACTAGTGTAAATCCATGCCAAATGAAGTCAAACTGCCACATATGGAAAGGTTGACCATGCCAAAGAAAATCTAACATAGTAATACTTTCAAAATAATCCTGAAGACATAAGGGAGGATCAAGACATAATGGAGGTACAAGACGCTCGCCAACAGATGTTGAGGAGTTGGAGGATTTATTGGCAAGTTTAGTATTTGAAGCTGGTGTAGAACCTTTAGGATTCAGCCACAGTCAGACCTAAAGGATCAGTCAAAGGTGGGTTAGCAGGAGCATTAGAGTCATTTGCCAAAGTCTCAATAGAAACTAGATCACTATCGATGGGGGCAGACATAGATTCCAACACTATATGATGGCCTAAGTCACAAGCGCCGATAGGCACTCCCCATGTAGGAGAAATAAGTCCACTTTGTTCAAGAAGTAAACCCTGAAGACAACATGAATGTCGATACGCAAATTCAACCAGGGTGATAGTAAATGAAAAACATGTAAGTTAGTGCAAACACCCTAAGGCAAAAACTACTGACTCAGACCAAAGATCATGCTCTAGAAACTTCCTAAAAGGTAGCACACACAAAAATAATACAAATAATCTGGCGGTGGAATAGTTATACTATCGACTTGCTTCCCATCCCTTTTAGCTATGAATTAGGCACAAGTGCCCCCACAAGTGGAACACCCCTCGAGAGTACTGGGAGAGTATTACTAATATCGTCCTAGGTACAGAGAAGACGAACCTGACCCTGCACCAATGTATGAGCCCTAGAAATAAAGGCCACTATGGTCACCACATACAATAACACGACAAGGGGGGACAGTCATAGGAAAAACCAACACACAAGGGCAGGAAACTTAACATATCATTGGGATTAATACATATCATAAAACAATTGCAAGATCTAAACATACAATCATATACAGGAAGGGAACATAGATATTCATTAATATAAAATTATGCTCCTATACCTTACTTCCAGTTTCTCCTCCCCGTGATTTGGCATAGTTTCCTCACTAGATGAGAGTATAAAAAACACTCTCCTATAGCATGATACCTCACAAGCTCTCAAGATAATGGCAAGATATAAATAGGGTATCAAGATCTCAGCAACAACATGGCCCTCTTTGGAACTAAAATTACAACCAGCTTGGCCCTCTTAAATCATCCAGTATAAGTAGGTGAATGACAAGTCCCTAGAGGATGAATGTAGATGCTCAGGATGACGAGAAGGAAACTTCTAGTGGATTAGTCATAGCCAACTTGAATCAATGAGAAATCGAGCTCATCTCCTAGGGAATGGGAAACTCTAGAAACCTCTTTCACAATTATGATATTTTTCTCAATTATATCAATTATGAAATAAATATTATCTCTTAATTATAATATTTTGGCAAAATAATTATGATAAATTTCTCAATTATGTAATTTCACCCGTTTATCATGGGATAAATCTCACATAAGTAAAATAAAAAGTGAAAAGGGATGCATTTTAGCCAAACAACTTAGGTAAGTTGATATTGGGATTCTCTCACTATAATAGAGTGGAAAATAGGGTTACAACACCTTCATATCTAGGTCATCCTCCTCCATACTTTAACCGATAGTTTCCTTGGTGGCCACTCTCAAGTTTCCAAACTTAACTCGGCTCGCTAATGACCACATCACTCATTCACAATGGTGGCTGATTATTCCCACTAAATTGCCTTCGGATATCCAAAAATTCAATGGGAATCCAAGAGAAGACCAATTGGCACACGTCATGACTTAACATCTATGGTGTTCTTCGAACATCCTTAATGATGATTCCATTCAACTTCGTCTTTTCAAAAAAACGCTTACAGGTACCGCAGATAAATGATATATTGAGTTACCTAGAGCTTCATTTCATGATTTTAGCATTTTAGCCACCACATTCTTCACATATTTCCAGTTACCCATTATATATGAAACTAGAACTAAACTATTGACCAATTTCAAACAATCATATTCCACTCACATCTCAAATCACATTCATGAGTGGAGACATTACGTCCAATTGGTAAAGACTTATGTTCCTAATCAGTTGTTAGTGTAATGGTTTACCAAATTTCTGTTGTCACCTATAACATAAGATGTGGCTAAAGGTGGAGTCGTGACCGAAGATCAAGTTATTGCTCGTACACAATCTTTGGACCTTGTTTATACCCAATCGGCCACGCTCTATGATAAGATATTGAACACTCTGAGACCTTCAAATATTATTCCTCATCCACCTGGTAAATAATCTCATGTCATTGACAGTGTGATTGTTTCTTCTAGTTTATATTCAATAAGTAAACCACCTGGTGTTTCTCTTACCGCATATGCTCAAAACCCTAAATCCCATCCTCCTTCAACTTCTACTCCTAAGATAAATTACATTCCATATGATAAGGGAAACTCTTCACAACAACCTGGAAGTAAGAAGAAGGGAAAAGGTAAAAGAAGAAAGATTCTGCACCGTAGGATAAACAAACAAATAAGTCTTCCAATGAGAAGTAAAAGCCTTGTTACCCAAGCTTAATTTTCAACATGGATCACTTTACATGTGTTTGTCTCCATCGCATTGAAGTGAATTATTTCCTTAAATATTCCACTTATGTTTTCATGTTGATCGGCTCGTTTCCCAATCAGGAGACCCATATTGTTACTCGGGACCCTTCTTCCTCTAACACGGTTTTGATGCTTTCATCTTCAAAACTAAGATCCGATGTCACAGTGGCCACTCAAAATAAGGACTATGGTAGTGTGAATCCACCAAATGTCCACTCTTATGATCAAACTTCTAATTCAACATATCCTTCATATGATTCTACTCCACCTCTAATTCCTGCGTAATTGACTATCAAACCTCCAAAGGGTGTTATTCATAAGTCTACTTTCAACCCTCGTTCAAGAGTTGCCCAAAAGTATAAAGTAGTTGAAGACTTGGCTCAGTCTCCATCAGCTATGTCAACTTTTGAGGTGTTACAAAACTTCCCTGCCCAAAAGAAGGCCTTGTCATCAGCTATTGGATGTGTGGATCCATCAGATTCCAACCTAGTGGTTTTCTCTCATGAAAACTATACCCCTAAGCTTCGAGCTCAGTTATATTTTATAATACAGGTCATCATCCATGGCAAGAACATCCATCATTTTATCATGGATGAGGGATCCTCAACCTGCATTATGTATATGTCTTGCTGGAAGGTGATTGGTTCACCTCAACTGAGTCAATCGACCACCACATTAAAAGATTTCAATGGAATAACTTACAAACCTTGTGTGATTTTGAATTCCCTTCAAGTAGAATTAGGGGAAAATTTGTCTATATAAAAGTATAAGTTATTGATGTACTGGGACGTACATGGGATTACGCTATGGTTGCTATCGTTTTGACCTATTTTTGTATGATCACCTTTCCCCATAAAGGCAGGATTGTAGCCATAGATCAACTCACCCTTTTCACCTCTGATTATCATGTTACTGGAAGTGTCCCTCTTATGGGGTAATACCTACAATCTTATTAGCATGTTGGGGTTGGATTATTGAAGGATTCATCGCTTATGATAACATTTTCGCTCACTCCTCCTCCCCGTCCCAATGACTCTTTTTTGGTTGCTTATATCAATATTATATCATCATCTACAATCCAAATTGATCCATGGATTGTACCTGATGAAAACAACATCCAAGGTTTTGGCGATCGAATGCCATTAAGACCTTTTGAGCTAGATTACAAAGCTATTTATTTAGCTTGCACGACTTATACCTTCTCTTCAATCAATTAGGTAGATCGATCACTGGATTATCGCACACCTTCTAACCCATTTTATTTCTCTCTACCAATGAAAGGATCATGAATATCATGATTCTAGACGATTGGTTGTGGGATGAACATCATCATCGTTACTCCTTAATAGATTCCATTGAGGATAATCTCAGTGTTTTCTATTTACCCAATTTTTTTGAACCTCTTACAAATTTTGTCTCTATTCATGAGATCACCTCCTAATAAAACCTATATAAAATAAAAGAGACGATACATGATCCAGAATTATGCAAGAACACAATAAAATATAGAAATAAACATAAATGTAGAGATGCAGCAGGAATAACACTTCATTTCATTAATATAAAATACTAAAAAATTCTTATAAACATAATGGAAAATAAACTAGCCTGGGCAATGGTAGCTTATCTATTAGAAGAGATGTGGTAGTTACATGCCTATGAACTGTGTTACAATAAGGCTCAAGAGAATTTTTATTATTGAACAACATAGGAAAACTCTAAATAACCAAAACCCTAACCCTAGGATATGGAACGCCAAGATTTTGTGGGCCCCGTTAGGGTTAGTTGGGCATCCAACTTCTTGGGGTCGTAACTTGTCCATGTGATCTATGTTTGGCACATACAACATATCGTTAGAAATATCTCTCTGAGTACTATAGGTTTCACTATAGGCCCATGCTTATGGCTTTGAGCTTGTTGCAAACCTAAAAAAAATGCCATTTAGGGGGTCAAAACTACTCTGGTAGTTTAGGACCCGAAAAAATGATAAAAATAGTAAATGTTGCTATCAATAAGGAAATTGATTAAGCCAAATAGAGGTCTAGGTGGAATAGGTGGGTGGCCACCAATATCCATGTGGAGCATTCCTCCCCCCTTAGGAAGCAATGTTCCCCATTACGTGCAGAGCCTCCATGAGGTGAGGAAATTTCTGATGAATCTAGTCCCTGGTGAACCACTTACCCTAGTGAAGGAGTTGGCCTACTTTGACAACTTGATATAGATAGAGTATTTGTTGGTGAGTTTTTGTGATATGTGTGTCCATGAACCGATTATTTTTGGCTTGTTCCATGCAGTCTGGGTTTAATTTTATTGGTGTGAGTTGTTATGTAATGTCTGATGTGTCCAACAATGGTGGAAAGTAGGGCTCAAAGGCATTGTCCCCTACTGCATTGGTGATGGTGTATGGCCCATATCGAAGTAGGTGAATATTTCAGTGGGGCCCGGTGAGGCGCTCTTTCTGCAAATGTAGCCAAACTTTGTCTCCCACCTGGAACTTGTGTGGCACTCAATGTTGATCATGTCGCTGCTTGTACTTAGCATTGGATTTGTCCAATATGTCATGGACTTGTTGGAATATGTGCTGAATGTGCTCAATGAAATTGTTCACCTTGTCGATTCCGGACTAGAGATGAACTGAATCTTCTTGATTAGCTGCAAATGGTATGGCCACATCAACAGGACAGTGGTTGGAATCCCAAGCCCACTTGAAAGGGGCTATGGCCATTCGAGCTGTGGAGAGCTTGGTTATAGTTGTGCTGGACATAGGGGAGGCTTTAATCCCATATGCATGGATGCTTCAAGTTTTACATGCACAAAATATGTAAGATCATCCTATTGATGACCTTTGTTTGGAAATTAGTTTGGGGGTGGGAAGTTGTGGACTTAGTGAGCTTGGTGTCCAACATCAACTAGAGACTTGACCAAAATGTATTATGGAACCTGCTATCCCCATCTGATATAATGGACTGTGGGATCCCAAAGTGTACCCACACTCATTCAAACAATATTTTAGTAATGGATTTTGTTGTGATATTCTTCTTGTAGGTCGTCGTAATGGAAATTTTAGAGAATCTATCAATGACCACAAAAAAATTGTCGCTGCGATGCTTGCTAGAATGAAGGTCTAAAATTTAATCCATGGAGATGGATTCCCAAGGTCGATTAGGCGTAGGAAGAATAGTATATAGGCATTGATTCTTTATGGTCGGTTTGGAAATGATGCAGGAAGTGCAGGATATGATGTACTTCCTAACATCATGTCGAAGGTTCGGCCAATAGAAACGCTTCAGCAATACTGCCACTGTTTCTCAACCCCTAAATGTACAGCGATTAGAATATAGTGTGCTTCCCAAATCATCTTGGCACACTCTCTTGCAACAACAAAGAGGTGTATTAGCTAGCATAAAAGTGCATCCTAGAGGTGAAAATTTGGAACTTCCTTACCCTCCACGAGCATCTTGTATGTGTTACTAAATTATGGATCACTTTTTTAGTGATGCGTCCAACCCGAAGTCTCGTGCACACAAGAGTCGATCACAGTGGTTAGCACCACGGTTGGCGATTGGCTAAGGAAATATGCAATGTTATTGTTGCTTCCCTTCTTGTACTTGATGTTCAAATGGAACTGTTGCAAGGATTTGTACCATTTATGATGGCGATCATTCTGTAACTCCCCTTGGTGTCTGTATGAACTGCAGGGGTTGGTGATATTTTTGGATGACTGTTTCCTTCCCCAAATGTAATGCTTCGATAGTCGGTAGGCCTGTAGGTTTTAACCCTGTACAGAAATTATCTACAAACGAATCTCAAAATAGAAAATAAACAATAGCGATAGCATAAAACATAAAATAGATAAACACAAAGATTTTCCCCTGGATCCCAAATCGGGACAACCAGCTTGATTTTTCATTATATTCCTTTTAGTGTTACAACACATATATATACATGCTGAAGCATACATAAACCCCAATCCATTAACCCTGGATTAGAACATAACCGTAGTTCCCTTGACCAGATCTACAAAATACCAGGGGCTGAAAACCATCGTCCCCCAAAACCATGTCCAAACTCATGCATAAAACCATGGGTGGGTCAACCTATGAGTGGGTCTGCACACCAAAAAAAAAAAATTGTCGGGGCGCTGCCGCCCCCCCTTTGACCCCCCTGCTGCGCTCGGCGCAACGTACAACGTGTGGGGCTTGTCGTGGAAAGAATATAACACATACCCAACATTCTCCCACTTATTTTTTTCTTTCTGCAAGGGGGCCACAAGAGAGCTTAGTCCAGCTCTGCTACACCCATTGTTTCTCTACACCAAGAGAACTTCTGAGAGCTCACAGACTTCGTCAATGCATCTGCAACATTCTTCAAAGTGTCCACCTTTACCAGCAACACCCTTTTATCCTCAACCATACCTCTCACAAAGTGATATTGAACATCAATGTGCTTTGTTTTTTAATGATAAGTAGGGTTCTTAGCCAAGAAAATTGCACTTTGGCTATCACGATCTATCATATAGTAGCCTACCTGCTTATACTTAGACACACTAATGTCTTCCATCTATTAAGCACGTACCCTTTGCTTGCTGAGTGGCTTCCTGCATGTCGTCTGCCCTGTGATTGAAAGAACCACTACAGTACCTTCTTTCTCATCAACCAACTGCCTCCAAATGAGCTAAACACATACCCATGTGGGATCTTCTTTGGTCTAAGTCCATTTGATTAAAATAACAAAACCACGAATGTCCAACACTCACCCAGCGTCACAGTGAGAAACAAGTAAGCACAAGCCATAACTTGAGTTAAGTTTGCCATGAAAATATCTAAGCCGATTCATAACCATTGCTCCTTCCACAGGTTTTACATAAACTTGCTCAATACTCCCAGTGCATGTGTAATGTCTAATCTTGTACATACCATTGCATACATCAGACTACCCACTGCACTTGCATATGGAACATAGGACATGTGCTCTTCTGCTTGTGTCAGGATACATTCGTGAACAACTTTTCATGCAATGGGGCAGAACTGCACAGGAGGATGCTAAAGCAGTTAGACCTCTGCAATATAGTCTCGACATACTTCCTTTGGTTTAACCAGAGCTTCCTCTTTTCCCGATCTCTCTTAATTTCCATGCCCAAAATATATTTTGCAACACCAATATCCTTCATGTCGAATTTGGAGAACAGTTGGGTCTTCAAATCTTGGATAATTTATTTTTCATTTCCAATCAATAACAAATCATCCACATGCAAGACCAAATAAATAACACAGTCACCAATTAATTTAAAATAAATACAGTGATCCTCCTTTCTTCTGGTGAAGCCAAGTCCCCGTATATAGGTATCAAATTTTTGATACCACATCCTTGGTGACTGTTTTAACCCATGCATAGACTTATTTAACCTGCATACCAGTTCTTTCTTTCCCTTAACCATAAAGCCTTCAAGTTGTTTCATGTAGATCTCCTCTTCTAGATCCCCATGAAGAAATGATGTCTTCACATCCATCTGTTCTACCTCAAAAATCAAATGCAGCAGAAATAGATAAAAGTAATCTAATAGACGTAAATTTGGCAATAGGAGAAAAAATATCACCAAAATCAATTCCCGACACCTAGGAATAACCTTTTGCTACCAACCGAGATTTTTATTTCTTCACCTTGCCTTCTATGTTCATCTTCTTCTTAAACACCCATTTTCTCCCGATGGGCTTCCTTCCAGTCGGCAACTCCACCAGATCCCATGCCTCATTTTTATGCAAGGATGCCATTTCATCAACCATGGCCTCCTTCCAGAGTTTTCCATCCTCTGAATCTACTGCCTCCCTAACAGTTCTGGGATCATCATCAGTTATAGTTAAAGCAAAATTTTAACAGAAAGAAGATGGAATATACCTTTCTGGTTGTCTCCTTTCCTGAACTGATCTTCTCACAGCTGGAGTTTGTGGCTCTTCCTCTTCTGAGTCTTATGCTGTTGTAGAGTCTAATTCATCCTCCTTTAGCTCAAACTCTATCTTCTTAGGTTCCTTTTGTAGGACTTCATGTTTAACAATATCTTTCACCTCTCTAAAAACCACATCTCAGTTGTACACAACCTTCCTTGTTTCTGGGTTCCAAAGCTTGTAACCCTTTAAACCATCCTTATACCCAATAAAGATGCACCTTTCAGATTTATTATCCAACTTGCTCCTTTTCTCCTTTGGAACATGTACATATGCATCACATCAAAATACCCTCAGATGTGAAAGAGAGGGTTTCTTACCAGTCCATACCTCATGTGGAGTATTATCCTCCAACGCTGATGAAGGTGATCTGTTAACTAAGTAACATGCAGTCTTCACTGCCTCTGCCCAAAATTCTTGTCCTAACTCGGTACCACTGAGCATGCTCATTGCCTTTTCCATCAGCGTTCTATTCATTCTTTATGCAACTCTGTTTTGTTGAGGTGTGTATGGAATAGTATTTTTCCGTGCTATACCACACTTCTTACATAAATCTTCAAATTCCTTCTTGCAGAACTCTCCACCATTATCTGTCCTCAGCACCTTTATCTTCTTCTCTGTCTGGTTTTCCACCAAAGCCTTAAATTCTTTAAATTTGTCAAATACTTCAGATTTCTTCCTCAAGAAATATATCCATGTATTCCTTGAGAATTCATCTATGAATGAAACATAGTACATAGACTTACCCAGTGATGGAACTGACACAAGTCCAAACACATCACTGTGCAGAAGCTCTAATATCTTGTTTGCCCTCTTAGCACCAGAAGGAAAAATCACCCGATTTTGCTTCCCATATACACAATGTTCACAAAAATTGAAATCTAGAGATCTATTAGACATACCTTCTACAATACCATTTCCATGCAGTATCCGAAGGCCCTTCTCTCCAATATGTCCAAGCCTTTGATGCCATAGCATGGTATTTTCTCCAAAGACCGCTAGGCTTTTCGCTCCACTTTCGGGAACCACAGAACTGTTGCACCCATCAATAATAGTGCTACTCTGAAGCTTGTACAGAGTTCCAATCCGAACTCCCCGCATTAATACCAGTGCTCCCTGAACCATCTTATAGGCATCTTTCTCGAACACTGTTTTTACACTTGCATCATCCATCTTGCTTATAGAAATCAGATTTCTGGCCAATGCAAGAATGTGCAGAACACCAGGAAGTGTTCTAATCCTTCCACCTTGCAGCTTCAGCTTGAATTTTCCACGTCCGACAATTATGGCCTTCCTATCATCACCTAAGAAGACATCACCACCATCATATTTCTCATACTCGCAAAACCACTCCCTATGGTGAGTGAAGTGAAAGGATGCACCCGAGTCAATCAACCATGACTCATGATCTACATGTGTATTTGAAGAAGAAGCCAAATGGACATCCCCACCTTCATCCAAGGTGGTTTTTGTCTCTGCAGAAGGAGAATCATCAGATCCCTTTCCTTTCTTAGGAGCTTTAGATCTGCAGTCCTTTTTGTAGTGCCCTTCCTTTCCACATTTCCAGCACACCTTTACAAACTTTCCAGGAGATTTAGATCTCCCTCTAGATTTAGATCTCCCACTCGAAACCTTATTCCTGTTTTTGTTCTGGGACCTTCCTCATACAGATAAGGCATCTCCATTCTAACCCTCCAAATTTCTCCGTCTCATTTCCTCCAACAGCAAGGCTAAGACAATGTCATCAAAATTCAAAGTAGTTGTATTTCTACCTATTGCAATAACCAGATTGTCCCACGAATATAGTAGAGAACACAACAAATTTTTGCACTTATCTTCATCTGAGATTTTAATATCAACAGATGACAGCTGACTTACCACAATATTGAAGGCGTTCAGATGCTCTGTCACCGAGTCTCCATCCTTCATCCTTAGGTTATACATCTTTTTCCGTAGGAACAATTTATTCACCAAAGACTTAGATTGGTACAAAGTCCCTAGCTTTTCCCACAAGGTCTTCGGTGTAGCTTCCCCAGATACATTCAACAATACTAAATGTGAGACACACAACTGTATTGTGCTCTTTGCCTTCTGATCCAACTTCTTCCAGTCTTCATCTGACATTGCCGTTGGTTTAGTACCCGGATCTACCGCGATCCACTGATATTTGTCCACCAGCAAATCCTCCATCTTGAGCTTCCACAACTCAAAACTCTGACCATTAAATTTCTCGATCTCTATCTTCCCGCTGCTCGCCATCTTCTTTCACCGCAAGAATCGATCCCGTAGATCTCCCACTAAACAGGGTCTACCTCAAGCCCGAGAAAAAAACCCCTCAGTAGCAAAGGCATCCCCTTGAAGCCGAAACTGATCTAATACCAAATGTAGGTTTTAACCTTGTACAAAAATTATCTACAAATGAATCTTAAAATAGAAAATAAACAATAGCAAGAGCATAAAACATAAAACAGATAAACATAGATATTTTCCCCTAGATCCCAAATCGGGATGACCAACTTGATTTTCAATTATATTCCTTTTAGTGTTACAACACATATATATACATGCCGAAGCATACATAAAGCTCAATCCATTAACCCTGGATTAGAACATAACCATAGTTCCCTTGACCAGGAGCCGAAAACCATAGTCCCCCAAAACCATGTGCAAACTCATGCACAAAACCATGGGTGGGTCCGCACACCAAAAAAAAAAAATTCTGGGGCACTACCCTGGACCCCGACAGGGGGGGCTGCCACCCCCCTTGTGACCCCCCTGCTATACACTTGCGACTAGTCGTGAAAAGAATATAACAAATACCCAACAAGGCCTACATAATGGAATAAATTTCTTTGTCATAGGTGGGATACTTTTAGGTTGTCTGAAAGTGTCTCACTTTGATATGCTACTATATGCCCTTGTTGATTAAATACTGCCCAAATATCATAGTCAGAGGCATCTCTCTCAATCTCAAATGGTTGCTGCAAGTATGGTAATGTGAGCAATGGTGTAGAGAAGAGGTGATGCTTCAACTCTACGAACATGTTCTGTTGAGATTCAGACCAAAAGAATTTTTCTGTCACTCCTCCATTGGTGACTTGAATCAAAGGAAAAGTGATATGAGAGAAACCCAACGTGAACTTGTGGTACAAATTGGAAAGACCCTGAAAGTTGCGAAGGTATGTTAGAGACGTTGGGTTTGGCCAATCTCGAATGACTTGGATCTTGGTTGGGTCCACATGCACCCCTCGCTCATCAATAATGTATCCCATATATTGAACCTAGGTCATACCAAAGTTCATTCCTCCAACACAACTTGTATTGTCATAGTGTTTGGAGGACCTGTCGACTGTGGTGGAGGTGATATTCCAAACTATGGATGAAGATCAAGATGTCATCCAAATACACCACCACAAATGAATTCGTGGATGGTCACAATATGTCATTCATCAGCCTCATGAAGGTTGTGGGCGCATTTGTCAACCCAAAAGACAAACCAGTCATTCAAAAAGTCCCTCCTTGGCTTTGAAGGAAATCTTCCACACATCGAAGGGTTTGATTGGTACCTGGTGATACCATGAATTTAGGTTGATATTGTTGAAATATTTTCCCCCCTTGATTTGGTCCAGAGGGTCATCAATCCACGAGACCAAATACCTATTCTAGACAGTGATCTTTTTCAACTCCTGATAGACAATACAGAGTCTCCAAGTCCCATTCTTCTTCTGCACCAACACTATCGGGCTCCCACATGGCGACGAACTCAACTAGATGTGACCTATCTGCAATAGCTCCTAAATCTTCCTTTTGATTTCGTCGTTCTCCAAAATAGAGCATTTATAAATCGGTCCATTGGGTAGTGGCGGGCTTGGGGTCAGATCAATGGAGTGCTTGACCTAATAATGCAGAGGTACCCCTGCGAGTGAGGTGAAGATGTCCCTGTACTCCTCCATGACCTTGTCCATATGTTTTTGTCATGTGGAGGAGCCCTGTCTAGAGGTCGTGGCTATAGTATTGTTATTTCCCTAAGTGTGGATAATGAGGAAAACAAATTTCCTAGTTTTGGAAATGAGCTTACTGCATTGTTTTGTAGTGATAAAAAATATGGCGGTAGGCGGTGCTACCTCTGGTATCCTGTACAAATTATTGCCCAAAGTAATAATAAAAATGCAAGGCATAGACTCATACACAACATGTAACTTCCACAAGTATGGTTGGCCTAATAATACATCACAAACATCAAGAGGAGAAGTATCACATAATACATCATCCATGAAGGGCTTGATGTTGTAGGGAAGGCGACATTGTTGGCTGACGTGGAGATCCCGTCGTTGGTGAAGCCACCTGATGGTCTACGGATGTGGGTGTTTTATGGTTTGCAGGACCAACCGCTTCACAACCTCTGCTGAAATGAGGTTCTTTTGGCTCCCGCTATCGACAATTAACTACGGCGGGGAACCCTTCGCCCACATTTTGGAATGGAAGAGTTGCCCCCCTCCTTTAGATATTTGGGTTCCTTCTTCTGGACCTTAGTGGTGGCAACAATGGCGCTGGGCTCCCCATCAATAATTTTCTTCCCTTTGTCATTCCCCTTGTTGGGTTCTGACTCAGAGTCGGAACATGCATCTGATTCGAAAGCCTTCAGTGCGG
Organism: Pinus albicaulis; assembly: GCA_034641835.2. Classification (NCBI taxonomy): domain Eukaryota; kingdom Viridiplantae; phylum Streptophyta; class Pinopsida; order Pinales; family Pinaceae; genus Pinus; species Pinus albicaulis. Next base: position 774,675,053 of record CM076581.1, read on the forward strand.
CCAATAGTGTGTTCTTGGCCTGAAACTCACTTGTGTTGTGAATGGAGCTCTTATCAAACTCACACCACTTTCCCGTGTCCTTCTTTGGCTTTGTGGTGTTTTTATTCGCTTGTGGCTTTGGTGGGTTGTCCTGGGCCACCCCATATTGGATTTATCCTTTGTTCTGTGGTTTTAGGGCACCTTTCCCTTGCTTTTGATTCAAAGATCCAAAGTCTCACTTTTTTTATTTGAATTTATGCTCAATCTTGGCATCATATTTATATGTTGCACCAAGCGAGGAGATGTCGAGGAACTCCATTTCCTCCTAAATGTATCTGCGCAGAAAAATGGGATATGTCAACACCAAATGTTTCTCTAAATATTTTATACCCAAATTTGTGCACAATGTATAGAACATATTCATTAGCTCATGCACATCTTGATCCCTTTGTTTCCACAACGTAGTCCATTGTATGTACTTGTCCTCATATCTCCCCAAGAGATAATAGTGTTCCTTGATGGCATCTCAGAAATAATTCCAAGTGGGTGTGGCCAAGAACAAGGAGGTTTCCCTCTCATCCTTTTGCTCACAATAGGTTTCCCACCTATCCTTGACATGGGGGGCGACTTTGAGGAGTGCAATATTAATATTTTCACGATTGGAAAATTCATGAACTGAGAAATATCCTTCTAATAGATTTATCCATCTATCTATGGCATATGCATCTATTTGGCCCTCAAATATGGGAATTTCAAAGCTTACTTGTACCTTAAAGGGAGTGGCGCCTCCAAAGTGGTTGTCAGATGAAGGTGCACTGCCATTGAAGGATCTAGGAAAAGTTATCCATAATCGGGTTCCTTTTGTTTCTCGAGACCCTCCTCGAGCAATATTTTGATAGGATCTCCTACTCCCTCGTCTTTCTTTTCTTCCACCATGGGAGGTTTTTGGGGTTTTTTAGGTTGATATTGCAAAGGTTCAACCAGATCGAGCCCTAACTCCTTATACCTCAACCTCGTTGGGGACATGCAAAGAAAAATCGAGAAAGAGAAAATTGCTTTGATACCACTGATCCAGACTTATGAAGGAATGTAATAAAATACATAAATAAACATAAATGAAGAGATTCAACAGTAATAACACTTCATTTCATTAATATCAAATACTGAAAATGCTTATAGACATAATGGAAAATAAACTAGCTCGGGCAATGGTAGCTTATCTCTGAGAAGAGATGTGGAGGCTACATGCCTCTGAACTATGTTAGAATGAGGCTCAAGGGAATTTTTATTATTGAACAACATGGTAAAATCCTAAAAAACCAAAACCATAACCCCGGGAGATGGAATGCCAAGAATTTATGGGCCCAATTGGGGTTAGTTGGGCAACCAACTTCCTAGGGTCGTAACTTGGTCATATTATCTCCGTTTGGCACATATGATATTCCATCAGAAATATCTCTCTGATTACTACAAGTTTCACTGTAGGACCATGCCAACATCTTTAAGCCTGTAATGGACCTAAAAAAACGTTGTTTACGGGGTCAAAACTGCTCTGAAATTTTATGACCTGAAAAACTGCTAAAAATAGTAAATGTTGTTGTAAATAAGGAAACTGATGAAACCAACTAGAGGTATAGATGGAATATTTGGGTGGCCACCAATATCCACTTGGATCAATACCTCTCTATATTTCTATGAAACTAGGTATTGTTGAAAATTTATACATTGGAGCATATTGTTCTCCATCTAAGATCGATATTTTTAGAGCCTTTTTTCCGTGAGTTTCAGGATGTCTTTGCATGGAATTATTAATAAATGTTAGGCATCGACCCAAATATAATCGTACATGACATTAAGAGGTATCATGATGCCAAACCCGTCTAGAAGCACCTCCGTCTGGTTCATCCCAAGAAGGTTTTCGGGATCAAGGCTGATGTTGAAAATATTCTTCGAGATGGTTTCATATGCCTCGTCCCTTTCACTTATTGGGTATCAAAATTTGTCCATGTCATGAAGAAACAGGGCATGATTCGAGTATGTGTTGATTATTGGGATGTGAATCATGCTTATCCCAAGGACAACTATTCGACCCCTTTCATCGACCAGATTTTTTATGACTGCATTGTATACAAGATCTATTCATTCATGGATGGGTTCTCAGGCTATAATCAAATCAACATTCTCCAGGCAGACCAACCTAAGAATGCATTTATCTATCCCTAGAGTAATTTTTATTATCAAAATCTCCCATTCAGCTTGAAGAATGAAGGTGCCATGTTCCAACATGTAATGGATTACTCTTTTCAAGATATAAAACATATCACACAACCATATTTGGATGATCTTCCTACTCATTCCAAACATCGGGTTGATGGTCCGATGTATCTTTGGGCTATCATTCTCCATTCCAGACACTATAACATTTGACTTAACCCGAACAAATGTGTTTTTTGTGTTGGTTTTGGTCGTCTCCTGAGTTTTTTTATTTCAAAACAAGGAATTCGTATTCATCCTCTGAAAGTGAAAACAATCGTTGACTTTCCTGCACCTTCCTCTCTCATTCAGTTACAAATACTCCAAGGGAAAGCAAACTTCCTACAAATTTTCATCCCCAATTACGCTTAGCTTACCAAAGGATTCACTCGCTTACTGAAGAAAGGGGTAACTTTCCATTGGGACGACGTTGCTCAGAAAGTGTTTCATGCCTTGAAATATGTACTGGTTTGGGAAACTCTTCTATACCCCCCTAATTATGAACACGACTATTTATTGTACGTAGCTACTGCCATTTCCACTATAGCAATGGTGTTGGTCTAAGAGTAAGATATTGGGACTGAACATCCCATCTATTATCTGAGTAAGAACCTTAATGATACCGAGATCAGATATACTCATGTAGAAAATTTGGCTTTGTTAGCTATTCAAGCCATCCAAAGGTTTCACGATTACATATTGCTTAGGAAAACTACAGTTGTTTCGGATTGCAAGATTATGACATATATACTATCACGTCAATTTTTGGGGGGGAATTACTCTAAGTGGATTGTTATTCTCTAAGCTTTTGACCTAGAATTAATCAAATCCAAGTCGAAGAAAACACTAGTTTTCATCGAGCTTATGTGCGAACTTCCTTCCCCTAATTCTGAATCTACATCTAAAGATTATATCCCTGACGATTCATTTTTTATTATTTCGTCATCTGACCCATGGTATGGATATTTCCTAATTTATCTCAAGACCCAGAATTTTCAGCCTAATACCTCTCACTTTGAGTAGCGACATATTCGATACGATATTAAGTAGGTGTCGCAGTCTTAAGGAAGCCAAGAAAGTTCTTAATGAATTCCATCTGGGGCATGTGATGGACATCTATCTGGTTATGCTACCGAGCAAAAGATCTGACGTGTTGGTTACTTTTGGCACACTATCTTTCGTGACTGCCTCGTTTCTGTCCATAAGTGTCATGCGTGCCAAATCTATGACCGCAAGATCTGTGCTCCACCTACTCCTTTGCATCTTGTTATCGTTTTTGGTCCTTTTTCAAAATGGTGCATTGACTTTATGACATGTAACCCTCACTCGGCCGGGGGGCATGGTTATATTATTTCCAATGTTGAATACTTTACTAAGTGGGCTGTGTTGATGCCTACATTTAACAACATGTTGTGCTATGCAACAACTCCCCCCATTTTTATTTTCAAAATATTCTAAACTTTTGATAATAAAAATAGGGACCCTTTATAGAAATGTGTTTTTTCATTTTAGATGAAAAATCAAACTCCAAAAAACATTGTTTTTTTTATTAAATAAAAACAAAAAACAAAAAATAAATTCATAAAACATCCTTGTGATTACCCTATTGCAAATCGCATCCTGCATAATCTTTTCTCATTGAAAATTAAGCAACAAAACAATGAAATCCTGATTTTTCAATCAGCGAACTGAATTTCGCAAGCGACAGCATAAATCACATATCACAGATATACATTTAAAACTTTAAGCAGTTATTACCAAAATTCCAATATTGCAATATTCTGATACTGCGATTTGCGATTTCGCGGTATCGCGAAATCGCATATCGCATAAAAAAAAAAAGTAATGCGCTTCATGAAGACAGGTTCAAAAGGCATGATGCGATGGATTTGACAGGTTTAAATAAAGGTTTAATGTGAAAATAAATAGTGTTAGAAACGATTAAGTATGTTTTATCATCCCAATTCAAACAGTTATTGATTTGTTACAATTAATAAATGATATAGCTACTTCCCGGATCTTTTCTTTTCAAATTGGTCATTTCAAATATATATTTCATCATTTGATCATTACTCAATCTTTAATAGGTATTTTCCTTCAAGATATGTCCACCCACAAAGTAATGCAAAAAGACGACAAACATACTGTTGCAGAATTGGAATACACAGAAATGTCGCCCATAGTCTCAGATACTGTCTGCACTGCAGATGGAGGTGCTACAAAGTGGCAAGCTATCTATACTATCCTCGAAGATGAAGAACCTGAAGTAGTGGAGGTCAAGGCAACTGTTGATGATGCAAGACCCTCAGATTTACAGTTTAAAGATATTGTGTGCTCCTTCCTTCATAGGATAGCAACAAGGGCCAGTATTTTACCATATACCGACATGATAAAGTGGGTGCTTGAGAATTCAACAATTAAGGATAGAAAATTAAGAACCGTTAAGAATGAGATTTTAGGTTCTTTCAAAGCTGAAGATTTTAAAGTCATGTACAAGCTCCTCAAACAACAAGACATCTATGATAATAGATTTGTTGAGAAATTTGCAAAGAATAATGAAGACTCTTTCAAAACAATTCAAGGTTGGAGAAAACTGGATAACAAGTTTAAACATGAGAAATCAGGTATGTATCCTATCGCTTCACTTGCAAACCCTTACAATTTCGCAGCAGTGATGCTATGCAGATTATATGGTCTCCCTAATAATACAAATTTCTCTATAAATTGGCTTCCCCTGATTAACTTCTGTGTTAATTCCCACATCATGAATTGGGCAGCCATTCTTTTCAAAAATCTAGCTAAAACAATTAATGAATATCACCAAACAAGAGCTTCTTCCTCCGAAACCATCCCCCAATTTTTCACGAGAGCATACGCTTTTGATGCCATCTGTTTTTCTACCAATTTTCCAATTATGGGTTGGAAATGGACTCCCAAGGATCCTAACCCTATTCATTTGAGCCATAAAGAAATATGGGAACATAATTATGTACGACATTTCCACAGGCTATGTTATGGAGTTGTATTACCATTACATCAATTAATTTTTGATAGAGTGAGCCCTAGGTTCACTAAGAAAGCCATTACAAATCTTCAAATGATAAGGAGATTTTTTATTGAAGAATCATTTTCATACATCAGAATATTTGGAAGCTCCTCTCCTCCACATGTTCTTCCTTTGTATGTTTCATATAAATTAATGGCGAGGGAAGTGGCTTACCAAAATTTTGGTAATGGACTCACTAAATCTTTGAAAGATAGTAAAAAATCTTTATGGCCAAGTTTTCCAATTCAGTGTGGTACATTCTCCCTCAGCAATTTCAATCATGAATTGAAAGAATGTCAAAATATTGAGCTTTTGAAGCTCCCTGTTTTACCCTCAAGGCAATTCAACCCAGAAAATATTACCAGCAAATTTACTCAGTCAGTTAAAATCAAACCTATCATACACACTGATGTTATATTTTAAGACATTTTTCAATCTGTTGGAACTTTTGAAGAAGTCCAAAATTTTGTCAAATTGAATCTAAATCCAGAGGAATTACAGAGATTCAATGAGTACAGAGAACAAAGATTCAAACGTATCCCTCAAAATGTCTTGATTACTAGTTATATGACTGAAGCAAGCAAAGAAATCAGAAGAGAAGAATCAGATTCACAGAATCAAGGTGAACTAGATAAATTTTGGACTTCAGTTAGCAATACATTTATAAATACGCCAGAGGTATCATCTACACAGAAAAATACAGAATTTCAGACTCCACAGGGACAAATAGTTTCAGCAAAAGAAATCATTGGAAGTCCTGGGATAAATTCCCAAGATACAGAAGTCATTCCTGTGTTTCCTATTGATGAAATTGTTTTGAAGGTGACTGATATCCCTCCACTGGATGTATTCTATAGCCCTCTTCATAAAGTTGTAATCAGGAAGCAAAGAAAAAGAAGAAGAATTGAAACACTCCAAGGTAATTAGGTCATGGAAGTTGTATCAAATCCAATTGAAAACCTAAATCCTCTATCACAATTTTCTAGAGCATATAATAATGCAACAATGGATAAGGCAACCGAAGTATCCATTTTGGTTCAGGAAAAGGATGATAAAATCATGCAGCTACAACAACAACTGGATGAATAAAGGAACAGTCTAAGTCAAAAGGTCGAGCAGCAACTCTTCAAATTTCAGCAAGATATGGAAGTGCTTAAGATAAGTCATGAAAATTACTTATCCAGCAAAGACACACTAATTAAAGAATTGAGAGAAGATCTTAAAAAATATGAAGGCATTCCTACTGCAACGGAATTCATAAAAGAAGCATTGCCATTAAATTCCTTACTCTCAAAACAACAAAACTTGTTTGTCTTACAAATGTCAGACATGATCCCACACTTGGAAATCAGTGAACAATTTACTAATACATTCATTGACCAGAGAATTGAGTTTAATGAACTCAATACCAAAATTTATGATTATATTGAATGGAAAGATTCAAAGGAAGGGAGAAATTCAAGTCTCCCAAAGATCAAAGAAACTTTTAAAGATATTCTCTTTACTGACTGGGATGCACAGGTAAAACAGGCAGAATTGGCAATAGCCAGAGCAGCAGGTATATCAAAGAGTATGGTCAAAATGATTAACCACATGTTGCATACCTCTGGTTTAATTAAAGAAGGAAATCACAAATCGATTCTTGATCTCAGAAATTTAGAGAAAAGTTGAAAAACACAGGTCAAATACGAGAAGAAACACTTGCACAGCTGAAAAAGACTGATTGGGAAGCATACTGGAAGCTACTGGTTAAGCCTCATAGTCAAATAATGACATTGAATTGTTCTCTGGATTCCATACAGAAAATGCAACCACTTTTACTTGATGTTATATTTACTGGATAGATGAAGACACAGTTCAGGAAGCCTCCACAAGTTTAACCAATGTCCGGTATTTATGAGTAGAAAAGTAGAGCAGACAGTAACCTATCATCGGGCATGATCATGAGCTAGTTTGTTTTTAATAATTTCAATTTCAGCAATTAGATACTAGGAATGAGGAAAGTTGTTTGAAACCACCTCATAAGATATTTTGTATAATCTATTTTTGTAAGTAGTTAATGTAGTATTTAAACCCTTGTCATGCATTTAGAGAAAGGTCCAGAATTTTTATTAAGAGCATTTACAAAAAATGCTTTACTGTAATTTTGTGGATGCCTTGATAAAATAATGGAACACGGTCTTTTCAATTATATATCATTTTGTTGATAATTGTTGATGCACTTTTGTATTCTTTGAATGACTTATTGATATAAGAATTGATTGTGGCCCATTATCGTTGATCAGAGGAACAGGACAACACACATCTGGTACAATTATCATGTATGCTAAACTCCATTTTAAAGACTAGTGATAAGTCTAGCTTTCATGAATTATGTATGAAATCAATTATTTCTGTTTGAAATATCAGTTTCACTATTGTACGATATAAGAATAGAAATTGATTTGTTTTATATATGATCATCAGAATATATGCGATATGTTTCACATCTTCTTTTGGTTAAATATTTCTCAAAAGAATAATCTTACAAAAGTATTAATTCTATTAAGTCTATGATTGATCTAAATCATCACAGACTAAATAGATATCATTTTAGATCGCATAAAATCAGTATTACCCCGGGTTATATTAGATTAGACTTAATTCAAAGTTTTGCATTTTATAATAAAGATGTTTTAGTTTTTTTTTAGTTATTCTTCATGCACATCATTTGAGAGAAACCCAACAATCATATAAAACCCAAATCTGGGAAACTAGTCCCATTATCCCCAGTCGGAGCCACTATCCCAAATGGAAAAGGGACTACTTTAAGGTCCGGACAGGGTGGTTATCCCCCTTGTTGTTGCCACAGATTTCTAAGGCCTCAACATTTTTGGCGCTAGAATAAGGGCCTAACTATGAATGGCATATAAGTCTAAACCTCAAAATAGAAGCCCTCATAAGATTCGATCTCCCCAAAAGCATCCTACAACTTTCTGATCAAACTCTAAATCACCAAATCAGAAAATGGAAATTGTAGAAACTTTCCCCTCATCTCCTGAAATATCTCGACAATCATCTACTTCAGAATTTACTCCTGAGTCTCCCAAAGTTCAGTCTTTAATTCGGAAATTAGAAGGAATATATATTTCTGCTAAAAAGCTTGTTAATCCTGAAACTCCTGAAGAAAGCGTCACTTCCCTATTTAAAGAAACTAGTATATTAACTCGATCCAAAAGTGAAAAACTTGGAATTCCTCCTTTTGAGTTTCCAATAGAATCACATCGCAAAAAAGTTTCTATATCCAGATCTAAGTTAGATAAGAGTGAAGTCACGTCATCTTTCCCTTCAATTACTTCCTCACATCCTCTTACCCAATCTAAATCTTCCTATTCTTCCATTTCTTCTACTCAAACAATCAGTACTATCACAAATAGTATTGTTCCAATTGTAAGTTCTACATCCATTCCCCCTACTTCTGGATCTACTTCTGTATCTTCACAAACTTCAAATCCAATTATGGCTAATCAGCCTTGGAAGAATCCTAGTGTTGTATTGATTGCAAATCCAAATCCTCTTCTAGATCATCCAGAAAAATGGAGACCTAAATATAATCTAGATGATGGTCTTCCCACTGAAGAACATATCAATAATCTTATGTTAGCCATGAACCTTAATGGAGTTTCTCATGAAGACATTGTATTCATACTTTTTCCTTATACTTTACAAGGATCTGCAGGATCCTGGTACTTTTCACTTCCAGCAGGATCTATTGCTAATTGGGAAACTTTTGAACAAGTTTTTCTCGCAAAATTTGGAGATGATAGAACTGTTGCATCTTTAATCAATGCTCTTTCCAATCTAAAAACAAATTTAGGTGAAAGGATCAAAGATTTCAACTCCAGATTTAACAAGTTATTAAACAAAATCCCAACTACTTCCAAGCCTGCTATTGATGTACAAATAGAATGGTATATTTCTTCTTTACCTTCTAATATAGCTATTTTTGTAGATAGAGCTGGAAAAGCTACCCTTTTAGAAAACATGAAAGAAGCTCTTGATGTAGAGAAAAGAATCTTAGTATTGGAAAAACGATCAAAGATAGAAGATAGGAAATCAAAGAAAGTGACACTTAGTCAAGATTCCAAAAAGAAAGTCTCGAAATATCCATTCGATCTTGAAGGTCTTCAAAAAGTGTTAAATACTATGTCAAATGACATGATTGAGATAAAGAAACAAGTTGTTGAATCATAAGTACCTAAGAAATCATATAGCCCATTTAAGAAAAAGTCCTCTTCAACATCTTAGCCTCCAAATGTGATTTCAAATGCTGAATCTGATCAAGATATTGAAGATCCCTCACCATCTGAACAAGATCCAGAGTCTGAGGAATAAGTTGAACTGAATGGGTTATGGGATTTCATTCTCCCTACAGAAGAAGAAAGAGAATTTATGCATGTGTCTACAAGAAGTAAATCTTCTTCTGATTCAACTATATCAAATCAAAAATAGAAATCTCTCCCCACAAAGGAGAAAAAAGCAGTCAAAAAATATATAACTGTTCAGACAGATCCTATTTCACCAAATCCTATTACAACTTCCAAAACTTTAATAGTTTTAGATACAGTTCAATACAATATAGTTGAAGATATGAAAAATACCAAAGAAAATATTTCATTACATGAAATGACTAAACTCAAGCAACAGCAAAAAATTTTACTTAGAGAACTCAAGGCAATACCTGTAGATCCTATATAACCACCGGTTATAGCCCAAGCTTCTAAAGATATGGGAAAACCTCTATCATCTTTAGACAAAGTAAATCCCGATGATCTCGTTTTAATCAATGATAGATCTATTTCTCACACTCCTCGTTTACTTCTAACTTATGAGATTTTCAAAAAAAATGTTCATAACTGTCTTATTGATTCAGGAGCTTCTTCAAACATCATGCCAAGAACGGTGTGTACGAAATTGAATGTCGCTCCTCAAAAATCTACTGTAAATATAGTTAAATTAGATAGAACAAAAGTAGAGGTCATTGGAGAAATGTTTTCAGTATCCATTATATTATCATCCAATCCAAAGGTACTGCAAGTAATTGATATTTTGGTCACAGACATCCCTAAATTTTATGGTCTTATTTTAAGCAGGGATTGGTCTAAAAAGTTACGTGGATATTTTGCTACCGATTGGTCACACATGTGGTTGCCATATAATGGTAAACCAAATCAAATCAGAGTTGATCGCGAGAAATTTATGAAACACATAGTCACTGAACTTGAAGAAACCAATGAACCTGTAGCTTTCACTAACAATATTATTGGAAATTACTCAGCTGAATCGTTTCTTGGATCATTCAACACTCAAATTTCACCTTTTTCAATAAATATTGCTATTTCTCAAATTGAAAACTTTTCTCAAATAGACACTTCTAGATGTATTAATCTTAGCAATAAAATTTCAAAATATTCTTTGTTTTGGACCTTATAATTTGATGGTTCAAAATTAGAATACGGTGTAGCAGCAGGTTGCGTTTTAATCACACTGCATATGAAGCATTGATACAAGGTCTGTACAAAGCTATTAGTTTAAATGTTAACTATTTGCAGGTATATGGAGATTCTGAGATAATTGTTAGACAAGTCAGAAACACAATTCATTGTATTTCTGGACATTTGAAACACTATCAAGTTTTAGCTCAAAGCCTTACATCCCATTTTTCTGCATTTAATATCTCCACAATTCCTAGATTACAAAATGCAAGTGCTGATTTACTTGCTAATGTAGCATCTAAGCTTATGCCATCTGAAGAATTTAGGCCAGATAAATTTTCAGTTGAATTAATTTTTAGGCCTTCCATTCCTGACAACGTAACAAATTGGAGAGTATTTAACAATGATGCAGATATAGTAGACTTTCTTACATCAGACGGATCTTATGAAGGTCAAATCATAGATGAACATGAACATGAATTACAGATTGAAGATAAAAAAATACTAATCCAATTCCCAAATCTGTGGTAAAAATGGAAGATCTCTATGATTTTAAAGATAGGTTTAAAAATATTACCAATTCGAAAACCCAGAGTTTTACTCTAAAATTTGAATTGATTAATCTTGGTACACCAAAAAAACCTCAAAACATTAACCTAGGTCTTGGTTTAAAACATGAAGAAAGGATGTCATTCATTAAGTTGTTAAAAACATATAAAAATATCTTTGCATGGGATTATTCGGATCTCAAAACATATGATACTTCTATAATTCAGCATACTATACCTATTATCTCAGATGGAAAACCTGTGCAGCAAAAACTTAGAAAGATCTACCCAAACTTAGAAAGTCAAATTAAATCTGAATTAAATAAAATGCTCAAAGCCAAAGTTATTTTTCCTGTTAGACATTCGAAATGGGTGTCAAACATGGTCTCGGTTAGAAAGAAGAATGGAGACATTAGGATTTGCATAGACTTTAGAAATTTGAATAAATCTTGCCAAAAGGATCATTTTCCCTTGCCTACCATGGAACAGATATTACAGTCAGTTGCAGGATCTGAATTGATGTCTTTTCTCGACGGATTTTTAGGATATAATCAGATTATGGTACATCCACATGATATATTAAAGACAACATTCAGAACAAAGTGGGGAACATGCGCGTACCAAAAAATGTCATTTGGATTGATTAATGTTGGTGCTACATTTCAACGTGCCATGGATATAGATTTCAGAGGACTAATCAATAGCTCAGTTGTTATATACTTAGATGACATTACTGTTTACTCTAAGCATATAAACAATAATGTTAATCACCTAAAACATATTTTTGAAAGATGTAGAAAATTCGGCATTTCCTTGAATCCAAAAAAATGTTATTTCGCCTTATCAGAAGATAAATTATTAGGGTTCATTGTCTCTAAAAAAGGAATCCATATTGACCCTGATAGGATTCAGGAAATCGAAAACATCCCTCTACCGCATAATAAAAAAATGATGCAATCATTTTTAGGACAAATTAATTTTGCAAAAATATTTGTTCTTGATTTTTCCCAAATCATCTTACCCTTGCAATCAATGATCTAGAAAAATTCAATTTTTAAATAGGGAAAAGATGAGAGAAATTCTTTTGAGTTGATTAAGAAAGCTATCATTGAAGCTCCTTCTTTAACAACTCTCGATTGTCTTGAGCCATTTGTATTATACACATTTTCTTCTAATACATCATACACAGTAGTTTTGACACAGCTAAATGATCAAAATATTGAAGCATGGATTTTGTTTTTTAGTTGTAACCTTCAAGGTGCTGAGTTAAATTATTCAACTATGGAAAAACAAGCTTATGATGTGTTTAAAGCTTTGAAACATTTTATACCTTTTCTCCTAAAAATACATACTAAAATAATAGTACCTTACTCAACAGTAAGGCAATTATTAATCCAACGAGAGGTAGGAGAGAAGAGAGCAAACTGGGTTACCGCACTTCAAGAATTTGATGTAGAGATACATCCTGCTAAAAATTTTAAAGGTCAAGGTCTTTTCAGGATGTTAACTGGAGCTTCTCATTTACCAATAGAAGAATATCAATCAAATGAAATACAATTGTCTGAGGTAAGCCTAAACGATTCTCAGTCACAATATGCTAATTTGAAATTTTTCTTAAAAAATGGATATGCTCCATTATATCTCAATTATACAGCAAAGCGTGCTCTGAGGCTTAAATAAAATCAATATAAACTTATAGATGATGTGTTATTTAAGAAGAATTATGATTCTGTATTATTGAGATGTTTAGAGAAAACTAAAGCTGAAAAATTAATGCAGGAATTACATGATGGACCAGTTGGAGGTCATTTCGGAGGAAACACCACGGCTCATAAAATACTGCATGTCGATTACTATTGGCCAACTCTTTTAAAGATGCACATGAATACGCGAGAAAATGAAAAGTATGTCAAACTGTAGCAAGAAGAGAGAGGAAAGCAACATTTCCACTACAACCAGTAAATATCCAACAACCATTTGAACAATGGGGGTTACATATCATAGGTGAAATAACTCCAAACTCTTCTAAACAACATAAGTATATTCTAACTGCAACAGATTATTTCACAAAATGGGTAGAAGCTATCCCATTAAAGGAGGTTAATACACAAATTATTACAGATTTTATTGATCAGTTCATAATCACCAGGTTTGGCCTCCCATCAGCTTTAATATTTGACAATGCATCTTACTTTTCTGGAAACACTATGATAGAATTCGATTTGAAAAGAGGTTTTAAATTAAAGTACTCAACTAACTATATCCATAGGGTAATTGATTAGCTGAACCCACAAATAAAAACCTTATCAGAATCATAAAACGAACTATAGAAAAAGATCATAAAAATTGGCACAAAGCACTATTATTCGCTCTCTGGGCAGATAGAATCACCCAGAAAGCTTCAATAGGTACTTCTCCATTTGTGTTAGTTTATGGGAAAGAAGTAGTTCTACCCACAAATATAACAATACCATCATTTTCTTTAGTGCAATTTATTGATGAAAATCCTTCGTCTTCCCTTCAACTTAGACAAGATCAAATTCTTAAAATGGAAGAACAGAGAGAAAAAGCCAAAGCTATACATGTTCATCATCAACAAATAGTGAAAGCCTTATTTGACACAACATCTACCAGTTCAAAAGATTTTGAGATTGGAGACCTTGTTTTGAAATGGGATAAGGCACATGAGGAAAAATGTAAGCATACCAAATTTCAAATATTATGGCTTGGTCCATTTCAAATCATAGAAAAAATAGGCTTATCCACATTTTTGTTACAAGATTTATTAGGTAAGAAAGATTCCTTACCGGTGAATGGTCAAATTCTTAAAAAATATTTTTCTTAGAAGAACAAGTTTTAAATTTTAGTTTGCTTTACGAAAATAAAAGTTGAAAAATAGCATCTTTTTTGGTTGATTCAAATTTTCAAATTTTCTAATAAATTATTTTGATTTTTTGCTTCTATAAATAAGTAAAGTAAAAATATGATTATAACTATGAGAATTGAATAAACTTTAATTTTTTGAATTAATTTGAAATTTACTAAAGGCATTTACTTTCTGAAAAGACTCTTGATGTCATAAAATATAGATGTTATGTATCAATCAAAAAAGGAAACTTTTTAACTTAGCAAGGATTCTCTACGAAAAGGTATCTACCAACTCTATAATTATCATCCATAACTCTTAAACGAGCTAATGATTCATCTCATCTGATGAAATTTCTTCTTCAAAGTATAATTCAAAAAAGAAAAAGAAATATATACGATATATAAATTCAAAAGAAAATAAGTCTCATCACAAGCTTGTTTATCGTGATCATAGAGAAATAATCTTGACTGATATTACCAATACTGCATACCACAACAGGGTAATAGCTAAATGATTATAAAAAATTAAAAGACAAGGGGTCTCATTACGAGCCAGCTTGTTCTAAATAAATTACTATTAGTGAATGACATTGTCACTATCAAGCCACCAAACCTGGACAATGATTTTGAAAATGTGTCAGAAAAAAGAAATTCAATCATATGTCAAATTATATTTTGAAATAATAAATCAAATTCAAATGGGACCATGAATCATTATTGGTTAAAAGATAACCCTGTCGAAGCTATAAACGCCTGCTGGAAATAGTGGCTCTATCTGTGATAAATGAGTAAAAATATATGAAACCAATTTTTAGAGAATACCTACTTTATATTTTTAAATCTGATTACTGACTGATACAGATACCTATGTATTATCACTGAAGGGGTTAATTAAGAAGAAATGAGATAGGTAAATAGATTATATTATGAAAAAACATTGTTTAATTCATGAATCATACTATTTTTATTCTTATATCTTTTTCTTGTTTTGAAAGTTTATAAATATCAAAATAAACCAATCAAAGATATTTGGTTCTCCCAAGTGAATCGCCAATTGTTGTGCTATGCAACAACTCCCCCCATTTTTATTTTTAAAATAGTCTAAAATTTTGATAATAAAAATAGGGACCCTTCTTAGAAATGTGTTTTTTCATTTTAGATAAAAAAATCAAACTCCAAAAAACATTGTTGTTTTTTATTAAATAAAAACAAAAAACAAAAAAGAAATTCATAAAACATCCTTGTGCTTACCCTATCGCAAATCGCATCCCGCATAATCTTTTCTCATTGAAAGTTAAGCAACAAAACAGCGAAATCCCGATTTTGCGATCATCGATATGAGTTTCAAAAGCGACAGCATAAATCACACATCACAGATATACGTTTAAAAATTTAAGCAGTTCTTACCAAAATTTCGATATTGTGATATTCCGATACTGCGATTTTGCAATTTCACGGTATCGCGAAATCGCATATCACATAAACAAAAATTAATCGTGTGCTTCATAAAGACAGGTTCAAAAGGCGCGATGCGATGGATTTGATAGGTTTAAATAAAGGTTTAATGTGAAAATAAATAGTGTCAGAAACGATTAAGTATGTTTTATCATCCCAATTCAAACAATTATTGATTTGTTACGATTAATAAATGATATAGCTGCTTCCCAGATCTTTTCTTTTCAAATTGGTCATTTCAAATATATCTTTCATCATTTGATCATTACTCTGTCTTTAATAGGGATTTTCCTTCAAGATATGTCCATCCACAAAGTAATGTAGAAACACGACAAACAAACTATTGCAGAATTGGAATACACAGAAATGTCGCCCATAGTCTCAGATATTTTCTGCACTGCAGATGGAGGTGCTGCAAAGTGGCAAGCTATCTATACTATCCTCGAAGATGAAGAACCTGAAGTAGTGGAGGTCAAGGCAACTGTTGATGATGCAAGACCCTCAGATTTACAGTTTAAAGATATTGCGTGCTCCCTCCTTCATAAGATAGCAGCAAGGGCCAGTCTTTTACCATATACTGACATGATAAAGTGGGTGCTTGAGAATTCAACAATTAAGGATAGACAATTAAGAACTGTTAAGAATGATATCTTAGTTTCTTTCAGAGCTGAAGATTTGAAAGTCATGTACTCAACAAGACATATATGATAATAGATTTGTTGATAATTTTGCAAAGAATAATGAAGACCCTTTCAAAACAATTCAAGGTTGGAGAAAACTGGATAACAAATTTAAACATGAGAAATCATGTATGTATCTTATCACTTCACTTGCAAACCCTTACAATTTCGCAGCAGCGATGCTATGCAGATTATATGGTCTCCCTGATAATACCAAGTTCTCTATAAATTGGCTTCCCCTAATTGACTCTTGTGTTAATTCCCACATCATGAATTGGGCAACCATTCTTTCTGAAAATTTAGCTAAAGCGATTAATGAATATCGCCAGACAAGAGCTTCTTCCTCCAAACCCGTCCCCCAATTTTTTATGAGTGCATATGTTTTTGATGTCATCTGTTTTTCTGCCAGTTTTCCAATTATGGGTTGGAAATGGACTCCCGAGGATCCTACCCCTATTCATTTGAGTCATAAATAAATATGGGAACATAATTATGTACCACTTTTCCACAGGCTATGTTATGGAGTTGTATTACCATTACATCAATTAATGTTTGATAGAGTGAGCCCTAGGTTCACTAAGAAAGCCATTACAGATCTTCAAATGATAGGGATATGTTTTATTGAAGAATCATTTTCATACATTAGAATATTTGGAAGCTCCGCTCCTCCACATGTTCTTCCTTTGTATGTTTCAGATAAATTTATGGTGAGGGAAGTGGCTTACCAAACTGTTGGTAATGGACTCACTAAATCTTTGAAAGATAGTAAAAAATATTTATGGCCAAGTTTTCCAATTCAGTGTGGTACATCCTCCCTCAACAATTTCAATCATGCATTGAAATAATGTCAGAAGATTGAGCTTTTGAAGCTCCCCGTTTTACCCTCAAGGAAATTCGACCCAGAAAATATTGCCAACAAATTTACTCAGTCAGTTAAAATCAAACATATCATACACACCGATGATAGATTTGAAGACATTTTGCAATCTGTTGGAACTTTTGAAGAAGTCCAAAATTTTGTCAAATTGAATCTAAATCCAAAGGAATTACAAAGATTCAATGAGTACTGAGAACAAAGACTCAAATGTATCCCTCAAAATGTCTTGATTACTAGTTATATGACTAAACCAAGCAAAGAAATCAGAAGAGAAGAATCAGATTCACAGAATCAAGGTGAACTAGATAAATTCTAGACTTCAGTTAGCAATACTTTGATAAATACTCCAGAGGTATCATCTACACAGAAAAATATAGAATTTTAGACTCCATAGGGACAAATAGTTTTAGCAAAAGAAATCATTGGAAGTCCTGGGATAACTTCCCAAGATACAAAAGTCATTCCTGTGTTTCCTACTGATGAAATTGTTCTGAAGGTGACTGATATCCCTCCACTGGATGTATTCTACAACCCTCTTCATAAATTTGTAGTTAGGAAGCAAAGAAAAAGAAGAAGAATTGAAACACCCCCAGATAATGAGGTCATGGAAGTTGTATGGAAAGACACTCCATCAACCCAATTGAAAACTTAACTCGGCTATCATAATTTGTTGGAGCATATACTACTGCAACAATGGATAAGGTCGCTGAAGTATCCATTTTGGTTCAGGAAAAGGATGATAAAATCATACAGCTACAGCAACAACTGGATGAAGAAAGGAACAGTCTAAGTCAAAAGGTCGAGCAACAACTCTTCAAATTTCAGCAAGATATGGAAATGCTTAAGATAAGTCATGAAAATTACTTATACATCAAGGACACACTGATTAAAGAATTGAGAGAAGATCTTACAAAATATGAAGGCATTCCTACTACATAGGAATTCATAAAACAAGCATTGGAATTAAATGCCTTACTCTCCAAACAACAAAACTTGTTTGCCTTACAAATGTCAGCCATAATCCCACACTTGGAAATCACTGAACAACTGACTAATACAGTCATTGACCAGAGAATTGAGTTGAATGAACTCAATACCAAAATTTATGATTATATTGAATGGCGGGATTAGGAGGAAGGGAGAAATTCAAGTCTCCCAAAGATCAAAGAAAATTTTAAAGATATTCTCTTTACTGACTGGGATGCACAGGTAAAACAAGCAGAATTGGCAATAGCCAGAGCAACACGTATATCAAAGAGTATGTTCAAAATTATTAACCACATGTTGCATACCTCTGGTTTAATTAAAGAAGGAAATCACAAATCAATTCCTGATATCATAAATTTAGAGCAAAGTTGGAAAAACACAGGTCAAATACGAGAAGAAACACTTGCACAGCTGAATATGATTGATTGGGAAGCATACTGGTAGCTACTGGTTAAGCCTCATAGTCAAATAATGACATTGAATTGTTCTCTGGATTCCATACAAAAAATGCAACCACTTTTACTTGATGCTATATTTACTGGACGAATGAAGACACAGTTCGGGAAGCCTCCACAAGTTCAACCAATGTCCGGTATTTGTGAGTAGAAAATTAGAGCTGGCAGTAACCTATCATCAAGCATGATCATGAGCTAGTTTGTTTTTAATAATTTCAATTTCAGCAATTAGATACTAGGAATGAGGAAAGTTGTTTGAAACCACCTCATAAGATATTTTTTATAATTTTTTTTTGTAAGTAGTTAATGTAGTAGTTAAACCCTTGTCATGCATTTAGAGAAAGGTCCAGAATTTTTATTAAGAACATTTACAAAGAATTCTTTATTGTAAGTTTGTGGATGCCTTGATAAAATAATGGAACATGGTCTTTTCATTTATATGTCATTTTGTTGATCACTTTTGATGCACTTTTGTATTCTCTGAATGACTTATTGATAGAAGAATTGACTGTGGCCTATTATCATTGATCAGATGAACATGATAGCACACATCTGGTACTATTATCATGTGTGCTAAACTCTGTTTTAAACATTAGTGATAAGTCTATCTTTCATGAATTATGTATGAAATCAATTATTTCTGTTTGAAATATTAATTGCACTATTGTACGATATAAGAATAGAAATTGGTTTGTTTTATATATGATCATCAAAATATATGCGATATGTTTCACATCTTCTTTTGGTTAACTATTTCTCAAAAGAATTATCTTACAAAATTATTAATTTTATTAAGTCTGTGATTGATCTAAATCATCACAGACTAAATAGATATCATTTTAGATTGCATAAAATCAGTATTACCCCGAGTTAGATTAGATTAGACTTAATTCAAATTTTTTCATTTTAGAATAAAGTTGTTTTAGTTTTTTTTTAGTTATTATTCATGAAAATCATTTGAGAGAAACCCAATAATCATATAAAACCCAAATCTTGGAAACTGGTCCCATTATCCCCAGTCAGAGCCACTATCTCAAACGGAAAAGGAACTGCTTTAAGGTTCGGACTGGGTGGTTATCCCCCTTGTTGTTGCCACAGATTTCAGAGGCCTCAACACAACACTAGTGAGACGACTGCATATTTTTTCTTCAACCACATTATTTCTAGTTTTTGCGTATCATGGAAATCATTTTCGGAATCATATGATGATCGAACTAGCTGCCAAGTTGGGACTTTCACATAAGAATTCCACTCCCTATTATCCACGGACTAATGGACAAGTTGAGGTTGTCAATAAAGTTCTTAAAACTATGCTTCAACATATGATATGGGTCCACAAATCAGACTGGCACCTGCTTCTTTACACATCCTTGTCGGCATACTGAACCTCAATGAGGACTGCTACTGTATTCATACCCTTTTAGTTGGTCTATGGTCTGGAAGCGATCCTCCCTATCAAGTGTGAAATTCCATCATTGAAACCAGTCATTGAACTTCTTCCTGCCACTTCCGTTGAGGAGGAGTTTCTATTACATTTTACTCATTTGGATGAAACCCAACGTGATGCCACTTTAGCCAATGAAGGTCACAAAAGACGCATCAAGGCACAATACGACAAAAGTGTCAAGCCTTGAGTCTTCTCAGAAGGAGACTTGGTTCTCTTATATGACCAAAAGGGTGGAAAGATAGGTCCAGGAAAGTTCCAAATTATGTGGTTGGATCCATACATTTTCAAGTGAGTCCTTTTGAAAGGGGCTTATGGCTTGGTATATTTAGATGGAGTTCCACTAGTGCAGCGTAGAAATGGGTTGAACCTCAAAAAATAATATTCTCTCTCTCATGCATATTACATTGTGTAGATATTTTCTATAGGTGTGTTTGAGTGTGTTTGCAATTTTTCTTTTCATAGTTTCCCACGGTTGTTGTCGATCCCATTTACATTTTTTTTTCATATGTTGACATCTCTTGAACCATACATTGGTTATGTTGATGGTGCTAATCATAGTACTCGGAACCTATCTTTCACAGCATGGGTTATCTTTGCTCCAAACAACAAGCTGGTGATTATGCAAGGGATTTGCATTGGTCGCTCGACTAACAACATCATTGAGTATAGCACAGTGTTTTAGCTGCTATATGATGCTATTTCACATGGTACTTGTCATTTAGTCATCAGACTCGAATCCCAAATCGTATTACTACAACTTTCAAATATCTATTCGGTTAGAAATCCTGCCATCCTTTGCATGGTTTTCAGAGTGCGTCTTCTAGAAAGACATTTTGACTTCATACAATATGAACACATTTCTATAAATCTAAACCCTTTAGAAGATACCCTAGCTAATCTTATTTTAGATATATGTTGGCTTGATGGGGCCTAGACTCAGGTTCAGAGATGGTTGTGCGAACCAATAAAATCCTCTATTATCGGCCCTTTCAGCAATGATCTGCTGCACAGACCAAAGTCTCACCTGAGGAAATATTAGAGGATGCTATAACCAGGTTTCTGCATCTAAAGGAAATATGGAGTGTGACCTTAGGGCTTATCTTTACTTAAGACTTATTTAGAGATTCATAGAACCAATATTCTTAGTATACAGATGTTGTCCGACAATTCTACTTAACTATCTTGTGCACTACGTGATTCTACTTTATCATGCATTAACCATAAACTTAAACAATATTCATGACTTCATGATGTAAATGTAGGTAAAAACCCTGATCTTGCACAGATAAACTTAAAACGTAGATAAAGCAAACATTCGAGTAAATAACACAAATATGTCTTCAAAATCTTCTATTATTAGTTAAGATATTCACAATACAGTACTTTCTGCCCTACGCACATAGTTGCAGGGGTCCGCACACTCAGATGTAGACTTTCTAAGGTGTTTTCGCACACAACTGTAAGAGCCTTCCCTTTCACAAAAAACAACAAAATACAAAATCTTAATTCATATCTAGCATTACATCCATAAGAATTTTATATCCTTAGATTGATTTCCTAGACTCCTTATATAATCTTTCCTTTTACAATACCATGGTCGGAAAACAATGGGTGAAGCTCAACATATAAAAAATATTCCCTTCCCTTTTACAAAATAAGAGACTTTTACCCACCCCAATCCCCTAAGACTTTAAAACATTTGTGCGCATCACACTTCGCTCCTCAAAATGCAGACTCTTTACAAAAACTTAGACCTAGGGGTACCCTATCCAAAAGGCCCCCAACACAAAGGTGTGACTCGTCCTAAGTCACTCAATCGGTGCACCCCAAGTCTTCACTCTGATGTTTCTTAATGCATCCTTTAGTGGCCATATTGTATCTTCGCAGTACTTCTCTGCTTCACGCACTTCAGTCAGCAGCGCCTGTGTGGTTGGCCCTACTATCTTCTTAGCAACTTCCTTCTGCGTCTGACATAGCGCTTTCAGCTGGGTATCTATAGTATGTGATAGCTGGCTAGCTTCTTTTTCCCATGGCTACATCCTGGTAGTTATAATATGTCCTTTATTCACAGCTCATCAATCTGTCCTTGCAAAAATTTACCCTCTTGGAGATGAGCATATCGTTATGTTGGTGCTAAGGTCTGTGCTGTAAGCTTGATGTGATCAAAGTGTTCTAATTTTTCATGGATTTCTGCTTAGATCTTCTACATCTGAGGGTCCTCCTACAATGAGGCCCAAAATTCCATAACATCTTCAAATACTTTGTTGCAATCTTGAACTGTGGTTTCAATATTAGCAATTTGGAGTAACAGGCTACAAACTCATCTACAACTCAACTATATGGATTTCAAGGTTAAGCATGACCTTTTCAACTTCAGCCTTGGAGTCCTTAACTTCCATCGCGATATTTTCAACCTTTTCTTCTGGTGCTGCTATGCTCTAAACCAACAGATCAAGTAGTTTGTTGAAAACCTTGTTGTTGGCTTCCTCCAGCTTCTGTTTGTGTGCAACTGCCACATCTCGTGCTTGCACGACCTGTTGTTTTTCCTCCATCATCCACTTCCTCTCCTGCTTGATGTCCTAGATAACCAACATGGTGTGTTGCTCATGGATCTGCAATTCATCTGTAATGCCCTTGTGAAATTCATGCAACGCTTTTTTATGGGAGTGCACTGAGGTCTAATATGGTATTCTGCAAGTGCTATGCATGCACTTAATCCTCGGCAGTGTCGAAATGTAGAGCTCCTACAGGGATTTGTAGTGATCGAAAATTAGTAGTTATTTCCAACTCCAGACTTTCTATACTCACACTTTTTGGTGCCTCGCTCACTTGAATCACGCTCGCTTGAAACACGCTCACTTGGATTACGCTCGCTTGAAACACGCTCGCCTCGACTACACACGCTTGAATTGTTGTCATCTGCACCTGCAATTCTCTAAGGCCCTTATGGACCTCTGCCAATACACCCTTGTATTGGTCCTCTATATTTCCCAAAAAGGTGCTCAATCACGTTCAAGAAAATGTCACCAATCTCATTGAAGTTCCCCTTAGTGAGTACCATCGACTCTGCTCTGGCAAACTTCTCTAATTTCATATTTTTCTGTGCACCTCCTATACCAACTTTATGTCTTCGCTTGAGGATATAAGGGGAGGCAGGGCCTATTAGATCTAAAAATATGTCAGTGCCACCCTGCTTGTTTCCACCTCCTGTCTCCAGATCATCTTTATCCATCTCGGGTTCAACCTCTTTATCAGCTTCCTTATCAACCGCAAAAGTGACCTTCTTAAGCAGCTTCTCGGTTCTTTACGATTTTTCTTCCTTGGTGACGTTCGAACTACAAGCTTATTCGGATTCTTAGGTTGCACTTCTCCTACAGTGGTATGTTTCCTAGGAAACCTCAGCCTTGTTACATCTATTGGTGGCATAACATCCATTGTGTGTCCCAATCCTACTTTGATCAATGCCTCTTTAAGCGATTCAAAACTATAATCCAAGATGCAACGAAACGTTCGTCTCTCCTACAAATGAAAAATCACAAGTGTAAGTTTGAGAGAGAAAATTGTCCTAATGTGGAGTGGGGTGCCAGATTTATAGAAAATTTGAAATTCAAACTCCATAATCCCCTTCAAATTTTCTTCATAATTGCATATTTGTCAGCATATTTTCCCATATATGCTCAGTAAATGCATCCCTCCCACTCCTTTTAATGGAAAATTCCTTGTAAAATCAACTTCTCCTGCTCCAATGGTCATATTCTAGAAGAACTCCGTCAGACCCCCATTTATGTCACAATCCTTCCTCTTGTGGCGCAGTTCCCTCTTGTTGCGCCATCTACCTACATACTGCGCAACATTGTATCTTCGACTGATCTGAAATTGATTGTTAGTTAATGTTGTTGGTGGGTTGGTTGCAAGTGTTAGGGAAAATCTCCCAAATTTCGATATTACTTCTTCTGTCTCAGTTGAAAATTCTTCTCGGGACTTCTTTGGAGTTTCAGTCATTCGGCCTCCAAACTTATCTCTTCTGCTAAAAATGCAGTCACCTAAAATAAAACCTTCTGGATTTGACAGTCATGCATATACTTCATAGAGATACAGAGGAAATCAAATTTCTTCAATTTAGTTATTCCACAGCTAAATCCTCCTCCACACATTCAAAATGTACAAAAAAATATTGTTCACACAATCATTCAAATCTGATTCAAAGGATAGAATTTGTCTAATTTTGGATAAAATCCCTCTGCACGATATTCTCCCTAAAAATATGAACTAAAAACTAAATATATTGAATTAATTACAAAGCAGCTCAAATCTCTATATAATAGTTCAAACCCTATCTACTAAAACTGTAAATTGACAACTAAAGGAACCCACTCCTTTGCTTGTAAACTTTTTTTTTTGTATTTTAGGAATAAAATTGAAGTCCTTTTCCTCGAGGCCTCATGCTCTTGCATCAGACTCTTAAGGAAAAAATTATTCATGGGATCCTATCCATGATCTCCTCTATAGAACTGCCCAAATTCTGTAGCATGGTATCTGTCATCCAAGTAGCCTTTGCAATTGGTTGATCTTTCCACTTGACAAAATACTGAAAATACTCCTGTCCTCCTATCTTCTTAGACAATCTTTTGTCTAAAATCTTCTCTGGCTGAAATGTCTTTCTTCTGGGTAACTGTTTCAACCAATCAATATTTTCGTTTCCTTCAGTTGTATCATTTGTGTCTCTGTCTTCATACCTGTACAAATCAGCAACATTGAAAATTGGAGATATTCCAATGTCAGGGGGTAATTCAATTTCATATGCATTTGCAGAAAATTTTCTCAATACTCTGCATGGTCCAATTTTCTTAAATTTCAACTTTTTATATGCCCTTTTTGGAAATGTTTCCTTCCTCAGGTGTGCTAGAACAAAATATCCAACCTCAAAGTTAAATTCTCTCTTCTTCAAATTTTCTCTGCTCTTGTACTTGATGTTGTTGTCCTGTAACTATTGTTTTACCTGTTCATGTATTGCTTGAATTTCTGAAGAAAAATCTTCTCCTTTAGCACTTCTCATCTCTGCTTTTCCCAAATTTCTTAGTTCATACACTCCTCTTGGGTGAATTCCATAAATAATATGGAATGGACTCTACCATGTACTCCTGTTAGGAGAGACATTATAAGCATATTCATCCTATGCCAAAATCTGATCCCACTACTTAGGATGTTCACCTACAAGGCTTCTCAAAATATTACCCAAGCTTTTGTTCACCACCTCATTCTATCCATCAGTCTGAGGGTGATAAGCTGAGCTGAAACTCAGTTTAGTACCAAGATTTTTCCACAATGTCCTCCAAAAATGACCAACAAATCTAGTGTCCCTATCAGATATAATGCTTTTAGGTAAACCATGCAACCTTACAATCTCTTTGAAAAAAAAAATAGCAACATGAGTAGCATCACTAGTCTTATAACATGGAATAAAATTTGCCATTTTAGAAAATCTGTCAACTACAACATAAATTGCATCATTCCCTCTCTGTGTCTTAGATAAACCCAAAACAAAATCCATACTTACCATATCCCAAGGTCTATCTGGAATAGGTAATGGAACATACAAACTTGTGTTTTGACTCCTTCCTTTTGCATACTGATAAACTTTACAATTTCGCACATATTTCTCCACTTCAGATCTCATCTTTGGCCAAAAATAAAAATGCCTCAGTTGTTCATAAGTCTTGTCTGCACCAAAGTGTCCACCAAGTCCACCACTATGTTTCTACTTAATTAAATTTTCTCTCATAGAACAATTTGGTATGCATAGCTGATTTCTTTTAAATAGCAAACCTTCTTGCAAGAAAAAGTCCATCCACTTACTTCTGTCCAAAAAAACAGGATTATTGCATGCTTCAAATGCCTCTTTAAAATCCAAATCCATCTTATACAATTATTTAAGAAAATCAAAACCCAACACTTGAATTTGACTTTCTTGAACTAAAATGCTTTTTCTACTTAATGCATCTGCTACTTTGTTTGCTTGGCCATTTATATGTTTTAATACAAAATTGAAACCTTGAAGATATTCTACCCATTTTGCATGTTTCTAATTCAGTTTTGGTTGTTGCATAATGTACTGCAATGCATGATTGTGTGAATAAATCACAAACTCTTTAGACATCAAGTAATGTCTCCACTTCTTTAATGACTGCACAACTGCATAAAATTCCTTTTCATAAGAAGAATATTTCCTTCTTATCTCATTCAGTTTTTCACTTAAATAAGCTACAAGTCTATCTTCTTGACTTAACACAGCTCCAATAACTTCCCCATTAGCATCACATTTCACTTGAAAAGGTTTGTTAAAATCAGGCAAAACTAAGATGGGCTTTTCTGTTATCTTTTGTTTCAAAATCTGAAAATTTTCCTCTACTTCATCAGTGCATCTAAATGGTTGTTTGTCCTTCTTTATAGTGTCAACAATAGGAGCATTGATCTTACTAAAATTCCTTACGAATTTTCTATAAAAACTAGCAATACCATGGACACTTCTTACTTCAAAAACACTCTTAGGTGAAGGCCATTCTATGATTGCCTTTATCTGTTCTGGATCCATTTTCAATCCATCAACAGAAATAACAAAGCCTAAATATATTAACTCTTCCTTCATCAATGAACACTTTTTTAAATTTACCAGCAACTTTTCTTGATGCAACTCCCTTAAGACATAATTTAGATGTCTCATGTGTTATTTTTTAGATTTGCTATAGATTAATATATCATCCAGATATACTATTACAAATTTACCAATAAATTCTTTTAGTACTTCATTCATAAGCCTCATAAATGTACTTGGAGAATTTGATAATCCAAACGGCATTACCATCCATTCATAAAACCCTTCATTTTTTTTAAATGTTGTCTTCCATTCATCTCCTTACCTTATCCTAATTTGATGATAGCCACTCTTTAAATCCAATTTTGTAAAATATCTTGCCCCACTTAAGCAATCCATCAAACCTTCAATTCTAGGTAAAGGAAATCTATACCTGATTGTTATTTTGTTGACTTCTCTTGAGTCAGTGCACATTCTCCAGCCTCCATATTTTCTTGGACTCAACAATGTTGGCACTACACAAGGACTCAAACTCTCTCTGATCAGTCCTTTACCTAACAGTTCCTGCACCTGCTTCCTGATTTCTTCGTTTTCTGTGGGAGTCATCTTGTATGCTGCATTATTTGGAAATTTTTCTCCTGGAATCAAATCTATATGATGGATGATCTTTCTAATAGGTGGTAATTCATCAGGCAAAGCATTTACAATGATATCACAGTAATTTTACAGCATCTCTTGAATTTCAATTGGTAAATCAAAAATTTTAGTGGAATTAATTACTACTTTGGGTTTGCAAATTAATGCAAATTTTACCTCATCATCTTCATTATGCTGCAAGTATTCTTTTCCACTCAGTAATAAAGCTTTTGGATCAGGACTTCTTGATGCATCTTCTTCTTCTATAGGCAACAATGTATGATTTACACCATATTTACAAAACTTGTATGTGTTATTTTTTCCATCATGCATAGCTCCTATGTCATACTGCCAAGGTCTACCCAGAAATATGTGACATACGTCCATAAGTATCACATCACACATAATTTTGTCTTTGTAGCTACTCAACTAGAACTCTACTTCACACTGTTCATTCACTAACAGCTGATGTCCTTTCTAAAGCCATGACACCTTGTAGGGTGTTGGATGTTTCTTTGTTTTCAATTTCAATTTCTCCACCACTTTTGTAGAGACCAAATTATCAGTGTTTCCACTATCAATTACCATTTGACATCATTTTCCTTGAACTTTGCACACACTTCTAAATAAAGTCTTTCTCTGTGTTGGTTCAACAACTTCCTTTGTTGGTTTTAATAGAACTTTGTTAACTACCAAATATTCTCCTTTCTCTGGTATATTCTCTGCTTCTAGCACCTTTTTTGCTTCCTCTTCACTCTAAGGAACAATTACATTTCTCTGATTTTTCCCCACATTCTCTGGACATTCATAAGCTCTGTGACCCAACTTATTACATCTATAACATCTAATTTCTCTTTCTCTGCCTCTGCCTCCTCCTCCTCTGGAAAAAGTCCTTCTGCCACTTGCATCACCTTCTATGGGTGTATGCTGACTTGAGCTGCTGCTAGCTCCTTCTATAGGTGTTGTAGATCTTCCTCCACCACCTTGACTTCCTCTTCCTTGGAAAGTACCTTTACCTCTGGCAGATTGCTTCCTTATGAGTTTTTCTTCAGCCTTCAAGGCCATATGATAAGCCTCTTCCACTGATTTAGGAGAAAACATGCTTATCTCATCTTGTATCTCCATTCTGAGACCATTAATATATCTTGCAATATTTTTTGTTGTATCTTGAATTTTCCTTGCTCTTATGCTCACTTTGTAAAATTCCTCTGCATATTCTTTTACTGTCATTGACCTATGTCTAAGATTATGCATCTGTCTAAATAATGAAAGTTGATAATCACTTGGAAAAAACTTACCTCTCAACTTTGCCACCATCCTGTTCCAATTTTTTATTGGCGGCTTACCAAGTCTCCTTCTTCTGCCTGCACTCCATCCAACCAAAATGCTGCATGTCCTTTCAATTTTGTGACAACAAATTTAACCATTTTTCCTTCTTCCATTTCTTCATAAACAAAGAACTTATCCATGTCATTAACCCAATCTATCAACTCCTCTGGGTTTAAGCCTCCTGTAAAAACTAAAACTTCAAGTCTGGGTTTAGATGTGGATCCCAACACTAATTTAAATAATCTCATTTCAAGAGTAACTTCTATAGGTTCCCCTTCTTCTGTAGCTTCAACTTCAGACTCACTGACATCTCTAGCATCTGCTTCTCTTTGATTTCCCATTTCCACTGCTTCTAATATAGCTTGCATATGTTGCACAGCTTCCAGCACTTCAACATTTGCAACTCGTTTTCCTATTCTTCAACCAACACCGCCTCCTCTTCCAACTCTGTAAGCCATGTTGGATCTCTTTTCCTGATCTTTGAGATCTTCCTCAATGTCTAAAGGCTGCTCTGATACCATAAATGGTGGGTTGGTTGCAAGTGTTAGGGACAATCTCCCAAATTTCAAAATTACTTATTCTGTCTCAATTGAAAATTATCCTCAGGACTTCTCTGGAGTTTCAGTCATTCAGCCTCCAAACTTATCTCTTCTACTAAAAATGAAGTCACCTAAATAAAACCTCTGGGATTTGAAAGTCATGCATATATTTCACAGAGATACAGAGGAAATAAAATTTATTCAATTCAGTTATTCCACAGCCAAATCCTCCTCCACACATTCAAAACATACAAAAAAATATTGTTCAGACAATCATTCAAATCCGATTCAAAGGATCGAATTTGTCTAATTTGGGATAAAATCCCTCTGCACGATATTCTCCCTAAAAATATCAACTGAAAACTAAATACATTGAATTAAATACAAAGCAGTTCAAATCTCTAAATAATAGTTCAAACCCTATCAACTAAAAATGTAAATTGACAGCTAAAGGAACCCACTCCTTTGCTTTTTTTGTAGTTTTGGAATAAAATTGAAGTCCTTTTCCTCGAGGGCTCATGCTCCTACGTCAGTTTTGCTAATATCAGTTTCAGAATTAACATGAAAGTGATTTAGTTTTCTTATCATACAAGGGTTTATACATGTGTTTATGATTGAAAATTCATTAAACTTGGTGAGATTAATTGTATTTCATGAACTTAAAAGCATGGAAACTCAATGTTGAACAACAACATATAAAATCACAACTAGCACAAATAATAGAAACAAATACATAAGTTTTTGATGAAGCATTTCACCCCTCCTGGGATACATCTCCTTGATTCAACTTCATAGTGTGGGCCTTTGTATTAGCTTCAAATGTGAAAAAGTGGTGTTTACAGTCTCCTGTTGCCTCTAAAACCTGATCCAGTGACTCAAAAACATCAAAATCTACCAAGAATGAATCTTCTTGAGCCAAAATTGGTCGAAAATTGCCTCAGTTATGGAAAACCCAATTTTTCCTAGTTTTTCTCCACTAAATTTAGAAGTCTTCCAATTAATTCTAGTAAATGTGGAGCTACTACGCATTTGGCGGGTCCTCTATCTCTTATGCCATGATAATTACATCATTAATTAATTACAAGTAGGAGTTAAGTGGGGTTAAAGTGCGTTTAGCGGTAACCCACACTCATCCACAAATGACGGATTATCGTAGTTAACCCGTGAATTAACATAATTAATCTTGATTTAATTCTCTGTCGGATTGCTAGTGTTGGCTCCTAGTTCTAGGCGCGCGTTCATGTGGGAGGGGGCTGGCCCCCTCCGAACACCCATATATGGTGCCGATTCTCTTTAAATAAATATGAAAGCCCTTAATGTTAAGAACTTCGATGGCAAGTGAGGTGGTAAGGCGTTGGACTATGGTGTAGGTGGTCGTGGATTCGACCCCAACCCCGACCACCTAGTTTTGCTGAACAAACTTTCGAATCTGGCCATAGTATTAAAACTTTGGTTTGACAATATATATGTTGAGATATATATGTATTTCACTCAAACGATATTTAACATTCGACTATGGTTTCAGACTTAGTTCAAACCTTTGTATAAAAATTAATAATGCGCCCAACTTTGACCTTGCAATAAAAATGTATGCCATCCACCCTTAACATGGGGGGGGGGGGGCACGTGACATCCTCCGGCTGCGCCACATGGCCCTTCCCCATTGGCCCAAAAAATTCCACCATAATAAAAATAGTCCACCATAGAATAATTCCAAACTTAGGAATAGGAGAAAAATTCAACTTCCCCAAGCAACATTAGTGAATCTGGTGATGACACTTGTCACAGTGTCACTAGATTGAAACTGGAGAATATTCCATGAATATTCTTGAGGTGCTGACTAGACTACCAAGTTATCAGTTTGTCATTGTTCTGCACAATTTTTACCTGTTTGGAAAAATGAACAACAGGCCATAACTCACTCATACGAACTCGGATTTTTCTGAAACGAGTTGCGTTGGAATCTTGGTGACAAGATCCATCCAATCGTTCAAGTCTGAATAATTTCGAAGCACTTTAATTTTTTATATAAATATTGAACTCTTGATCATTCCTCCACACTAGAAGCCTTTTGGACCCCAAAAGATACTATCAATTGTTCAGCAGGTAAGGGTACAATTCCCTCACCCTTTCACTCTCCATCCATTTGGCCTTTGAAGAATTTTGTCCCTTGAGTCCCACTCTAAGGTATTCAACATTCCCTCAAGTTTTGATTCTTCTGTCAAATATGAGATCTTGCTGAAGTTCATCATAATATTCTGGCGAGAAATCATCTATTGATGGTAGTTGAACATGCTCTCCTTGATCATCAATCAAAGTAGCCTCAAACAATCTCAAATTCTCAACATTAACGACAAAATATATTTGCATATAAGGAGGAAAATTTAGCTTAAATGCTTTAGTACCAATCTTTTCCAGAGTTTTAAATGGACCATAACAGATTGGCTTGAGCTTTTTACCTTCCCCTTGCAATATTTCTTTGTTGATATTTAACCAAAATTCATCTCCAACCTGGAATTTATTATCAACACGGTGTTTATCATGCCTTGCCTTGTAGTTTCTTTGACTCTTTTCAAGTTTCTCTTGTACTGTGTGATGTATCAAATGAATTTTCTCAATGTACTTCCTTGCCTTATCTATGTCACTATGACCATCTCTAGCGACATATTTCTCAAAGATGAAGTCCAAAGGCGATCTTGGCAAGTACCCAAAACATGCCTCAAATGGCGATGTGTTTGTGGAAGAATTATTTTCCCTGTTGTATGCATGTTGAATTTAATGCAATTGTTCATCCCAAAACTTGGGATGTTTGCTGCAATAACCTCTAAGAAGATGAATAATTTTCTTGTTTACCACCTCGGTTTGACCATTTTTTTGCGGATGAAATGTTTTACTCTTCTTCAAATTTGTGTCCATCATTTCCCATAATTTTGACCAAAAATTCCCAACAAACCGGGAATCCCGATCACTTACAATAGAAGTAGGAAGACCAAATGAACCCATACATTTTGAAAGAAAATATTAGTGGTTTGTTTAGCTATAATTTTTTCTTACATGGCATCAAAAGACACATTTTGCTTAACCTATCTACCACAACATACAAGTAATCATGACCTTTCCTTGACAGAGGAATACCACCTACAAAAGCCATTGATATAGTCTCCCAAGGAAGTGAAGGAACCAGAATTGGAGTGTACAATCCAAGTTTCATATTACTATGCTTACTTATTTCACATAATGAACATCCTCTAATAAAACGAGATACATTATCAATCATGCGTGGCCAATAACAATAACTTTGGAGATTTGTTATTGTCTTTCCTACACCAAAATGTCCAACAACCAATGATGTTTGTGCATCCCTTATGATATTGTTTCTTTCTCCCTGTGGTATACATAACTTGCCCAAGTGATACAAAAAAATTCTATGCACAAGATAATCTAACTCTTCATTTTGATTTCCTTAACTCAAGCTTTCATACACATCTTGAAAATCACTATCATATGCATATTGTTCAATGTAACTTTCATGCATAATTGAATTGTGCTTGAGTATAATAGATGAATTTACAATAGGACTAGAGAGCATATCAACTACCTTATTGTAGATTCCATTTTTTTACATGATAACCAAATGAAATTGTTGTAGAAATCCCATCCATATGAAATGTCTTGATTGCTACAACTTTGATTGTGATTGTAGGTACTGCATTAGTTTATGGTCGGTATGGATAATGGTCTCTTTCCCCATCAAATAGTGCTTCCATTTCTTTACATTTTGTACCAATGCACATAACTCTTTATCATACGTGGGATAATTAGTCACAGCTCCATTAAGAACTTCAGAATGAAATGAAATAGGCTTACCATGCTGCATGAGAACTGCTCCCATAGCATAATCACCTGCATATGTATGGATCTCAAATGGTTGTCTAGATCCGGAAGAGCCAATATCGGTGCTGAAATTATCTTTTTCTTTAAAGAATAAAATGCTTTTTTTTGTAAATTTCCCCAATGGAAGACTTTATTAACACTTGTCAATGCATGTAGCGAAGCTGCAATGGAAGAAAAATTAGTAATGAATTTCCTCCAATATTGTGTTGCCCCAAGAAAGCTTCTTACCTCTGTAACTGTATTGGGCTTGGGCCAATTCAGAATGACCTCTACTTTGGAAGGGTCTATATTCAACTCACCTCCTCCAACAATGTGTCCCAAATACACTAAATAAGTCTTGCCAAACTCGCACTTCGACATCTTTAAAAATCATTTCTCTTTTTTCAGGACATCAAGTACCTTGTTCACATGCATGACATGTTATTCTCTTGATTTGTTGAATATAAGTATGTCATCTAAGAAAACATTGAGGAAGTAGATGGAGCATTTGTTATACCAAATGGAATAACTAACCACTCAAACAATCCTTGTCTAGTTTTGAAAGCAGTTTTCAAAATGTCCTATTCGGATATTCTAACTTGATGATAACCACTTTGTAAGTCTAACTTAGTGAAATATAGTGCATAATTTAATTGACCTTGATTATAACCTATCTACCACAACATACAAGTAATCATGACCTTTCCTTGACATAGGAAGACCACCTATAAAATCCATTGAGATACTCTCCCAAGGATGTGAAGGAACCAGAAGTGGAGTGTACAATCCAAGTTTCCTATTACTAGGCTTACTTATTACACATAAATAACATCCTCTAATAAATGATATACACTATCAATCATGCATGGCCAATAACAATACCTTTGGAGATTCATTATTGTCTTGCCTACACAGAAATGTCCAGAAATCAATGATGTGTGTGCCTCCCTTATGATAATGTTTCTTTCTCCCTATGGTATACATAACTTGACCAAGTGATACAACAAATTATTATGCACATGATAATATAACTCTTCATTTTGGTTTCCTTCACTCAAGCTTTCATACACATCATGAAAATCACTATCATATGCATATTGTTCAATGTAACTTTCATGTATAATTGAATTGTGCTTGACTATAATAGATGAATTTACAATAGGACTAGAGGGCATATCAACTACCTTATTGTAGATTCCCTTTTTGTACCTGATAACCAAATAAAATTGCTATAGAAATCCCATCCATCTGAAATGTCTTGATTGTTGTAACTTTGACTGTGATTGTAAGTACTGCAATGGCTGATGGTCGGTATGGATAATGGTATGTTTCCCTATAAAATAGTGTTTAAATTTCTTTACAATTTGTACCAATGCACATAACTCTTTATCATAGCTGGGATAATTAGTCACAAATCCATTAAAAATTTCAAAATGAAATGAAATAGGTTTACTATGCTGCATGAGAACTGCTCCCACAATATAATCACTTGCATCTGTTTGGATCTCAAATTGTTGTCTAAGATCTGGAAGAGCCAATATCGGTGCTGAAATTATCTTTTGCTTTAAAGCATTGAATGCTTTTTTCTGTAAATCTCCCCAATGGAATACTTTCTTAAGACTTTTCAATGCATGTAGCAGAGCTACAATGGAAGAAAAATTAGCAATGAATTTCCCCCAATACTATGTTTCCCCGAGAAAGCTTCTTACCTCTGTAACTGTATTGGGCTTGGGCCAATTCAGAATGACCTCTACTTTGGAAGGGTCTATATTCAACTCACCTCCTCCAATAATTTGTCCCAAATACACTAAATAATTCTTGCCAAACTCGCACTTCGACATCTTTAAAAATATTTTCTATTTTTTCAGGACATCAATTACATTGTTCACATGATGATTGGCGGATAAGCGAAGATGAACCCTAGCTATGTGTTTTTAGTTTCCCTTGTCGCCAACACCATCAGGCCACCACCAGGCCTTGAAGATCTTGGCGACCGATGGATTGAAGTTGCGCCCCTGCTATAGAAAGTCGCTACAAAGAATCATGTAGGCTGTCATTCATAGGATCAAGGATCTCACTCAGGATTTGACATCTCAATGAAAGGTGAGATCGTCGAATTCGATCTAGATACTACTCCTTATTTCCAGCAATACCCCGACTGCCAGGAAATCCGGGAAAAGAAGACCTCTGGTCCTACGAATCTCCAAAAATAAGACTGGCGCCTCCCCACCAGGAAATCAGAATGGGCCACGGATACCAAATAGCAAGCAAGATTCATCAACCGGGCTTACATAGTGCATCTTGGCTGCCAAGGTTATGTAGATCTACTCTCTCCTGCCTTTCAAATCCAGATCTCGCTTCTCACGAGCAGATCCTTGCTGCTTTGGGTTCGCTCAACAAATAGAGTCCAAAATCTCTTGCACGTTCTCAAGCATAAGCTGGGGATTCCCTAAGCTCTTCAAATACTTCAATATGGAGGTAAACAACTTGATGCCTCTTTTCCCCTTTCATTTTATAAAATTGAAAGAGATGCTACTCTAGCCAAATCCCTTCAATTGAGAGGGGGATCTGTGGGAAATTCATCATCTGCTCCCGCTTTCTCTTACAAGGATGTTGTCCATGCACAACCCAAGAAAATTGCTCAAGCCCTAGCAGCCCCCAAGCCTTTTCTGGTTGATAAAATAGAGGATGTTCCCTCCATTGAGATTTCCCACCTAGATCTGGCAAATTAGCTTCAAAATTTTGCAGAAAAAGCCATCATCTGCAGATTCAATGGTCTTTAGCCTCACACAAAGGATCTCTTCGAGTGGATCTACGCTAACTGGACCCACAACTGCATGGTCAAATTCTGTAGAAATTATATGCACTACGCATATGTCCAATATTCTCCTGATCACACACTATTTGACTTCATGCACAATACAGAATCTATTCCACCATTGATCATCACATGCGGAAATAAACAAGATTACAATGCACACATGAAACCATAAAAATTCACACACATTAACACAATTGTTTAACGGGAAAGCCTGAAGCTAAAAACCCCAACTATCTGTATATAATATATGTCATAGAGATCATGTAACAATCCTCATACAAAGCTTATCACAAGCTCTCAGTACAATACAATCTGTACACACTAATCAGGCCCGATATTGCAAATCCATGCACCGATCTTTGCCACCTGCTAGCATGCCTCTACTGCGCAATCCCTACTGAAGAATGGCTCTGGATGAACTCGAATCCATCCTATATTGACTGCGCAATCCTCATTGGCATCTCCATCAATGTGTGGTGCAAACTCATGCAACACTATAGTCACAATTGATAGTCACACTTGCTCTTTCACCTACCTCTCCACTGGTCTCCATTAAAACTATACATGCACTGTAGTTAACTGATGTATTCTTCAGTTGATTAATGAGTTATTAATTAGTGAATTAATTATTAATTAATTCACAACACTCTCACTAGTGTATCAATCAGTTAGATTAGATACAACTAGCTCAACTGAGTCTAACTGAGTTAAACTGAACACAACTCCACCAACTACTTCTACAACTCCACCAAACTCTGTCACATGAGTTCTAACTGAAGTCCTCCATGCAATAGCTCCACTTAACCCTCAGGAATAGCGTAATTCCTTCTGTTATCTATTGTGCCACATCTATGCACTTAACTGAAGTGCTCAAAGAGAATAAGATAATGTTTAGAGTCCAAATATTATTAAGAGCTAATAATATTCGACATATCTATTTTTAGACTGGCAATATAAAAACAGATTCCGCCCAATAAGTCTAAAAATAGAAATCCATCTATTTTTCCAACTTGACCAACCATCCACAAATAGCATCCTGCAACTCATAGAATATGATCAACATGTCTAAAAATAGACATAGTCTAAAAATAGACTTTGCGCCAAAAATCACCTGTGTGGGCCCCACCTAGTTTAGGTGATCATTTTCCAACTAGGATCAGGAATGATGTTGCAGGGTGCCTCCTTCACTGTTTATTCTTGCAATCTTCAACACTCCCTCTCAACAAGAAAGGACTGTCTTTGCATGCGACATGCAACTCCATGCATTCGCCCTGCAACCTTTTCCAGCGCCATGCAACTCCATGCATCTGCTCTGCAACTCTTCCGAAACTAAATTGCCTCCAAACAACTCAATCAGTCTAATGCATCTATCAAAGTCTTTGAATTCTGCTTAGCTATTGCACATGTCTTCAGGAACCAATGCGTTGTTGAACTCTACACCCATGCACTCTACACTTTCTGTCAACTCTGAACCGCGCTCCAGTATCTGACACTGTCACTTTGATCTTCCCGCATCAATCAAACTGATCATGCTACTATTGCTTTGTGGGAACCTCATAGCTAGGTTCAATTCATGAGATCCACACCATCTCAATGAATCCTGCCCATAAATATCCTCTTGGGATTACTCATGCATGTCGCCCCACCTCTCACCTGGTGGTATAGCTGCATGCACTCCCTCTGCCCATATGGCATGAAATTTCTCTGCATGAGTGGTTTCTCCCACTCCATGATCCTCATCTTGTGGCTGCTCCACATCCCGAGGTTCACTCTTACCTGCATGCAAATCCTACTCCCTCTCAAGCTTCAATTGCATGTATTTCTTGTAATTCCCAACATTAGGAAGCTCCGTAGAAATCCCATCTACTTCAAGTCTGTAGAGATTCTTGGCTTGAATCCCAACCTTCTTGACTTGTCCTATTGCTTTGTACCAAAGGAAAAATTTTCCTTAACTAAAGACAACATCGTACCCTTTATCCTCTAACATTACGACTGAGATTAAATTCTTCTTTAAACCTGGAACATGCACTACATCTTGTAAAAGAATGAGTTTACCTGAATCCCTCTAAAAGGTAATGTTACCAATGTCGGTCGCATTATATCATCCATTTTCACCCAACTCAACATGCAACTGGAGATCTTTCTTCACCAAGTCACTGAAAAGATTCACATCTCCCGTCATGTGAAAGGAAGCGCCACTATCAAAATACCACTCCGATCCCAATGCACTAGACACCGTGCATGCGATCGATGAGAAGTCCAGCTCAAATTGTGAGGCAAGAGCCTCACCAGCTGCAGCTCCAACAGCCTGCTTGTTCTTCTTCTTCTGTGGACAATGCATGGCGAAATGCCCATGCTCATGACAGTGAAAACACTTCACTTTGGACATGTCGCGCTCTTTGCCATCTGCACCGGATTGAGAAGGATTTTTCTTCACCTTCCCTTTCCTTGCTTTGGTAGCCAAAGTGAAATCCTCTTCATCATCATTCTTTGATGAAGAGCCATCCCTAGTACTCCACCTTATCTCCTCCTGCAGAAGATCTGACCAAAGTCGCTCCTATCCTGGCAGTTTCTCCTGACCATTGACAGAGTCCTCGTAGCTATGCCAACTCTTCGGAAGCCCAAGGAGAGCCAAGCTCACCAAGTCTTCTTCATCCACACTAACTCCTACACTCCCAAGCTCATCCCTGCAGTGGAAAAACTTTTTCAAGTATATCGAAATAGTTTCATTCTTCTCCATTTTTATTTTCCTGAGCTTGTCTTTAAGCGCCAACTTCCTCTGGTCACTTCTACTTTGGAACAATTCTATCAAAGCCTTCCACATCAAGAATGGAGTGGCTTTACCATGAAGGCTAGACACTATTTGATCCTTCACACCTTCCAACAGAATCCTTCGACACCTTGTTACCTTCTTTTGTCATGCGTCAAGTGCGGCTGCATCGCTAGAACCCGGTTTAGGAATATCAACATCTATGAACTCCTTCGACCCATTATCCTCCAGAACTACCTCCATCCTATCCTTCCATGCAATATAATTTTAGCTACCCTCAAGGGCATACTCCAATCGCAATCTGTTGAAAGACATTTCAATGAATACTCAACTTTGACACCAAGAAAACACTGCAGCAAATTTGAATTCCACCAGCACAAAACTCAACCGCTTCAATAATTGCAATATGCTCCAATGATCAACCAGCTCTAATACCATGTAGAAATTATATGCACTAGGCATATGTCCAATATTCTCCTGATCACACACTATTTGACTTCATGCACAATACAGAATCTATTCCACCATTGATCATCACATGCGGAAATAAACAAGATTACAATGCACACATGAAACCATAAAAATTCACACACATTAACACAGTTGTTTTAACGAGAAATATTGAAGCTAAAAACCCCAACTATCTGTATATAATATATGTCATATAGATCATGTAACAATCCTCATACAAAGCTTATCACAAGCTCTCAGTACAATACAATCGCTACACACTAATCAGGCCCGATCTTGCAAATCCATGCACCGATCTTTGCCACCTGCTAGCCTGCCTCTACTTCGTAATCCCTGATGAAGAATGGCTATGGATGAACTCAAATCCATCCTATATTGACTGCGCAATCCTCATTGGCATCTCCATCAATGTGTGGTGCAAAATCATGCAACACTATAGTCACAACTGATAGTCACACTTGCTCTTTCACCTACCTCTCCACTGGGCTCCACTAAAACTATCCATGCACTGTAGTTAACTTATGTATTCTTTAGTTGATTAATGAGTTATTAATTAGTGAATTAATTATTAATTAATTCACACCACTCTCACTAGTGTATCAATCAGTTAGACTAGATACAACTCGCTCAACTGAGTCTAACTGAGTTAAACTGAACACAACTCCACCATCTACTTCTACAACTCCACCAAACTCTTTCACATGAGTTCTAAATGAAGTCCTACAATAGCTCCACTTAACCCTCAGGAATAGTGTAATTCCTTCTGTTAGCTGTTGCGCCACATCTGTGAACTTAACGGAAGTGCTCCAAGAGAATAAGATAATGTTTAGAGTCCAAATATTATTAAGAGCTAATAATATTCGGCATATCTATTTTTAGACTGGCAATCTAAAAATAGATTCTGCCCAATATGTCTAAAAACAGAAATCCATCTATTTTTCCAACTTGACCAACCATCCACAAATAGCATCCTGCAACTCATAGAATATGATCGACATGTCTAAAAATAGACATAGTCTAAAAATAGACTTTGCTCCAAAAATCACCTGTGTGGGCCCCACCTAGTTTAGGTGATCATTTTCCAACTAGGATCAAGAATGATGTTTCAGGATGCCTCCTTCACTGTTTCTTGTTGCAATCTTCAACAAATTCTACTCCAAGGGTTTCTTCATAGTACTGTTTGATCGCAACAAGGATTGTAAAAGGGCCTTAACAAAAGGTCTTTGGTTTTGGGGAAGAGCTAGGCTATTCCTCGCCCCTTGGTTCCCAGATTTCGATCCCAATACAGCAGTAATCACCAAGATTCCTGTCTGGGTTAGGCTTCCCAATTTACCAGCCCATTTATGGCACCTCTCAGTCTTCCAAGGAATAGGAAACATCCTGGGCCACTATCTTACAACAGATCACCTACGAGAGTACCAAGGTCTATTCACATATGGCAGAATATGTGTGGAAATAGACATCAGTAAAGGTATGCCTGACCAAATTAATCTCAAGATCGACGACCTCCTATGGAATTGGTTCTGTATTATGAGAACACTGCCTTTCGTTGCCGCCATTGTCACCAAACAGGGCACCTTTAGAATTCCTGCCCCACATTCATTGCCAAAAAAAAGGAAAAATATCTCAAAACTAAATCCAAAATATGGATTCCAAGTTATCTGCCCCCCGTGGATTACTCTGAATCCTCGAGTTCAGATGAGGAGGAGATTGATGCATAAATGGAGTAGGCAAAGCAGACAAATGATTTTCCCTTCATCGTCCTAGAGGGTCCTCCAGCCACAATGATCTCTCAAAAAAAAACTCATGAGTCCTCCTCTTCCGACACAGATAAGGAGACTCCTCCCATAGTCAACAATAGTTTACAAGTGATTCCTGCCCATCCACACCAAGCTGAATGGGTCAAAGTCAACAAAAAAAAGGGAAAAAATTTCACATGGAGGCTTCTGTCCATTCAGGGTAGAACACAACTACTTTCCTCTTGCTTTCTAGTCACGCTTCACAGCTCATTTGATTGTTTCAATTACTTTCTTTGGGACCAAGGTTGATAGTTCATCATTTCTGGTTTGCCTGATTCTTTCCTCTCTTGATTGTAATCTCACCTTGTACTATATGATCACTCAATAGAATTAGTCTTATTCAAAAAAAAAAAGCATGTTCTTCTCTTGATTTGTTGAATATAAGTATGTCGTCTAAGTAAACAATGGCGAAGTCATCTACAAATGGTCTAAGTACATCATTCATGACTCTCATGAAAGTAGATGGAGCATTTTTTATACCAAATAGAATAACTAACCACTCAAACAATCCTTGTCTAGTTTTGAAAGCAGTTTTCCAAATGTCCTCTTCAACTAGTCTAACTTGATGATAACCACTTCATAATTCTAACTTAGTGAAATATCTTGCATACTTTAACTGATTTAGCAAATCATCAATGCATGGGAGTGGGTAGTGATTCTTTACCATGATTTTATTAAGTTCACGGAAATATATGCACATGAGCCAAGTCTTGTATTTCTTTGGTACCGAAACAATTGGTGAAACGCATGGCGAAGTAGATGGGCGTATGATACCTTTATTCAGAAATTCTTGAATTTGCTTCTTGATTTCCAAACTCTCTATAATTGACATGTGATACATACCAATGTTTGGAAGTGAAACATCCTGCTGCAACTAAATCTCATGATGAATTCCCCTCTTGGGAGGTAACCCACTTGGTTCTTGATACATCTCACCATGCTGACTTACCACATCAAACAAATGAGATTTTAATTTTTCATCACATCCTTCAAAAGATTCATAGTAAACATCATCCTTTTTCTTGATCATGAGAAGCACAAAAATTTTACTTGTATTAACTAGCCTCTTCATTTTCCGTACATTAACTAAAGAAATATTCAGTTTCTTGCGATGAGCTCTCACAATATGCTCCACCCCATCCTTAAGCAAATGATATTTTTTCTCATGGTGATAAAACATTTCTTTCCTATCATACAAATATGGACTTGCCAATATAATCCCAGAAATTTCAAGTGGAACCACATCTAACTCGACTTCATCAACAAAGTTTGATGTAATAGAAAATCTAAATATGCATTTCCTTGTAACCTATAAATTGGCATTTTTAACTATCCAACCCAATGGGTATGGTTTATGATGTGGTATGGTTTCAAGGTTAAGATTTTTTACTAACTCTTATGAAATCATGTTTGCTTTTAACCCACTATCAAACAATGCATCAATCTTTGTCTGATTTGAAATCATTCTAACATCGAGCAATTATGTCCTCATGTCTTCAATTGGAGTGTTGTTGTGAATATTTGAGGAACTAGTACTTGTTATGGATTTCTTTACTTTGTTAACCATGGCTACAATATTGGTCTCACCTCCTAAATTTGATCCAAGATCTTGTTATGTGGTGGCAGTCATCTTTTGTTTCCCTTTGTTATTTTGTTTCTTTGGCCTTAGTTCGGGATGTAGTTTCCAACAGTGGGCTTCATCATGCCCCTCTTTGGAAAAATGTTTGCATGTAGTTTTATCCCCTTCTTTATTGATGCTTGCATTCTTCTTTCCCTTCCATTTTCATCCCTTTTCTTTTCCCTTACCCTTGAATGGCTTCTTCTTACTACCCTCTTCCTGAATGTTCTTTCCCCTTGCTTCAAGATGTGTGGCTTGCACACATACTTCATCTAAGTTGTTTGGGTTAAACATAAGGATAGTATGTTTCAATTAGGAATGTAAACCCCCAATATATTTCAAGAGTGTGTCTTGTGAATTCAATTTTACTCCTAATAACAAAGCCCTCTTTCTAAACGCCTGAGTGTACTCTTGAAAGGTTTGGCCTTTGAGTTGCCTAAATTTTTTCCAACTCATTATTGCTTTTTTCATATATGCTAATGGATAAAACTATATTTTAACCAAAAAAATGAATTCAACCCAAGAAATAAATATCTTACCATGAATTCACATTTCCTCTTGATTCTTTGCCTCCCACCATACTAGTGCTACTCCTTCTAGCCTTAATGAAGCTAACTGGATCTTTATGTCATTCTCTTGTAGATTATGAATTTTGCAGTATGCTTGCAATTGACGGATCCAATTGTCTAACTTCTCTGCATTTACCTCACCATTGTACATGGGAAGTTCAAACTTGATGTCCAACTTGAGTAATGGAGTTTTTCCTTTTGGGGTTTTTGAATGAGTATGGGTGGTTCTGATGGTGGAAGTGGAAGATGAAGATGATGAGGATGAGGATGGTGGATATGGCGGTGGCTTTCCTCCACTACCTTTCGAACTCTTCTCTTCATCCTTCTTAACATCTAAAGATCCTTCTCCATGTGGGGACTTAAAAACTTCTCCTGCTCTTTCTGTAGTGAATGCATCAAACATGGTTTTAACCATTATTTGTATGCCTTTGAAGTCTCTCTTAACATATTATTCTTCTTAATTTCCTTGAGTCTCTCCAACTCCTGACATAATGGCTAAGGATTCAAGCTCAACCTCTGATGCTTGTACCTCTTCAATCACTATAGCTTCTTGTGCAATTTGTACCTCTTTAATCTCAACTCCTGGAGATGGAACTTGAGGTGCTTCAAGTGCAGATTTGAGTGGAAATTTGGGTGGAGATGATTCTTTCTCAGCTCTGTTTCTTCTTGTCCTAATCTCAGGACTAAAAACCAATAACTTCCCTTCTCCTCTCTACAACTTCAACCTTGTGAGCATCACAAAATTGCAACTATTAAAACCCTTCTTGCACAATCTCAAGCAATGCAAAAAAATAACATTTAGCAACCTTGTGCTCTGATACCAAATTGATTTGAAATTGATTTTTATTTAATGATGTGCTAATACCAGTTTCAGAATTAACATGAAAGTGCTTTGTTTTTCTTATCATACAAGGGTTTATACATGTGTTTATGATTTCCGATTCATTAAACTTGGTGAGATTAAGTGTATTTCGGGAACTTAAAATCATGGAAACTCAATGTTGAACAACATCATATAAAAACATAACAAGCACAAATAACAGAGACAAATACACAGGTTTTTTATGAAGGAGTTCACCCCTCCTGAGCTACATCTCCTTGGTCTAGCTCCATAGTGTGGGCCTTTCTATTAGCTTCAAATGTGAAAAAGGGTTGTTTACAGTCTCATGTTGCCTCTGCAACCTAATCCAATAGCTCCAAAACATCAAAATATACCAAGAATGACTCTTCCTGAGCCAAAATTGGTCGAACTTTTCCTCATTTATGGAAAACCCAATTTTTCCTAGTTTTTCTCCACTAAATCTGGAAATCCGCCAGTTAGCTCCACTAAATGTGGAGCTACTCCGCATTTGGCGGTTCCTCTATCTCTTCCGCAAAGATAATTATGTCATTAATTAATGATAAGTATGAGTTAAGTGGGGTTAAAGTGCGTTTAGC
Source organism: Pinus albicaulis (assembly GCA_034641835.2). Classification (NCBI taxonomy): domain Eukaryota; kingdom Viridiplantae; phylum Streptophyta; class Pinopsida; order Pinales; family Pinaceae; genus Pinus; species Pinus albicaulis. The sequence continues at coordinate 774,719,576 of CM076581.1, forward strand.
ACTAACCCGCACTTATCCGCAAATGACGGATTATCGTAGTTAACCCACGAATTAACGTAATTAATATCGCTTTAATTCTTCGTCGGATTTTTACCGTTGGCTCCTGGTTTTGGGTGCGTGGTCATTCAGGAGAGGGATGGCCCCCTCCGAACCCCCATATATGGTGCCAACACTCTTTAAATAAATGTGGAAGACCTTATGGTTAATAACTTCGGTAGCAGGTGAGGTGGTAAGGCGTTGGACTGTGGTGCTGGTGGTCGTGGGTTCAACCCCGACCCCAGCCACATAATTTTGTTGAACAAACTTTCAAATCCGACCATAGTGTTAAAAATTTGGTTTAACAATACATATGTTGAGATATATATGTATTGCGCCCACACAATATTTTCCATTTGACTATGGTTTCAAACTTAGTTCAAACCTTTCTATAAAAATTAATAATGCGCCCAACTTTGACCTTGCAATAAAAATGTATTCCATCCACCCTTGCCATGGGGGGGGGGCACGTGGCAGCCTCTGGCTGCGCCCCATGGCCCTTCCCAATTGGCCCAAAAAAATCCATGATAATAAAAAATAGTCCACCATAGAATAATTCCAAACTTAGGAATAGGAGAAAAATTCAACTTCCCCAAGAAACATTAGCGAATCTGGTGATGACACTGCTTACAGTGTCACTAGCTAAAAACTAGAGAATATTCCCTAAATATTCCTGAGGTGGTGACTAGACTGCCAAGTCATCAATCTGTCACTATTCTGCACAATTTTTACCTGTTTGGGAAAACGAACAACAAACCATAACTCACTCATACGAACTTGGATTTTGCTGAAAAGAGTTGCGTTGGAATCCTGGTGATGATATCTATCCAGTCGTTCAAGTCTAAAGCATTTCTGAGCACTTTCATTTTTTAGCTAAATACTGAGATCCTGATCATTCCTCCCCACTAGAAGCATTTTGGACCCCAAAAGATAATATCAATTGTTCAATAGGTGAGGGTACAACTCCCTCACCCTTTCACTCTCCATCCATTTGGCCTTTGAAGGATTTTTTCCCTTGAGTCCCTGATGCAGGGGCATTAGATTCTAGCCAGCAATGTGAAAGCTTGTTCACATGTTGTGGCTAGCTGAGTTAAAATTCATTCACTGATGGGTGAAAGTCAAATTTTAATGAGAGGATTGAATTCCTCAAACAAATTAATATTATTATTTTTTGTAATAAATTAGGAGAATATTTAGAGATAACTATTTTTAATAAATGCTAAATTGTTGAGCATATCTAGCAGTAGTTGATAGATTCTAGGAGGATATTGGGCAAGTAAGATTTTCTCTCAATTTAGGAAATTCGATCCTAATTGAGAAGATTTCTGTTGTGTAATAAAATTATAAATTGTAATCTCTGTAATGGAGAAAGTGGGTGTGGCCGAGAGGAATTATTTGTGAGGACTTGATTTAATAAAGATTGCAGAATTTCTGAATTATTGTTTATTCTGGCAATCCCCGGAGGATTCCACTTTCGTGAATTTATTGGATTTTATATGCTGTGGAAAGATCAATTATAAGGGTTCTGCATAGAAAGTGGAAAGGGCTGAAGGGTTTATTTATTATTTCAAAGAGAGTCTCTATTCTTTTAAATATTTTGTACTCTGTTCACAAGGCCGTAGTTTTAATCAAAATTCTTGTGTAAATCGATTGAAATTGTAGATGATTGCTGGGTTTATAAAGGAAGGATTGTCGATGAATGCATTTCAATTAGAAGCCTTTGATTAAATTTCTACGTAATTTATGAAGGGAAGCTCCATAATTAAAGCGTTCTCAGGCTTTAGATGGACAAGTAATGATTTCTATAGTGGATGGTTTGGTTGGTTTGATTCACATGAATCGATGCAAAATTATGGCAAATAACACCAATAACAGTGTTGAACCATAGAACTGTTAGTATTGAGAGATAATTGCTATCAACGTTGATCCAAGTGCAGAAAGCATCATTCGTTTAGAAGGATGTCAGTTGAAATCCAATGTTGTTGTTTGAATTATCCAGTTAAGTAATCCTGACTTCAAATAAATTGAAATCGATCCAAAGCTTGACACAGAAGAGAGGCGTGCTTTGGAAGGGCGATGGGATTCTAATAGAATTGAATTAAATTTCTGTTGAAACTGGCGTCCAAAGCAATCCGAAACTGGAAGTTTAAGAAAGCATTTTGGATGGTAAACCACCGGTTTCGTGTGCCTCTGGACATGAGGAGCGATTTTCCAAAAACGCACGCGATCCAATTGAATGTCAACATGTCAACAGCCCAAACTACCTATTTCGCATAGCGTTGGGATGTTAACCCTTTGTGATAAATTCAACGCGATATGCGTTCGATCTCAAGAGAGGAAGATCCAAGGGCGATTGTTAGTTAAGTTGCATGGAGTTTAATGAGGTATGGCCCAGCGTTTATTCATTTAAAGTCGTTCATCAAACTTTGATTATGTGAGCCGAAATACCAAGTGTTGGTTTCAATGATAAATGTCGGGTTTTAAAAGTATTAATGTTAAACATTGAATGCGTGGGCTCCATATAAATCAACGTGAAGCAAGGTTTGTTTTTAGAGCAAGAAGTTAATTTCAAAGGTTCGATTTTGTTAAAAAGTGTTTAACAAATATTTCAAAGGAATTGAAATATTATTATATGGTGAAATTAAACCTTTGATTTATTTTGCCAAGCGTTGAGTTTTTAAAGGAGTTTGAGGTTGGTTTTAATGGGAGGAGCTCAATGATATAATGACTTTCTTTTAAGTTATTATTTTTAATTTCATTAATCAAATTTTTTTTTTAATTTTTGATGAATGAAAATGAGCAAGAAGAATTGAATCCGACTCCTCCAGAGTTAGAAACCATTGTGAGTAAATTTGAAAGGCTCTCCTTAACACTGGCACCATCACTGCCATTAGTCCCACTCTAAGGTATTCGACATTCCCTCTTCTTGAAGTTTTGATTCTTCTAGTGATAAATCATCTATTGATGGTAGTTGAACATGCTCTCCTTGATCATCAATCAAAGGAGCCTCAAACAATCTCAAATTCTCAACACTAACGACAAAATATATTTGCATATAAGGAGAAAAATATAGCGTAAATTCATTAGTAACAATCTTTTCCAGAATTTTAAATGGACCATAATAGATTGGCTTGAGATTTTTACCTTCCCCTTTCAATATTTCTTTGCTGATATATAACCAAACTTCATCTCCAACCTGGAATTTGTGATCAACACGATGTTTATCATGCCTTGCCTTGTAGCTGCTTTGACTCTTTTCAAGTTGCTCTTGCACTATGTGATGTATCAACTGAATTTTCTCAATGAACTTCCTTGCCTTATCTATGTCACTATGACCATCTATAGTGACATATTTCTCAAAGATGAATTCCAAAGGTGATCTTGGAAAGTACCCAAAACATGCCTCAAATGTCGATGTGTTTGTGGAAGAATTATTTTCCCTATTGTATGCATGCTGAATGTAATGCAATTGTTCATCCCACAACTTGGGATGCTTGCTGTAATAACATCTAAGAAGATGAATATTTTTCCTCTTTACCACCTTGGTTTGACCATCTGTTTGCAAATGAAATGTTGTACTCTTATTCAACTTTGTGTCCATCATGTCCCATAATTTTTCCCAAAAATTTCCAACAAACTGGGAATCCCGGCCACTTACAATAGAAGTAGGAAGACCAAAATGAACCCATACATTTTGAAATAAAAGATTAGTGGTCTATTCAATTGTAATTGTTTTATTATATGGCATCAAAAGACACATTTTTTTGAACCTGTCTACCACAACATACAAGTAATCGTGACCTTTCATTGACATAGGAAGACCACCTACAAAATCCATTGAGATACTCTCCCAAGGATGTGAAGGAACCAGAAGTGGAGTGTACAATCAAATTTTCCTATTACTAGGCTTACTTATTTCACATAAATAACATCCTCTAATAAAATGACATACATTATCAATAATGTGTGGCCCATAACAATACCTTTGGAGGTTCATTATTGTCTTGCCTACACCGAAATGTCCAGCAATCAATGATGTGTGTGCCTCCCTTTTGATAATGTTTCTTTCTCCCTGTGGCATACATAAATTTCCCAAGTGATACAACAAATTATTATGCACATGATAATATAACTCTTCATTTTGGTTTCCTTCACTCAATCTTTCATACACATCTTGAAAATCACTATCATATGCATATTGTTCAATGTAACTTTCATGCATAATTGAATTGTGCTTGATTATAATAGATGAATTTACAATAGGACTAGAGAGAATATCAGCTACCTTATATTAGATTCCATTTTTTACCTGATAAATAAATGAAATTGTTGTAGAAATCCCATCCATCTGAAATGTCTTGATTGTTGCAACTTTGACTGTGATTGTAAGTACTGCAATGGCTGATGGTCGGTATGGATAATGGTCTCTTTCCCCATCAAATAGTGCTTCCATTTCTTTACACATTGTACCAATTCACATAACTCTTTATCATAGGTGGGATAATTAGTCATAGCTCCATTAAAAACTTCAGAATGAAACAAAATAGACTTACCATGCTACATGAGAACTGCTCCCATAGCATAATCACTTGCATCTATATGGATCTCAAATGGTTGTCTAAGATCTAGAAGAGCCAATATCGGTGTTGAAATTATCTTTTACTTTAAAGAATAAAATGCTTTTTTCTATAAATGTCACCAATGGAAGACTTTCTTAACACTTGTCAACGCATGTAGCGGAGCTGCAATGGAAGAAAAATTAGCAATGAATTTCCTCCAATACGGTGCTTCCCCAAGAAAGCTTCTTACCTCTGTAAATGTATTGGGCTTAGACCAATTCAGAATGACCTATACTTTGGAAGGGTCTATCTTCAACTCACATCCTCCAAAAATGTATCCCAAATACACTAAATAAGTCTTTCCAAATTCGCACTTCGACATCTTTAAAAATAATTTCTCTTTTTTCAAGAGATCAAGTACCTTGTTCACGTGCATGACATGTTCTTCTCTTGATTTTCTGAATAGAAGTATGTCATCTAAGAAAACAAAGACGAAGTCATATAGAAATGGTATATGTACATCATTCATGACTCTAATGAAAGTAGCTGGAGCATTTGTTATACCCAATGGAATAACTAACCACTCAAACAATCCTTGTCTAGTTTTGAAAGCAGTTTTCCAAATATCCTATTCAGCTATTCTAACTTGATGATAACCACTTCGCAAGTATAACTTAGTGAAATATCCTACATGCTTTAATTGATCTAGAAAATCATCAACTTATGGGAGTGGGTAGCAATTCTTTACCATGACTTTATTCAGTGCATAGAAATCTATGCACATGCGCCAAGTCCCATCCTTCTTTGGTACCAAAACAATTGGTGAACCACATGGCAAAGTAGATGGTCGTATGATACATTTTTTCAGAAATTATTGAATTTGATTCTTGATTTCCAAACACTCCATAATTAACATGTGATACATAACAATGTTCGGAAGTGGAACATCCTGCTGCAACTGAATCTCATGTTGAATTCCCTTATTGGGAGGTAACCCACTTGGTTCTTGAAATATCTCGCCATGTTGACTTACCACATAAAACAAATCAAATTTTAATATTTTATCACATCCTTCAAAATATTCATAGTCAACATCATCCTTTTTCTTGATCATGAGAAGCATAAAATTTTTACTTACATTAACTAGCCTCTTCATTTGCCTTGCATTAACTAAAGAAATATTCAGTTTCTTGTGATGATCTCTCACAATATACTCCACCCCATCCTTAAGAAAATGGTATGTGTTCTCATGGTGATAAAACATCGCTTTCCTTTCATACAAATATGGACTTCCCAAGTTAATCCTGGAAATTTAAAGTGGAACCACATCTAACTTGACCATCAACAAAGTTTACAATAATAGCAAATATAAATATGCATTTCCTTGTAACCTGTAAATTGGAATTCTTAACTATCCAACCCAATAGGTATGGTTTATGATGTGGTACAGTTCCAAGGTTAATATTTTTGACTAAGTCTTCTGAAATCATGTTTGCTTGTGATCCACTATCAAACAATGCATCAATCTTTGTATGATTTGAAATCACTCTAACATGGAACAATTATATCCTTGTGTCTTCATTTGGAGTGTTGTTGTGACTATTTTAGGAACTAGTACTTGTTATCGCTTCCTTTCCTTTGTTAACCATGGCTACAATCTTGGTCTCATATCCTTAATCGATTCCAAGTTCTTGTTGTGTGGTGGCAGCCATCTTTTGTTTCCCTTTTTTATTTGGTTTCTTTGGACTTAGTTTGGGATGTAGTTTCTAACAGTGGGCTTAATCATGCCCCTCTTTGGAACAATGTTTGCATGTAGTTTTCTCCCCTTATTTCTTGATTCTTGCATTATTCTTTCCCTTCTCTTTTCCCTTACCCTTGAATGGCTTCTTCTTACTACCCTCTTCCTGAATTTTCTTTTCCCTTGCTTCAAGATGTGTGGTTTGCTCACATACTTCATCTAAGTTGTTTGGGTTAAACATAAGGATAGTATGTTTCAATTAGGAATGTAAACCCCCAATATTTTTCAAGAGTGTGTCTTGTGTATTCAAGTTTACTCCTAATAACAAAACCCTCTTTCTCAACTCCTAAGTGTACTCTTGAACAGTTTGGCCTTTGATTTTCCTAAAGTTTTGCCAACTCAGTATTGGTTTTTGCATATAGGCTGTTGATTATATCGTTCACCCTTTAATTTTTTGAGAAAGATCATAAGGGTAGATTACCCGAATGCATTTAAATGGCTAAGGTTTGAAAATTTGTGAAGGGGAAATACGAATAATTGAGCCATATATCAAAAAGGGACAAGCACACTTTGAAATAAAGCAGAAATATGTCTAAGGTTCTGACCGAATTAGCAAAGGTTTCAAAGGCGCAAAGAAATAAACATAAGGCAGGGCCCGCGTATACTCTATACACACATAGAAAGGAGTTTGCAAGCACAATTTCGGGGGGGTCACAGACGAGAGGGATAAGGCGGAGCTTCCCCCCCCCCCCCCCCCCCCCCGCGGGAATCCTGATGACGTGTCAAGGGTCATGACATGAGGGGAGCGCTTTATGAAGGAAAGGGCATGGGCTTAAGAGCCGTTACGAGGATCGCCTTTCGTCCTTGAAGGGTCGGGTCCCAATGCAAATTTGTTGCCAAGATCCAAAGGTAAGGTAAGTCCTACGATGGCTGGTACAGAGACCAGTACTAGCATTTAACCCGACACGCGGTATTCACCTAAAAAGATTCTAACGCCCAATACCTTTATGCCGCGTGTCTCACAGTCAACGTCCTTATGATGTCAGCCCTACTCATTTTACCTTGCCCTCTTTTCCCGAGCTGCCTCGGTCCTGTATAACTGTTTTTCGTGAATTACTCTGGTAAAATACTCTTGGCTTACGATAACTATATAAGCGAAAGCAAGCGCACAGTACCAGGTCTTCCCAGTCGTTTTCTGTACACCTACGTCGCTTTCTCGAGCAATTTTATACTTCGCAGGTATTCCATCCCTTTCATTCCATCTAGTTTTCTCTTTATTGTGTTTTGAGTTTGTATGATGGTCATGGGTAAAGTCACAACCAAGAAATCAGAGCCCGAAACTCCCCAATCCCGTGAGTCCAGGGCCATCCCTGGGCCTGATCCGTTCACAGACTTGCAATCCGACATCCGTAACCTGCAATACCCATTTCCCATTAGCAGCGTCAAGCCTAAGCTATTTAGAAAACATGTGGAAAATAAATATAGGTTTTGTGTCATTTTTTCTGGTTTGTATCATCAAATAACCCCCCCAGTATACTCAGTGCTCGAATTCATCTGTTGGCTCTGGAACGCTTACGATGAACGTCGGGGCATGTTCCTCTTAGCTCAAGGGAACAAAATATTCATTGTTTCTCCTGAAACCATCAGAAAAGCCCTTTGTTTTCCTACCAGTTCGAACTATGCCAGTTTTAATGAAATAACACTGTCTCATCAGTTTTCAAAACTTCCATGGAGACAGCAGAGCGATTTCATCGCTGCCATAACCGACTCCCATTTCAGAACTCTCCCCATCAATGCAGTCCTACAGCCGTTACCAGTGTACGAGGCCCGTCTGAAAGAGGAAATGAATCAAACCAACATGCCCTCTGAGAAATCTACACGGCTCAAACCTCAGACCATAGTTGTTGTCCTCGGTAAAGAGTTTTCACTCCTGCACCAAGTGAAACATAAAATTCCTGTCGATGCAAACTATGATGAACTTACGGAAGCTTACATCAGGGCAGAAGGTTTCACAGCGATGCCCGAACCTGTAGTAGACACCTGGCAGAGGTGCACAAATTATGCCACCCTGTTAGCCAGCTCTTCCGCCAACGTCCCACCACTTGCTTCAGCCACTGCTTCGACCCCTTCTCACCAGTAAATATTGTTAACTCATGATTCAGCCCTCGTGGCCTTTAGCTTTGTTTTTACTTTCTACTTTCAAGTTCCGAGTGAAATTCATATTTCACTCTTGCATTTACTTTTTGTTAGAACAGTTTTAATATTTTATTTTGAAACGGCCATGAGCCCGAATGTAAATGATGAGAAGCGTTCTACCTCATCATGAATTTTGTTATTTTGATTAGGAATAGAAACTGCTCAGTAGCACGCGGAGAAGATATTTTCCCAAAATATCTTCCCATGTATGTTCTTAGATAATTCTATAAAAGAAGTAAACTAAGACAGAGAAAAGGTTCCAGATTTTCAAAAGAATAGACTAAGAAAGAACTCTATATGCATTTTTGCGGAGATTTTGATATTAATGTGAAAGAGCCCATTGGGATTCGGTGATAAGGAGTTTCGTCTCTATTGGGGATTCTGACCTGAATGTTTCACAGTCTGTAACTCTCTCTTATGTTTTGTAGCTTAAATGTTCATCTCGTTCATTTCCATATTTCCTATATCTGTGTTCTGTAATGTGAGCGCTCACAGGTTTAGATGTGAATTTATCGTCGTAGATACTCATGTTTATTCAAGTCTATCACTTTAAATATGGCTCAGGCAAGATATGTTGATTCATCTTTCACTTATATCATAGTTCTTCTGATATTAGCAGCAATGGAATGTTATCTTTAAAGTTATTCTCATGTATGGATTCGTACCACTATATAAGCCCAGTACATGTTAGTATTCATTTCTAGATCTCTTTTCTACTACTGTTAGTATCCATTTGATGTTCTTACACAATCGTCACCATCTTATTATTTACCTCTGTGAACCACTTTAGAATCCAGCCCCCTTTATAGCGTGCTGTCTTAAAATTGTCTGACACGTTTGTCTATCAAAGTTTACACTCTGCTGCTATGGTATTACTTTTGCTGTGTTAAATTTTTGAGAGTCTTGGTTCCATTTTAACCAAACCTTTTATTTTGAGATATGATAGCATGAGAGCCTCTTTCCTTGCTAACCTTTACAAGTTAGAATTTATGCTCCTTGCTAATTAAGATGTCCTAGGCACTAGTCTTTTACAACTCAACGCTGTCTCTAGGAGTGACAACATCTTTCTGGCGTCGTTGCCGGGGATACGAAGTTGAGAAAAGATAAATCCCTGGGCCTCTAAAAAATATTTTTTCACTCTTCAGAACAAGTGAGCAAGAAGAGTTGAGAGTTGTAGATCCCTCACCTTGGCGACTCCACTATCAGTTATAAGATAAATCTATTTGTAGTCTTGGCTTCTTGAAAGCCACAACTGAGGTCAGATACATCTCAGTCGAAGACACCTTCTTTGTCTAACCCAGAAAAGATCTTACATAAGAGGGGTTGGAGAGAAAGAAATTCAGTCCATACAGATATCCCTATATTTTCTTTGGAAGACTAACCATCCTCCTCCTCCCAAATGGCCCAAAATCAAGGTCCTGACTCCTCTGTAAGAAACCCTGATTACTTTTTAGATAATCCTTCCCTGGGAAACATTCAAGTGAAAGAAAAAGTTGAATCCGTAGATACCACCAGCTTCTTTCTTCATCCCACTCCCGAAGCTGAAGAAGTCAAAGAAGTCACCGAAGTGTCTGCTATTAGCAGTCCATCTTTCCCATCAGCACCTCAAGCCTCTGTCCAATACATACCAATTGTCATACACACTTCGCTTCCACCACCTCCACGACCCCCGATGGCTATTCCAGGTTTCTTGTTGAAAAAATATGCCCCCCTGGCATTACCCAAAATCTTAAATGATATGCCTCAAGACTATCTGAAAATCTTGCCTCGTTTCAATGGGGAAAATGAGATCGAAGCTCTGAAGCATCTTGAAGTTTTCTGTGCCTTTGCAAATAACTTTAATGTTGAACATCTAGATGTAGTCTTGAGACTTTTTGTCCAATCCCTTGATGGAGAAGCTAGAAAATGGTTTAAAACATTGGGAGACCGCTCCATCACTACTTGGGAAGAGATGGAAAACTCCTTTCTCATAAAATGGGGGAAAAGAAATATCATGGTTACTGCCTCACAGAGTTCAATGCACTCAGGAAAAGGCATAATGAGGGAGTACCGGAGTTCATTAAGAGGTTCAACAAATTATACTCAAGCCTTCCAACTGAGATGAAACCTCACCAAACTGCTGCTAAAGTGCTGTTTGTAGCAGCTTTTGATTCATAATTTGGGTTCTCTCTAAGAGAAATGAAGTTTGCCACACTAGATGATGCCCGGACTGATGCACTAGAACTGGAGGCTAATTTTTCTTCCACGGAAATATCAAAGGGGAGATCAGATCAAGATGCTAGAAGAAGAGGAAAGGAAGAGGTATCTACATCTGGCCAAGACAGAGAGTCAGCTGAGAACAAGATTGAAGAGATGAATAAAATGATTAAAAATATTTCAAGCAAGCTGGTCAAGCTTGAACTTGAAGCCAAGAATTCGTCCTCTAAAACATTCCAGAATGCTCCAAACAGGGGTTACAATCCACAGTATAGAAAGCCACCCCTACAAATACTACAAAGAGTGCAGAAGGAACAGCAAGACCAAGTACCACACCCTTTGTACCTGGAAGGTCAAATGGATATTCCCACTGAAGACACTGCATATGAGCAAGATGACCCATATCTTTCTTATTCTAATGGTGATGAAGTCAAGTGTCCTTTGCAAGAAGGTGGTGGAATTGGGATTCCATTACAAGAAGAAGAAGAAAGGTTCAGAGTCACTGAAGACCCAAAGATCGACGACTATTGCAAACAGTTCGTTGATTTCATGCAGGCGCAGTTCCATAGGAAATATGACCTCAGGTCTTCTAGGAAGAGGACTCGTACACAGGATCAAGAGGAAGAAGTGCCTCAAAAAGAAGAAGTTGTATATAAGGAACAAATGGTGCAGAAGGCCGCAGATAAAGGTAAGAGGCCTCTAAACGAGCCCTTACATTCAAATGACCAAATTTCTTCCTCTTCAAAGTTGGCCACTACTCCAAATCCCAACCCTGTGTTGAAAGAAGTGAAACCTGTAGTTGAAAATAAAGATTCAAAAGAAAATATAACAGAAAAGTCCCCTTCTGTCTTTAGTCTACAAAAAGAGCTTGAGAAAGTCAAAATTTCAGTCCCTCTGACTGAACTATTGAAGCAGCCATCCTATCAGTCCCAGGTCTCCTCTTTTATGCTTCCTCCAGAAACAGCTCCCATCCCAGACAATTTGAACCTTCGGGAAGAAAGGCCCATGGTCGTGTTTGGCCCCCATGTTGAAGAATTAGATGCCTCGACCCCCCCTTTCTATGTGTCATTAGTAATCCATGATTTACTATTGCATAACTGTATGTTGGATTCTGGAGTGTCCCATAACCTCTTGCCCTTATCATTTATGGAGCAGTTGGGTCTATAAATAACCCATCCATACAAAGACCTTTATTCTTTTGATTCCAAAAGGGTCAAGTGTCTAGGGATGATTAAAGACTTGGTAGTCAATTTGGCCCAAATCCCAGCCAAGAGTGTGGTGATGGATATAGTGGTGGCTGATATCCCTGTTCGTTTCGGAATGCTATTGTCAAGGTCATGGGGAACCAAAATTGGAGGGTCAATAAAATTGGATTTGACTTATGCTACTATCCCTGTCTTTGGAGGGCAAGAAAGGAGGTTGTATAGGGAGACGAGGTTTGTAAAGATGGTTACTAAGGCTAATAACTCTGTTAATTCACCAGTGTACAGTAAATAAGGGGAATTCTCATGTCTAATGTTGGAGGAAGACCAAGACTATGCGCAAGAGCCATCATTCTGTCAGATTAAGACAGAACAATCCTCAGAAAATCAAGGAGCTAGAGTTTGGATGTTACACTTTGATGGAGCCAATTCTAGAGAAGGGAATGGCGCTGGAGTGCTCCTGATTTCCCCTGCTGGCCAATGGGTTCCGTTATCTTTTAAACTAGAATATGAAGCTACCAATAATGTAGCTGAATATGAAGCACTTCTCTTAGGGTTGCAAACAGCCAGAAGCATGAACATTCAGAGCCTAAAAGTTCTGGGACATTCAGAACTGGTAGTGAGGCAAGTGAAAAATCAGTGCCAAGCTAAACACCCGAGGCTGAGGGCTTATAGGAATGAGGTATGGGACCTGGTGGAAAAAATTTTCTTGGCATTAAACATTCATTTTATGCCGAGAGAATAGAATAGAATGGTTGATTCTCTTATTGTGGCTGCTAGTACTTTTCGGCCTCCTCGTAATTCTCTCCTAAGATATGAAATTGAAGTTCGTTACCGACCCTCAATTCCTGACAATGTCAAACACTGGCAAGTGTTTGAGGATGAAGATCAAGTAAGGAGATTCATGGAAACAGTTGGATAATTCTCAAATATGGAGAAAGATGTTGGTGAAGAAGAAGAAACTGAAGACCATTCTCAAAACAAATGGGAGGAAAATATGGCAGGTCATAAAGTGTTGCAACTGAAGGGAAATGTTATACCTAGAGGGCTGGTGCCTCTAGAAAGGTTGTTTGACAAAAATGATGTCCCACTGCAGCCAAACAAAGTGGTAGAATAAAATCAAATAGAAGACCTGAATCTTGGCACCGAAGCTGATCCAAAAATTGTGAAGCTGTCCAAGAAAGTTCCGGAAGAATATAAAGAGCACTACCAGAAAATATTCCAGTCATACAAGGATGTTTTTGCATGGTCTTATCAAGACCTGAAGACCTTCGACATCAGCATCATGCAACATAATATTCTTCTAAAAGGAGATGTGAAGCCGCATAAGCAGAAGCTCAGACAGATTAACCCTCTGCTACTTCCTTCCATAGAGAAGGAGATCAAGAAGTTATTAAAGGCCAAAATCATCGTTCCATTGAGATACTCTGAGTGGGTGGCCAATCTGGTCCCAGTCCGGAAAAATAATGGAGAGATAAGGTTATGTGTTGATTTCTGGAATCTAAACCAAGCATCCTTAAAAGATAACTACCCACTACCCAAGATGGATCATATTTTGCAGAAAGTAGTGGGAGCTTCACGGATGTCAATGATGGATGGTTTCTCTAGATACAATCAAGTGGTTTTGCTCCCAGAAGATCAAAATAAAACTTCCTTCACCACACCCTGGGGTACATTCATGTATGCATGGATGCCTTTTGGTCTGATCAATGCAGGGGCCACTTTCCAAAGGGCCATGGATATTTCCTTTGTTGGGGAGTAGGATAAGTTCCTAGTGGTATACCTCGATGATATCATTGTGTTCTCAAAGGATGACACAGTGCATATCAAAAATTTGCGCAAGACTTTTGAGAAATGTTGAAGGTATGGTCTCTCTTTAAACCCTAAAAAATCACTGTTTGCATTAGAATAGGGTAAGCTATTGGGACACATTGTGAAGAAAGATGGGGTGAAAATTGACCCTAAAAGAGTAGAGGTTATAAATGGCATATCTTTCCCTAGAAATAAAAAATAGGTACAAGTGTTCCTTGGGTGCATTAATTTTTTGAGACGGTTCATTCCAAATTATGCAGAGATAGTTCAGCCTATAACTGACATGCTCAAAAATAATAATGAAGTAAGATGGTCTCCTGAGTCACGAGAAGCCTTTAGCAGGATTAAAAATGCTTTTGCAGAAGCTCGAGTGTTGGCTGGACCTGATTATGCTAAGACTTTCATGATTTTTTCTTTTGCATCACCTCATACAGTGGCAAGAGTTTTATTGCAAAAGAAGGAGGAAGGATACGAGCAACCGATTGATTTCTTCAGCCAGGTGCTCCGTGATGCTGAATTGAAATACAACATCCTAGACAAACAAGCTTATGCCTTGGTAAAGTCCCTCAAGGCATTTTCGATGTATGTACTGCAGTCTTCCATCACTGCATTTGTGCCCACAACAGTTGTAAAGGATATCCTAATCCAAGGAGATAGTGAGGGAAAAAGGGGCAAGTGGATTGTGAAGATACAGGAATATGAGCTGGAAATATGCCCCACCAAGTTAATTAAAGGACAGGGATTAGCCAAAATCCTGTTAGAATCGAATTGCCAGGCTCTAGGCATAAATATTTCTATGATAGCAAACGAAGAGTCTGAAAAGATAGATGAACGGTGTGGAATAGAGATGGCAACTCAGAAGACTCACATGAAGTATCTCCTCAGTCCCTAGTATAAGGAAATTGTTGAATATCTTCTAACCCTCAGATGCCCCCCTAGCTGTGATAAAGCTAAATACGGAACATTGAGACTAAAGTCACAGAATTTTGTGGTTGCCAATGGTCGTCTGTATTGGAGAGATCCCTCTGGCATCCTGCTCATGTGTATCACAGAGAACGAAGTGGAGTAAATAATGGTGGAGTTTCATGAAGGCATTTGTGGAGGTCACTACAGTTGGAGAGCTACTACCCATAAAATTTTGAAAGCTGGTTTCTTCTAGCCCAAACTCTTTGGAGATGTGTTTGCATGGGTCAAAACCTGTGAAAAGTGCCAAAAAATTGCAGAGAGACAGAAGTTTTCACCTTTACCCATGATCCCTGTACATATAGATGAACCATTCCAGCAATGGGGGATTGAATTTATTGGTGAAATCCACCCTGCATCTAGTGGGCAACATAATTGGATATTAACTGCCACAGATTATTTCACTAAATGGGTCGAAGAAGTACCAGAAATGAATGCAATGGACTCGGTAGTAATAAAGTTTCTGGAAGAGAACATCATCTCGAGGTTTGGTTGCCCCGCAACGATTTTCACTGACAATGCCCAAGCCTTTAAGTCGGCTAAGTTTTCCAGCTTCTGCCAGCAATATAACATTGTATTGGGACATTCCACCGCCTACTACCCACAGGGAAATGGTCTAGTAGAGTCTTCCAATAAAACTCTGGTGAGAGAACTAAAGAAAGCCATTAATGAAAATCATAAAAATTGGGATTCTCAATTGAAATTCGCTTTATAGGCAAACAGGATCACCAGCAAGAGATCAACGGGGAAATCTCCATATGAGTTGGTGTATGGGAGGGCAGCAGTTTTTCCCATACAATTGGCGTTGCCAGTGTTAGATTCATGCAGGAGTGCCAGGAGGAGCCGAATGATATTACCAGGAGAATGAACCAGCTGATAGAACTGGAAGAGACCAGAAATTAGGTGAATCAGAGGTTGACCGAATATCAAGAAAAAATGAAGGACTTGTTCGACCAGCACGCCAAAGACAAGAAGATGCAGGTATGGGATTTAGTACTCAGATGGGATATACGAAGAGCAGAGAAGGGGAAGCATGGAAAATTTGATCCATTATGGTTTGGCCCTTTCAAAATTGTGGAACAAGGGGGAAACAACACATTCAAGTTAGAAAATTTGCAGGGTGACTTGCTTGATGCCCCTGTAAATGGTCAGTTCCTAAAACCCTACTTCTAGTTCTGATTCAGGCCGGGAGAGCCCAATGTACTATATTGTATATTAGTTAGCCTTTTTTATTTTTATTTTTAATGATGTTTGTGTGAAGAATCATGAATAAAAAGAAAGGTGTAGAGGAGCCGTGTTTATGCAAAAAGGGTTAACAAGTGGTCTGTGAAGTTCTTGATGTGTTCGAGGATGAACATGTCATCCCCAGGTGGAGCCAATGTTGATTATAACATTCACCCTTTAATTTTTTGAGAAATATCATAAGGGCAGATTACCCGAATGCATTTAAATGGCTAAGGTTTGAAAAGTTGTGAAGGGGAAATATGAATAATTAAGCCATCTATCAAAAAGGGATAAGCACACTTTGAAATAAAGCGGAAATATGTCTAAGGTTATGACCGAATTAGCAAAGGTTTCAAAGGCGCAAAGAAATAAAAATAAGGTGGGGCCCACGTATACTCTATACACACATAGAAAGGAGTTTGCAAGCACAATTCTGAGGGGATCACAGACGAGAGGGATAAGGCGGAGCTTTCCCCCCCCCAGAATCCTGATGACGTGTCAAGGGTCATGACACGAGGCGAGCGCTTTATGAAGGAAAGGGCATGGGCTTAAGAGCCGTTATGAGGATCGCCTTTCGCCCTTGAAGGGTTGGGTCCCAATGTACAGCTGTTACCATGATCCAAAGGTAAGGTAAGTCCTAGGACGGTCGGTACAGAGATCAGTACTGGCATTTAACCCGACACGCGGTATTCACCTAACAAGAGTCTAACGCCCAATACCTTTATGCCACGTGTCTCACAATCAGCGTCCTTATAATGTCAGCCCTACTCGTTTTACCTCGCCCTCTTTTCCCGAGCTGCCTCGGGCCTGTATAACTGTTTTTCGTGAATTACTCTGGTAAAATACTCTTGGCTTACGATAATTGTATAAGCGAAAGCAAGCACACAGTACCAGGTCTTCCCAGTCGTTGTCTGTACCCCTGCTTCACTTTCTCGAGCAATTTTCTACTTTGCAAGTATTCCATCCCTTTCATTCCATCTGGTTTTCTCTTGATTGTGTTTTGAGTTTGTATGATGGTCATGGGTAAAGTCACAACCAAGAAATCAGAGCCCGAAACTCCCCAAGCCTGTGAGTCCAGGGCCGTCCATGGGCCTGATCCGTTCACAGACTTGCAAGCCGACATCCGTGACCCGCAATACCCATTTCCCATTAGCAGCGTCAAGCCTGAGCTGTTTAGAAAACATGTGAAAAAAAAAGCTAGGTTCTGTGTCATTTTGTCTGGTCTGTATCATCAAATAACCCCCCTAGTATACCTAGTGGTCGAATTCATCTGTTGGCTCAGGGATGCTTACGATGAACGTCGAGGCATGTTCCTCTTAACTCAGGGGAACAAAATATTCACTGTTTCTCCTGAAACCATCAGAAAAGCCCTTTGTTTTCCTAACAGTTCGAACTATGCCAGTTTTAATGAAATAACACTGTCTCATCAGTTTTCAAAACTGCCATGGAGACAGCAGAGCGATTTCATCGTCACCATAACCGACTCCCATTTCACAACTCTCCCCACCAATGCAGTCCTACAGTCATTACCAGTGTACGAGGCTTGTCTGAAAGAGGAAATGAATCATACCAACATACCCTCTGAGAAATCTACACGGCTCAAACCTCAGACCATAGTTGTTGTCCTCGGTAAAGAGTTTGCACTCCTGCACCAAGTGAAACAAAAAATTCTTGTCGATGCAAACTATGATGAACTTATGGAAGCTTACATCAGGGCAGAAGGTTTCACAGCGATGCCCGAACCTGTAGTAGACACCTTGCAGAGGTGCACAAATTATGCCACCCTGTTAGCCAGCTCTTCTGCCAACGTCCCGCCACATGGTTCAGCCACTGCTTCGACCCATTCTCACCAGTGAATATTATTAACTCATGATTTGGCCCTCGTGGCCTTTAGCTTTGTTTTTACTTTCTACTTTCAAGTTCCGAGTGAAATTCATATTTCACTCTTGCATTTACTTTTTGTTAGAACAGTTTTAATATTTTATTTTGAAACGGCCATGAGCCCGATTGTAAATGATGAGAAGTGTTCTGCCTCATCATGAATTTTGTTATTTTGATTAGGACTGGAAACTGCTCACTAGCACGCGGAGAAGATATTTTCCCAAAATATATTCCCACATATGTTCTTAGAGAATTCTATAAAAGCAGCAAACTAAGACAGAGAAAAGGTTCCAAATTTTCAAAAGAATACACTAAGAAAGAACTCTATATGCATTTTTGTGGAGATTTTGATATTAATGTGAAAGACCCCATTGGTATTCGGTGATAAGGAGTTTTGTCTCTATTGGGGATTCTAACCTGAATGTTTCACAGTCTGTAACTCTCTCTTATGTTTTGTAGCCTAAATGTTCATCTCGTTCATTTCCATATTTCCTATATCTGTGTTCTGGAATGCGAGCTCTCACAGGTTTAGATGTGAATTTATCCTCGTAGATACTCATGTTTATTCAAGTCTAGCGCTTTAAATATGGCTCAGGCAAGATATATTGCTTCATCTTTCACTTCTATTATATTTCTTCCGATATTAGCAGCAATGGAATGTTATCTTTAAAGTTATTCTCATGTATGGATTCTTACCACTGTATAAGCCCAATACATGTTAATATTCATTTCTAGATCTCTTTTCTACTACTGTTAGTATCCATTTCATGTTCTTCCACAATCGTCACCATCTTATTATTTACCTCTGTGAACCACTTTAGAATCCAGCCCCTTTTACAGTGTGTTGTCTTAAAATCGTCTGACACATTTGTATATCAAAGTTTACACTTTGCTGCTATGGTATTACTTTTGTTGTGCTAAATTTTTGAGAGTCTTGGTTCCATTTTAACCAAACCTTTTATTTTGAGATATGATAGCATGAGAGCCTCTTTCCTTGCTAACCTTTACAAGTTAGACTTTATGCTCCTTGCTAATTAAGATGTCCTAGGCACTGGTCTTTTACAACTCAAGGTTGTCTCTAGGAGTGAAAACATAGGCTAATGCATAAAATTGTCTTTTAATGGAAGAAATGAATTCAACCCAAGAAATGGATATCTTACTATGAATCTGCATTTCCTCTTGAGTCTTTTTCCTCCCACCATACTAGTATTGCTCTTTCTAGCCTTAATGAAGTTAATTTGATCTTTATGTCTTCCTCTTGTAGATTCTGAATACTCTAGTATACTTAAAATTGACAGATCCAATTGTCTAACTTCTCTGCATTTACCTCACCATTATACATGGGAAGTTCAAACTTGATGTCCAACTTGAGTAATGGAATTTTTCCTTTTGGGGTTTTTGAATGAGTATGGGTGGTTTTGATGGTGGAAGTGGAAGATGAAGATGTTGATGAAGATGATGAGGATGGGGATGGTGGAGATGGAAGTGGCTTTCCTCCACTGCCTTTCAAACTCTTCTCTTCATCCTTCATACCATCTGAAGATCCTTCTCCATTTGGAGGCTTAGAACCTTCTCCTGCTCTTTCTGCAGTGAATGCATCAAACATGATTTTAACCATTCTTTGTATGTCTTTGAAGTCTCTCTTGACATCTTCATCTTCTTGATGTCCTTGAGTCTCTACAAGTCTTGACATAGTGGCTAAGGATTCAATCTCAAACTCTGATGCTTGTACCTCTTCAATCACTTCAAATTCTTGTGCAATTTTTACCTCTTCAATCTCAACTGTTGGAGATGGAACTTGAGGTGCTTCAAGTGCAGATTTGAGTGGAAATTTCAATGAATATGATGCTTTCTTAGCTCTCTTTCTTCTTTTCCTAATCTCAGGACTAAAAACGAATATCTTCCCTTCTCCTCTCTGCAACTTGAACCTTGTAATCATCACAAAATTGCAACTATCAAGACCCTTCCTTCACAATCTCAAGAAAATAAAACAAATAACCTTTACAAACCTTGTGCTCTGACACCAAATTGATCTAAAATTGACTGTTATTTAATGATGTGCTAATTGTTACACCATTTTTTGGTCATCAAACCCATTATCGTTAGATGAACCCAAGTACACCATGTAAGACCAATTTTACCCCAAGTAAAATCACTTTCACCACATTTGTTTACAATTCTTGGTCATATTTAACCCAAAGCAAGGTAATTAATTAAATAAATCATTATTTATTTAATAATTTCCTAATAATAAGTTATTTAAATATTATTCCTAGTTAAATTTGACTAAGTCATTTTCAAATAATTAAATAAACCATTATTTATTTAATTATATTCCCCTCATTTCCCTTAAATAATAAATAAATCATTTATTTATTTGTTATTTATAAATAAAGGAATTGACCCAAGTCAAAAATCCTTTTCCCTCCAACAAATATAATAAAATATTCCTAAAAGGTGATTCCAGAATGTGATTAATAATATTTTATTCATGCACCGAGTTGTATAACACCCCAATATTTTGTTATAAATAGGAGGTTTTCCCCATTCATTAGTCACCTCCATTGCATTAGATCACACTAGATCTACTCTTGGTCACCAATTTCATTTGTTTGCATTTTGAACTCCCATTGAGTTCCATGTTTGTTAGGGTTTTTTCATATTAACCAAAGAGAGGAATTTTAGATCTGAAACACTGAGGACTTCCAAGAACCCATCCCACTGAGGAGAACTAGAAAAAACCTTTCTTGTTTTCCTCTCAGGTGCCCCATTCTTTAATATAATATAAGATTATTTTTATACATTGTTCTTGTCTTGTTCATTGGATGCATGGAGCCATTTCACATTTTATCTGCTTAATGTCTTTTATGCTTAGATCTAATATTATGCAGCAAATCTGAAGATATTTTGCAGCCATACTTGATGTTAGGGCTACTTGATATGCATAGCTAAAGTGAGTTTTTACGACAAAAAATTCATGCTAACAATTGGCGACTCCACACGGGTTTTCTTTTGCGACCACTGTCGTTTTCTATTTTCCTGCATATCTAGTTGTTTCAGACCCTAGGGTTTCTCTTCAGTTTTCTGTTTTTCCTATTTTTATGCTATTTTTTTCCTTTAAAACCCTCAAACATTCAAATTTCTCACTTTCGTGTGTTTCTGGCCTTATTGCGTAGGTGACCGACATCAGCCGCAGCTGAGGCGACCCAATTTTCTAAAATCTGCCACAACCAGCCCTAGATCTGTAGGTCGCACTTATCTACCCAAAAAGTGTGACCTGGCCTTGCGGTCGCACTTTTCTGCCCTAAATCTGCGACCTGGCCTGAAAACAGGCCCAAACCTGCGACCTGCAATTTTTTCTGCCATCTGCCAGCGCTTTTTCTGGGTTTCACTGAGGCTTCTGTCAGGGTTTTCCAGCCTCTGTCCCTACCTGTTCAGACCTGTTTCTGATCTATTTCACTCACCTAAGTGGGACTCTTGCCCCTTAGGGCTTTAGTTCCCTCCACTTTTTGTGGGAGAGTTTGCTACTGTTTTCAGACGTCTGAATTTCCCAAAGTCCCAGCCTTATTTCAGATCTGATACCTCCTATTCCAGATCCTCACAGGTCAGCTTTTCTTCCCTTTATATACACTTCCTTTCACTTTTTTTGGGTCCTGCTCTAGGGTCACCCCTTTGACCCCCTCTTTTTAGTTGATCTCCTATTTTCTAGCAGCAACCTTGCCCCTGTCTCTTTGCTGCTTTCTACACCACTTTCCAGTAGATTTCTCCATCAGATCCCAGTCCCTCTGGACCTTCGATCTCTTGGCCTCTTGTTAGCGTGCTCTACCCCTTCTATACTAGTTTTGAGAGACCCACCTACTCAAGTTCGATTGCTACCTTTTTAGTTGTTAATTTTCTTTCCGTTTATTTACTGCAGATTTCTTTTCCATTACGCAGCACACTTTTTCTTTTACTCTCAAAACGTCTCGGTTTAATCAATTAAAATTAACGCACGCCACACACTGACCCTAAGTGAAGAAGAGCATGGTTAACACCGCCTGGCAAATACTCTAAAATTAATCTACACTGCACCTCCTCGCCCTTGTCACGTCTTGCTTTTGCACCTTGCTGCCCTTGTCGGTCTTTCTTCTTCCCGTCATCATTGTGCCCCCAAGGCGTTTCTCCTGGCAACTTCTTGGCCTCCACCCTCAGTTTCTTGTTGATCAACTTACCCCTTCTCATCGTCCTCACGTAAGTCCTCCCTCGAGTCTGCACTCCGACTCTTCCCCTGCTTGTTCGGGTTCTCCTCCTGATACTTTGGCCATGTATACCTCTGCTCAACCTCTTCCGGGCTACGGTTCCCCTCCAGGCGCGACCAGCCCCTCTGGCACTCTTACCTCTCTAGGTAGCATGTATCCAAGCTTTGTCCTGCCTCTTCCTTTTACCTACCCTCCACCTTACCCCTACCCACATCCCACTGTCCTAGCACCTTCAGCTTTTGGACCACACTTACTTCCCCCTTCTGGGCCAAAATTTACACATCCGGGCGCCCTTCCTCCTCTTCCTTCTCAATGAAAGCGGAAAGGCCATCCCTACACCTCGGTTCATCATGGACCCAACTATTCCTGCATTTATTCCCCCATTCTCACCCAATCCCAAGGCTCCCAGCCCAAGCTGGATAGGCCGCTTCACACTAACAAACCTTGTTCGTGTTGTGATGTTTACGGTCATCCTACTCATGCTTGTCCCCAATTACCACCAATGAGGTAGCTATGGGAGTCTCAGACGACTATGCAAACACACCCATCTCCTCCTACTCTCCCTCCCCATCCGGACACCTCTCAACCCGCTAGGTTTCTCGCTCCTTCCCCTCAACAAGGACTCGTGGCCATCCCGTCACCTCATGGCCCGGACCTCGCTCAACCGTCTCCTTCTGGTTCCTCTGTTCACCAGATCCTCATGATGGCCTCAGACCAATCTCTCACCGCCAATCCTTCCCTTCAAACTCGGCCTCCCGTTCCTTCTACCCCCGAGTTCCCCTCCTTGGCCCCCACTCAGCCTCTATCGACACCCAATGGTCCCTTACAAATCCCTCCACCCAAAGTTGACGTTCACACCAAAATTCCTAAGGGTCTTTTATGCCGAAATGCTGCCTCTGATCAGATTTTCCTGGATGCTGTCGACCCTACTGATGACCAGTTCATTGTTTTCAATCCCCGTCAACTTGACCATCCCCCTCTTCCTGCGTCGGTTGCTTTCCAAATCTCGGTCCAGATCCACAATGCCACTATTACTCGATGCGTCATTAATGAGGGGGCATCTACCTGTGTCATGTCCGCTTCGGTTTGGAACCAACTCGGATCTCTTGCGTTGGCTCCTTCCACAATCACCATTTGTGCATGGGATGTCCATGCTTCCCAGCCCGTCGGCCTCTTCCACCGCTGTCCTATTACTCTTGCCGGCAAAACTGTGTGTGTCAACATTGAAGTGATCAATGCCCCTCTCGACTACAAAATCCTCTTGGGGCGTAGTTACACCTATGCCATGTCTGTCGTCCCATCCGCAGTTTACCACATGATGTTCTTCCCGCATAACGGAAAAATCGTCACCATCGACCAATTATCGTATTGTACACCCAACTCCCAGATTTCCCCTGAGTCTCCTATTTCCACCACGACTACGCCCCATGCCTCTCCCGACCTCTTCAAATACTCCTCCTTGCTTGGCATCTTTCTTGAATTACCTACCCTCTCTGACCCTAGCCTGGCGAGCGTTTGCATGATGCAATCATCTTGGGCTGACCTTACAGAGCCCACTTTGGCTAGTCAGCAACCTCAACTTTCCCTGACTCCTCCGGCTCCTAGCCCTTCACCCCCGCTTGCCAGTATTTTTCCTTCAGAATCTCCTCTCCCTACTGGCACAATTCCGCCCGACTACAATCCCCTTGGCCCTGTTCCCCCTGGCCATTTTCCTGCTGGTCAGATTCCTTTTCTCGCTCCACCTCCCGGAGCTTCCTCCGTCCCTATCCTGGCTACCCTCTCCCTACCCAACTTGACCTTGGGTATACCCGTCTGGTACCTAAGCCCCCCTGCCCCTACCCTGCCTGGTCAACCCAAGCCCTATATTTCTTTGACTATGATTCAACCAATACCAATGACCTCTTCCACTGCTCCCACACCTCCGTCTCCTCACCCATCCCCTCCTCCTGTTACAACCATGTCCGGTAAAAATAGCAAATCTTGCAGGGGGGCACCGAAGGACACAGTAGCGTCAACAACTTCCACTCCTCCTTGCCTTCCAAAACATCCTATCCAGTGTGCCTTGTGCGACGTTGTTGGCCACGCCACACATACCTGTCCTGAATTACCACACCTCAAAACCGTGGTCAATGAAACGTTCCCAGAATCTGATATTCCCACGGTCTAGGTCACTCTCCCTGGTTCCCTTCCCAAACTTAAACATTTGCGCACTAATCACCCTTGTTCTTTATGCGACTTCCATGGACATTATACTCACCTTTGCCCCCGTCTTGACGAGTATCGTGCTTCATTGGCCGCTTACCACCAATTCGAAGCCGCACTTTCCCGTCCTCTTTTTTTAACCCCCGGCCACACATCTACCCCTATTACCATTCCTCAGTCCGATACCAACATGACCGAACCTTCAGCCACTATTTCCTACCTTTCCTCCCCACCTCGTTTTCCTGCAACTGGCCCCTTAGTCTCTGACCCTACTTTCACCCCCCATAATGACACCAATGTAACCACCTCCCCTCAAAATCAGGTTTTTCATACTTCTACCTCCCCTAGAAATTCTTTACCATCCCCTCCTCCCCTCTTCCACTCCGACGAAGACATCATGGAAGCCATGACCGAACCCGACTTTCCATGGTACGATATGCACCATCGTGCCTACTTCCTACCACATCAATCGCATGACCAATACGCTATCGAAACCAAAGACTTCATCCCCAATAAAGTTGATTGGCTCAAAAACCCCATCCCTGCCCCTGACGCTTTCGAAGAAGGCAACATGGCTAATATCTCTCCTACCATCAAAATCGATATTTCTGTCAAACCGGGTATCAAAGAACACATCACTTTGGGCGCCCAATGCACTTCGGATGAAATTGAAGCCTACACCAAACTCTTCAAAAAATTGTGTGATGTTTTCACCTAGTCCTACTCAGAAATGCCCGGACTCGATCCCGCCATTGTCGAACACCACATCGACACATGGCCGAACGCCACTCCAGTCCGTCAAAAATTGAGACCCATTCATCCATCCAGACACGAAGCCATCAAAGCTGAAATCGATAAGCTCCAGCAGACTGGTTTCATTTATCCCATTGAATACACCACTTGGGTGTCCAATCCTGTCCCCGTCCTCAAAAAACAAGGCACCATTCGTGTTTTCACTGACTTTCGCGATTTGAACAAAGCTTGTCCCAAAGACAACTTCCCCACACCATTTATCGACCAAATCATTGATGAGTGCGCGGGACATGAAGTTTTATCCTTCATGGATGGCTTCTCAGGGTACAACCAAATCGTTATCCGTCATGCTGATCAACTTAAAACCGCATTCATTAGTCCCTGGGGCACTTTTGCCTACCGAGTCATGCCATTTGGTCTTAAAAATGCTGGCGCCACTTTTCAACGAGCCATGTCTTATTGTTTCCATGACTTAGCTCATATTATCCTTGCCTATCTAGACGACCTTACTGCCCACTCTAAACATCGGGCCCAACACCTGCATGATCTGCGTACCATTTTCCTCCGCTGTCGCAAGTATAACATCCGGCTTAACCCTTTAAAATGTGTCTTCTGTGTTCCTGCAGGCCGTCTCCTTGGCTTCATAGTATCTAAAGCGGGGATCACTCTTGACCCTTTGAAAGTTCAAGCCATTCTTGAGCTTCCTATCCCCCGTACCTTACGACAGCTACAAATTCTCTAAGGCAAAGCTAATTTCCTTCACCGCTTCGTTCCCGACTATGCTACTACTAAACATGGATTCCTTCGACTTCTTCGCTCTCACACCTCTTTTGTCTGGGACACCTACGCTCAACAATCCTTTGATGCCCTCAAGCATGCTCTCACCTCTGCCCCTTTGATCTTTCATCCTGACTTTAACCGAGATTTCATCCTTTACATCTCCGCTTCCACCCATTCGGTCGCTGGTGTCCTTATTCAAGAAGATGATCATGGCACCGAACACGTAATTTACTATGTCAGTAAAAACCTTGCTGGTCCACCTTTCTCCTACTCACATGAAGAAAAATTAGCACTGGCTGTTGTGTTCTCGGTCCAAAAGCTGCGTCATTATATCATCCTGCGTTCCACCAAGGTGGTGACTGATTCCAACCCAATGGCTTTCCTATTGAGCCGACGCATCCTCAGTGGGAAATACGCTCGTTGGGTCGTTATCCTTCAAGAATTTGACCTTGAATTTGTCACCCCAAAAAGTAAGAAAGGTTTAGCCCTTGCTGAACTCATTTCTGACCTCCCTACTGGGACGCAAGACACTCCAATTAATGAGGCTCTCCCCGATGAACATTTATTTTCCATCACCACCAATGACCCATGGTACGGTGATATCCTTACTTACTTGCGCACCCAAACGTTCGCCCTTCACCTTGATCATGACGATCGCCGACGTATCCGACACCAAGCCTCTCACTACCTTATAATCGGCGATGATATTTATCGTCGTGGCATAGATACTGTCCTTCGTCGGTGCCTCACACACGTTGAAGCCGAACAAGTCCTCAACGCTTGTCATAGCGGCACTTGCCGTGGCCACCTCTCTGGCCTTGCCACTGCCCAGAAAATCATCCGCGCTGGGTATTTTTGGCCTTCTCTCTTTAGTGATTGCATTGAAGCAGTCAAACACTGTTCCAATTGCCATCATTTTGCCCCCAAGGTGCGAACTCCACCCGCTCCTCTTCGTCATGTCATCACAGCTGGCCCTTTTTGCAAATGGGCCATTGACTTTATGGAATTTCGACCCCCATCCACCGATAACAAAAAATATATCATTGTGGCAGTTGACTATTTCACTAAATGGGCCGAAGCTATGCCCACATTCAACAACACGGCAGCCACAGCTGCCCTCTTTTTCTTCAACCATGTCATCGCTCATTTTGGAGTTCCCAAACAATTAGTCTCTGATCATGGCCGACATTTTGAAGATGAGATCTGGCATGAGCTGTCTTCACGCTTGGGTTTTGAACACCAATATTCATCTTCCTATTACCCCCAAGGTAATGGCCAAGTTGAAGCCGTCAACAAATTTCTTAAGACCATGCTTCAAAGAACGGTTAATAAACACAAAAACAATTGGCACCTCATGCTCTTCCCTGCGTTATGGGCCTATCGTACTTCAGTTAAAACCGCCACTAGTTTCACTCCTTTCCACCTTGTCTTTGGTGAGGAGGTAGTCTTACCAATCGAGTGTGAAATCCCTTCCCTTCACCTAGCCGTCGAACTTATCCCTGATACCCAACCTCTAGAACAACGACTTATCATGCTAGAGCGCGCCTCCAAAGATCATCGTGTTGCATTACAAACCCTTGAAGCAACGAAAAAGCGCACCAAAGCTCAGTATGACCGCAAAGTCCACCCTCGCACCTTTCATGAAGGTGACCTTGTTCTAGTATACGACCAGGCCAACGATACCCTCGGTCGTGGGAAGTTCGACTCATTATGGCTCGGTCCTTACATCATTAGTAAAGATCTCGGGAAGGGGGCATACCTTTTAGAGGACTTTGAAGGCCACCCCCTTCCTATTCCTCGCAATTCACTCTATCTTAAGAAATATTACCCTTAGCATTTCCCACTCGAAATGTGTTTTCTTGTAGATAGCCAGCATATGTTTGTTTTCTGCATTTTAGTACTTCAACAGGACACCCATCGTCCATGGAGTCTTACTTCACCTATCCTTAAAATCAGACTTCCTCACTTACACCACCTTTCAGTGGGGGGCATCATTTGCCCCCACACTCATTTCTGTTATTGAGGATTTCGTCATGAGCTACCCATTTTCACTCATGTTTATCATGGTCCCCATTGGACCTATCCCCCATTCCAGCATCATCATTCCTGCCTCCCTGTTGGTCGCTCTACCTTTTTCTCCCATGCCTTGGTTGGGGTTCCCTTATTGCCTCACCTTTGGTGGGCCTAATTCTGTCGACATCAGCTCGTTTTCTCCAGAAGCTAGGTATGGGGGCAGTGTACCCTGGTTCGAGCTCTTCTCAGCATAACCGTGATATATACACTTGACGGTACCATGATGCCACAGCAGCTATTGATGATTCCCGGGCATGTGTGAGATGTCTCAACCCTCAGGAGGGGGTGGCCCTGCAGGTAGCCCCCCATATGCCCAGATGACTTCTTCATTTCCTCCCTTGATGCAGCTCCTCTCATCGGATGATATCGACCTCAACCGTTTGTAGCCCCTCTATGATTTGCATGTACCCGTCAGATGTTGAGAGCCTTTCCCCGTGTGTAGGGGGCATTTGGGTGTATTTGTATCTCATGTACTCAAATCTTACTGTATAAGTCCGGACGATTATTCCAGGCATAGCATGTATGTGGGGCTCATTATTTTATTCCTCTGCCTCATGTTCTAACCAACCCTTGTTCCCTTAGTGCATTCCGTGGTTTTCCGGGCGCCTTCTTCTTTGTACTCTTGTTTCGGCGGGCATAGGTATGCCTCCCCTGCCGCCTTTCACATTGGTACCACATCATACAATTGAGACTTGTTGCACCTATAAGTCTCGTCTCCTCAGGGTCTAGTCCTCCACCTCTTTAGATTACCTTACATTCCTCTCTTTCATTTCTATCTTGTTTCAGTTCTTACAACTTACTTCGATCATACGATTTTCTCCTAACACTCGTACGTTGGGGGGCAATCTGTTACACCATTTTTTGGTCATCTAACCCATTATCGTTAGAGGAACCCAAGTACACCATGTAAGACCAATTTTACCCCAATTAAAATCACTTTCACCACATTTGTTTACACTTCTTGGTCATATTTAACCTAAAGCAAGGTAATTAATTAAATAAATCATTATTTATTTAATAATTTCCTAAGAATAAGTTATTTAAATCATTATTTAAGTATTATTCCTAGTTAAATTTGACTAAGTCATTTTTAAATAATTAAATAAACCATTATTTATTTAATTATATTCCCATCATTTCCCTTAAATAATAAATAAATCATTTATTTATTTGTTATTTATAAATAAAGGAATTGACCCAAGTCAAAAACCCTTTTCCCTCCAACAAATATAATAAAATATTCCTAAAGGGTGATTCTAGAAGATGTTTAATAATATTTTATTCATGCACCAGGTTCTAGAACACCCCAATATTTTGTTATAAATAGGAGGTTTTTTCCCATTCATTAGTCACCTCCATTGCATTAGATCACACTAGATCTATTCTTGATCACCAATTTCATTTTATTTGCATTTTGAACTCCCATTGAGTTCCATGTTTGATAGGGTCTTTCATATCAACCAAAGAGAGGAATCTTAGATCTGAAACACTGAGGACTTCCAAGAACCCATCCCACTGAGGAGAACTGGAAAAAACCTTTGTTGTTTTCCTCTCAGGTGCCCCATTCTTTAATGTAATATAAGATTCTTTTTATACATTGTTCTTGTCTTGTTCATTGGATGCATGGAGCCATTTCACATTTTATCTGCTTAATGTCTTTTATACTTAGATCTAATATTATGCAGCAAATCTGAAGATATTTTGCAGCCATACTTGATGTTAGGGCTACTTTATATGCATAGCTAAAGTGAGTTTTTACGACAAAAAATTCATGCTAACACTAATATCAATTTTAGAATTAACATGAAAATGCTTTGGTTTTCTTATCATACAAGGGTTTATACATGTGTTTATGATTGAAAATACATTAAACTTGGTGAGATTTAGTGTATTTCATGAACTTAAAAGCATGGAAACTCAATGTTAAGCAGTAGCATATAAAAACACAACAAGCACAAATAACAGAGAAAAATACACATTTTTTGATGAAGGAGTTCACCCCTCCTAGGCAATATCTCCTTGGTCCAACTTCATAATGTGGGCCTTTGTGTTAGCTTCAAATGTGAAAAAGTGTTGTTTACAATCTCCTGTTTTCTCTATAACTCGCTCCAATGGCTCCAAAACATCAAATTCTACCAAGAATGACTCTTCGTGAG
Source organism: Pinus albicaulis (assembly GCA_034641835.2). Classification (NCBI taxonomy): domain Eukaryota; kingdom Viridiplantae; phylum Streptophyta; class Pinopsida; order Pinales; family Pinaceae; genus Pinus; species Pinus albicaulis. Next base: position 774,749,585 of record CM076581.1, read on the forward strand.
CCAAAATTGGTCCAAAATTGCCTCATTTATGGAAAAACCAAATTTTCCTAGTTTTTCTCCACTAAATATGGAAGTCCATCAGTTAACACCACTAAATGTGGAGCTACTCCGCATTTGGAGGGTCGTCTATCTCTTTCGCCAAGATAAGTATGTCATTAATTAACGATAAGTAGGAGTTAAGTTGGGTTAAAGCGTGTTTAGCGCTAACCCGCACTTATCCGCAAATGACAGATTATCGTAGTTAACCCACGAATTAACGTAATTAATCTTGCTTTAATTCTTCGTCAGATTGTTAGTGCTGACTCCTAGTTCTGGGTACGCGGTCATGGGGGAGGGGATTGGCCCCCTCTGAACCCCCATATATGGCGCTGACACTCTTTAAGTAAATGCGGAAGCCCTTATGTTTAATAACTTCGGTGGCAGGTGAGGTGGTAAGGAGTTGGACTGTGGTGTGGGTGGTCATGGGTTCGACCTCGACCCCGACCACATAATTTTGTTGAACAAACTTTCAAATCCGACCATAGTGTTAAAAATTTGGTTTAACAATACATATGTTGAGATATATATGTATTGCGCCCATACAATATTTGACATTCGACTATGGTTTCGGACTTAGTTCAAACCTTTGTATAAAAATTAATAATGCTCCCAAATTTGACCTTACAATAAAAATGTATGCCATCCACCCTTTCCATCGGGGGGCACGTGGCAGCCTCTGGCTGCACCACGTGGCCCTTCCCCATTGGCCCAAAAAATTCCACCATAATAAATATAGTCCACCATAGAATAATTCCAAACTTACGAATAGGAGAAAAATTCAACTTCCCCAAGCAACATTGGCGAATCAAGTGATGACACTTGCCACAGTCTCACTGGATGAAAACTAGAGAATATTCCCTGAAGATTCTTGAGGTGCTGACTGGACTACCAAATCATTAGTCTGTCACTATTCTACATAATTTTTACTTGTTTGGGAAAATGAACAACAGACCATAACTCACTCATACGAACTCGGATTTTTCTAAAACGAGAGCCATTGGAATCCCGGTGACGAGTTCTATCCATTCGTTTAGTTCTAGAGAATTTTTGAGCACTTTCATATTTTAGCTAAATACTTAGCTCCTGATCATTCCTCCCCACTAGAATCCTTTTAGACCCAAAAGATACTATCAATTGTTTAGAAGGTGAGGGTACATCTCCCTCACCCTTTCACTCTCCATCCATTTCACCTTTGAAGGATTTTGTCCCTTGAGTCCCACTCTAAAGTATTTGACATTCCCTATTCTTGAAGTTCTAATTCTTCTTTCAAATATGAGATCTTGCTGAATTTCATCAAGATATTCTGGCGATAAATCATCTATTGATGGCAGCTGAACATGCTCTCCTTGATCAGCAATCAAAGGAGGTTCAAACAATCTCAAATTCTCAACATTAACAACGGAATATATTTGCATATAAGGAGGAAAATATAGCTTAAATGCATTAGTACCAATGTTTTCCAGAATTTTAAATGGACCATAACAAATTGGCTTGAGCTTTTTACCTTCCCCTTGCAATATTTCTTTGTTGATATATAACCAAACTTCATCTACAACCTGGAATTTGTGATCAACATAGTGCTTATCATGCCTTTCCTTGTAGCTGCTTTGACTCTTTTCAAGTTGCTCTTGCACTGTGTGATGTATCAATTAAATTTTCTCAATGAACTTCCTTGCCTTATTTGGAAAAAATAGAATTGGAGCAGTTACCAACTACTCCTTCAGCACATCGAAGCTCTTTTTACATTCATCATCCCAATAGTACCTAGCATCCACCTTTAGAAATTTCTCCATTGGCATAGTTATCTATGCATAGGCCTTTATAGGCTTCCTATAATATCCTATATGTCCCAAAATTGTGCTTATTTTCTTTACATACTTAGGTGCTTCCAAGTTCACAATGATGGCAATATTCATAGGGTCTACCATAAATCCTTGTTTACAAACAACATGCCCCAAAAGTATGCCGAAGGGTACACAGAAGATGCATTTCTTCAAGTTAAATGATATCTGATAATGCTTGCATGTGTCCAACATTAGCCTTAAGTTCGTAATGTGTTTCTTCAGCATCCCAAAGACTCTCCAGTAATCAAAATACACCTCCAATAACTTGTGTATCTACTCCTTAAAAGAAAAAACTACAACTCTTGAAAATATTGCTGGAGCATTCTTCAAGCCAAAAGGCATGACTGTATATTGAAAAGATCCCCATTTTGTGGCAAAAGTAGTCTTATTCCTTTCTTGAGGGGAAATTTGAATCTAATGGTACCCTGAAAACACATATGTGAAAGAGTAGGCCTCCTACCCTCCAACATTCTCCAAAACTTCATCTATAAACAGTGTAGGGAATGGGTCATGCATACATGAATAATTTAGCTTCCTTAAATCAACACAAATCCTGATTTCCCCTTTTTGTTTATTCTTTTGGACAACCATGGGACTTACCCATTCTAATTCTTCCACAATTTTAGTGGTTCTTGCCTTAAGCATCTTGTCTAATTCTTCCTTCAATTTTTCCTTATATTTGGGGTTCATTCAATATGGGCATTGTTTCAAAGGCTTTGCATCTGGCTTTAAGTTGAACCTCATTACTCTGAGGTCCCCTACTATCCCATTCACTTCAGATAAATTTGTGGGAAACAACTCCTGATATTCATGTAACAGTTTTACAACCTTTCTAATTATATTTTCATCCCAATAATCTCCAATAAGCACGAACTCTGGCTCCTCTTTTTTCCCTATATTTACCTTCGGTGTTCGTACTGGCTGCGTTGTGTCAAGCATCGTATGTTCTGGCCCAGCAATCTCGCGTTGTCATTCTGATTATAGAATATTAACTTTTTGCAGATCCTCCTCAGCCTCTTCTACGGTCATATTTTAACATTCGACTACCTTCTCCAACTATGCATCCCAATCAGGTGGTGTCCAGGTCATCACAGTTGTAGTGCTGAAAACCATTGATCTAACTGCTTGAATATTTGCATCTATGTAATGAAATTCATCTTCAAAAGTAAAATTCGGCAAAAAAATTTCAACCATGTCCTCCCACTTTGCTACTCCATGGCGCAGTTTGGTTTCAAGGTACCACTTCAGAGGTACGACATCTAATGTGTGAACAAAGGTATGTAACCATTATGGTGTCGAATCTTCACCCCACATGGTAGTCCATTGGTAGATATGTCCTTTAGGATCATCCTTGCCATCATATTTCCCTTCAAGTCTAATCTTTACTTGACCAAATCTAAGCTGCATAAATATGTTGTATTCCCCCCAACTTCTAATGTTCCCCTTATGTGTACCCCGCCATCTAGCGGGTGTAGACCTCAGCATGACATCTAGAGCTTGGAACCATTGGTCTTTAGGTCATGCTTCTTCAAATATATCAAAAGAAAAATTAACATCTCCAGTCCCATCATAATAGGGCAAGTCACATACCTCTGACACAATGCAGTGAAGTGATATGGTAATTCTATGACAACGCTTGGTAGATACTTCATGCAATTGATTCTTCTAGTTTTCCATTTCTTCATCAGAATCTAAAACAAATGAGCTATCCCTGTCCTATATTATGCTCCCATCTACGGTGGGGTTGATCCAATCTTTGTCCTTCACAATTAACTTATATATATTGTCAATGTATGCATCACCATATTCATTATGGACTGGTTTTGTATATCACGCTCCTTCAAAGGGGTCCAAAGGAACAACAACCCTTATTCCATTCTTCTCCAATACCATTTTTATACTCTTTATATTGATTATGGAATCCATATCATTAGCCCAATTGAATCCAGGTAAAGCAGGATATGGATTTTTTTCATCCACAATCTTAATGACTTCAAAGCCTGACAACACACTTACTCCATCAATGTTTTAGAAAATGCCCTACAATCGACCCGTAGGAATAATTTTTTGTTGATTGGACATTCTCAGCTGAATTGGTGACCATTGTAGTTTTGGTCTCCCCATTCGTTCCCATGTCTCCTTTGGCAACACATTTACATCTGATCTTAAATCAAGAATTACTTGACCTATCTCATAATCTCCTACATGTGCAGTTAACCACATTTCCCTATCGGTTCTCTTCTTATCTCTGTATACTTTGTTAACTATGCGTTGTTTAGGTTGTAGCTCCTTTTTACTAGCGCAGTTTTCAATAAAATCTTGCTACCCTTATACATCTTTCTGATCCCTTGGGAGCTTCATATAGGTTTGCAGAAATGATTTCGAAATGGTCAGATCAAATTCCTTCGTCACAGTAACCTCCTTGGGTTTATTCTTTTGTGGGATTGGTTGCGTCTGCGTTATCGATGTTGAAGCTCCAGGGATCATAAAACTCTTCTTCTCTTCCATGAAAGTTTCCATTTCTCGCTACACATTGAACTCATGATTCTTTTCTCTAGCCTTCCGAACCCATGTATCCTCCATATGTTTTTTTCCTTCTGCTTTATCTTCACCTGTAGTTGTGTCGCTCCTTGTTACTATTTAACACGCCTATCTTCTTCGCGCGACTCATCCCTCATCATCTGCAGGTTATGTGCAGGTCGTTGATTTCAATTTTCCTTCATGTTAGCCAATAACATAGGACAATATTCTATCTCATGATCGAATGCTCTAAAATACTTACAAAATATGGCAGTTGGATTCTAGCAATATCTAGAAAAATTTCGAGTCTGACCATGGTTATAACAAATAATTTGTCCTCAACCTCGCTCAATGCCTCCTCCTTATCCTCGAACTCTGCCTTGGAATCCTCCATGCGATGTGGCCGAACCATGATCTTCGCGACCTTCATCTTGCATTTTGCATGCCCCAAGAGTTTGTTGCATCATCAAATCATAGCTTCGATAGTTCCTATTATCATGTCCCACCGAGCTACAAAAATTACAAAACAATTAATTTGGTGTCTGCACATCCTTCTACACCATATGACAACGTTATGTGGGGTATTTTCCATACACTAACAGTTGGGCTCAACGGATTAGGTCCATCACTGTTGATGTAATCTCTAAATGCAAGGCACTGATCTTTATAGTGACCCTCTGCTTCACATTTGATACACAAAACTTTTGATCTCATCTCAGTCCGCACTTAGTTTCCCTTCTTTAATTCTTGCAGCTCCATATGTAAGTTTTCTAACTAGTTCTAGATCTTCTGAACCCCTATATTGGTATCTTCTACTAGATAAGATTATAGTTTCATCGCAATCTCCAATGCTTCAGCTTGGGTTGCGATATTTTTTTGCGATAATGGAAGTCCAAGATGTGGTAATAGTGCAATTATTTACCACTCTTTATGATGTTCATCGGGGATATGGAAGCCCATTTCGCCTAGTAACATCTTGAATATTTGATCTACCTCCCACACATATTTAGTTACCAATTTCTTGATTTATTTTATCTCTGTAATACATTAGGACTACGATTTAGGCTTTTTAAACTCAAAATTCATTGTTTCCATTGTCTGATCCAATGTAGCATTCTAATGCATCGTGGAGTACTTCATATACCATGACAGTACCCTTTCTTGCGGCACTGTAACAAGATGATATTTCTTCATATCTTCATTACTAACTTGCTATGATCTCCTTACTGCTTCTGCAACAAACCAAAATTGCTCGAGATCCTCTCATCCCTAACCCTTAAAAACAAGAATCTTCGTTATCTGAGCCATGTTAAACAGGGGAGGTGGAGGGACAATATGGAGATGGGGATGAGTTGTGACAGGAGTGGCAGGTTGGGGAATCCCAGAGGCACCTTGATGATCTCCAAAGTTTGAATTTGATGCACTTATATGGGTTGAAAGGTTTCTTTCTTCTTCTTTGTTCTCAGATCCAAACAAGGCACTGTACTCAGTCTTAATATAGGTGTCACAATCTACCCTGAATATCTTACCCCTTCGTGTAGCTCCGGATTTACGTCCCCCAAGCATCAATATGATTGCATACAGAGTACACCCTTCTCACATAACAACATATTAATCCACAGCTTTAAAGAGTTTAAGTACTTACCTTATGGTCCCTTTAAAAATGTGTGCTCGGCTTCATTGTAGGACACGTATGTATCGATCGTGAATTCAGTAATAAAGCCTCCAAGAATACTATTGATCCAATAACAAAAACCCTTGAAACCTTTTTGTCTATATCCTTGAGTTTCTTAATCAGTTATGGGTTCCACACAGTAGGCTCGTCGTGCTTAAAAAAGGTCTTAGTCTCAGCTAGTCTTGATAGCCACTCGTGCAGCTCGTTAGCGAAGAATGAGAAAAATATCTCATGTTGATTTATGAAAATATATGTTTTCAACCACTTCTTAGTTGACAAGCATGAATTTATGTTTTCTTGTACAACAAATTCTCGCTCTTTCACAGATACCCAATCTTGAATTTATTTTTTGGTCTGATGAAACATCCACATATCCCTCATTCTTCAAATCTTGGTCCTAGAAACAGAACCATTTGTTGGATTGATGGGGCCTAAACCTAGGTTTAGAGATGGTTGCATGAACCAACAAAAGCCTTTATTACCAATCCTTTCAGCAATGAACTGTTGAGCAGACCGAAGTCTCACCTGAGGCAATATTAGGGGATGCTAGAACCAGGTTTATGCATCCAGAAGGACTATGGAGTCTGACCTTCGGGCTTATATTTACTTAAGACTTATTCAAAGCTTCGTAGAACCGATATGATTAACATACATATGTTGTCTGAAAATTCTACTTAACTAGTCTTTGGACCATGTGATTCTACTTTACCATGCATTAACCATCAACTTAAACAATATTCATGAATTTGTGATGCAAATATAGGTAAAAACCCTTATCTAGCACAGATAAACTTAAAACATAAATAAAATAAAAATCTGAGTAAATAAAACAGATTTGTCTTCAAATTCTTCTATTATTAGTTCAGATCTTCACAATATAGTACTTCCCGCCCTGTGCACACAGTTGCAAGGGTCCAGGCACTCAGCTGCAGACTTTCTAAGGTATTCGCGCACACATTTGTAGGAGCCTTCCCTTTCGCACAAAAAAAAATAATACAGACTCTTAATTTAGATCTAGAATTACATCCATATGCATTATGTATCCTTAGATATTTCCTAGACTCCTTATATAGCCTTTCTTTTTACAATACCATGGTCCGAAAACCATGGGTGGAGCTCAACGTATACAAAATATTCCCTTCCCTTTTACAAAATAAGGGACTTTGACCTGCCCAAATGCCCCTAAGACTCTAAAAAATATATGTGCAGCACGCTCCTCTCCTCAAAATGAGGACTCTTTATAAAAACTTCAACCTAGGGGTACCCTGTCCAAAAGGCCCCCAACACAAAGATGTGACTCATCCCGAGTCACTCACCCAGTGTGCCTTGAGTCCTCTCTTTAATTCTTCTCAATGCATCCTTTAGTGGTTGGATTATCTCAACGCACTACTTCTCTACTTCATGCACTTCAGTCAACAACGTTTCTGTGGTTGGCCCTACTATCTTCTAAGAAACTTCCTTCTGTGTCTGGCGTAGTGCTTTCAGTTGGGTATCTATAGTTTACAACAACTGGCTAACTTTTGCTTCCCATGGATGCATCTTGGCAGTGATAATATGTTCCTTTATTCGCAACTCATCAATATGTCCTTGAAAAAATTCAACCTCTCAGAGATGGGCATACCATTGTGCTAGTGCTAAGGTCCACGCTATAACCTTGATGTGATGAAAGTGTTATGTTTTTTCGCGGATTTTGGCTTCGATCTCCTGCACCTGAGGGTCCTCCTGCAATGAGGCCCAGACTTCCATAAAATCTTCAAATACTTTGCTTCAATATTGAACTGTGGTTTCAATATTATCAATGAAAACCTTAATATTTTCTTCGCGTTCCTCCCGAACCTCTGGTGGAGTATTAGGCTGCAATATCATCTGTAACTCAACTATCTGCATGTAAAGGTCAAGCCTTACCTTGTCAACTTCAGCCTTGGAGTCCAACAATATACATTTTCAATGAATGTAAATAATTTTCAATTCACATCACATCATATTGAAAACAGAATAGGAACTAGGAAACACTGAAAACATGTATATATATAATTTTGGTTTTACAAAAACTTGTGCCCCAAGACACATATGACTACATATCCCATATGAAAAAATACATGCAAATATCTAAGTAGACTAATGATTCTCATGCTAAAAAGACACTACACGAGCCATCTTGCGCAGTAAACGACTAATACGGCTTGGAACTCTGATGGTGTGTCGTTGAAGTCACATCGGAACGTAATCAACTACGGTATCATCAACCATGTGGTTCAATCTCTCCATGTGGTGCTCCACCTCTGATAGGATTTAGGCTACCTTAAGATCCTATAGCACATCCCGTCTTACCATTGTGGCATGTATTGGTACCACTACTTCCTCATGTGGTTGTCCTCCTACACGATGGAGATATGATGCACCCACTAGTTGAACCGGTCCGACATCTACATGAAACATTAAATAGTTTAGTCTCAAAAACATCAAAAACACAAAAACAATTGTAAAATTTTCAAAAATTAATGGCCGAAATATTTTCACTTGAAGCATCCCATTTCTCAACCTCATGAAGCACGAGCTTAGGATCATCGTGGAAATACATCCCTGCGTAAGGATATTCATCGATCATGATGAACTGTCTACACAAACATCCAAAGAAGGTTGGCGAAAAACTGATTGTCAATGGACCTACATATCGAGCCATATGATATATCCACCTCCTCATCGATGGTATTCTCAGATCAATGGGCTCCATTATAACCTGTTGAGTTTTAAGTAATGGCACCCGCTCTAAAGAAAAAGAGACTAATATCGTGTTAGTATCCTATAATTTACATGATCTCAAGGTGACTAATTATTTCTCAGATCTTTTGAAAATAATATTCCATAACTGTCATATATTTTCAAGGAGAAAAGGGAAGGGAAATCTTGACTGTCAGAGATTTAAAAGAATAAATATGCCTTCTCGGTCCAATTGAAAGAGAAAAGTGTCGCTGATAAGGAGTAATGGTGAGCAATCTTCATTTCCACCCTCATTCATCTCATTTACCCTTTTTTTCTCTTCATTTTTCCATTTTCTAAAGACCAACACTTCCTTTTTCTTCAAAACCCCTTTTTTAAACTACTGAAATTTAATTTTTATAAGCAGCTCCACCCACCCACTCGCAATTGTATCATATATCTCTTAAACTCACCACTTATTTCATTTATCGCAACTCCCCACCATCTCCGCTCCCCACCTCCGCAATCAATGGTACGCATATGTTCTCGACCCCCTGCATCCTTCGAACTTTAACCATAAAGGGGGGTCCGAAATTTCCCTTACCTCTCCCCTCTATTCGCTTATCACCATTAAAATTTCATCACCTTTCCGCATCGCAAATCGCAACTCTCAAAGGATAAGTGTGAAAGGTTCAAGTATAAACGTCGACGTCCAATGGGCAATTCAATGGGACCCAATCACGTTATCGCAAATCACAAGTTTTAAAAAATGGGCGTGAAAGGATTATGTTACAATCGTCGAAATGTGATGTGCGATGTTAGGTGGGACTCAATCACAAATCACAAATCACAAGTTTTAAAGGATAGGTGTGAAAGGATTATGTTACAATTTCTGAAATGTGATGTGCAATGTCAAGTGGGACCCGATCGCAAATCGAAAATCGAAATTTTTAAAGGATAGAATTGAAATAATTATATACAATCACCGAAATGTGATGTGTGATGTCAAGTGGGACCCAATCGCATAGCACACATTGCAAGTCTTAGAAGATAAGTGTTAGAAGAGAGGTTAAAAACAACGAAATGCAAAGTGTGATGTTGGCGCGGATGCGATGTGGTTCCAAGCTGAAATCCAAAGGATTTCAAGTCTGGGTGGATGAGGTTTGTGCACTATTTTATGAAGAAAGAGATAACATGATAGAAGAGCATGGGTAGGACATGACAAGGAGAAAAATGCAGAGTAAAGGTAAATGTTGCGGTAGCCAGGAGATAAACAGAAAAGGTTGAGTCGGGCAAAGGCATTTGTGTAGAAATAATTGTGATACAAAAACAGAAATAGAAGAGGAAGCAAACACATCAGCACGGCCACTGATCCATGAAAAACGCTAGCACCTCATCAATTTAATTATCCAGCAAAGGCGGTTCAAAGGGTAGAGCCGAGATGTCAAATCCGCCATTGCCTCTTCGACATCATTCAAACCAGATTATTTTCACTCTGCAATTAATAATGGACTACTAAGGCCACTGTCACATCCAGACTTATCGTATCACCACTTGCATGGTTACACTTGTCAATTTCTATTTGATTGTAATTAATGAAGATTTCCAAAGTAGATTAGGGAAACCAACTCAATTTTTTAGTTAAATATTGCTTGAATTTTCACTATCAAGGGTTGGATGTTGTTAGCCCCTGCATTGTAAGAACTACTATATTCGAGCACTATAATTTTGGAGCTAGACATCAATAATTGAAGACCGTTTACAGGATTATTGAGCTGTGTTAAAATGGTGATGTGCTACTTCTCTGTTTTAAATGTTTCCCTTGTTTTACCTGTTGTGCATTTGTTCATCTAATTGTAAATTAGAAATTTTAGATTAAGATTTGTTGTCAGAGCACCTTAATTCTGTCTGCATTTGCAATCTGAATGTTTTCTGCTGAATTCTGATTAAAAAATTCTTAACTACTCTTTAGTCACTACTGAACCTTACGAGCTCTTTCACCTCATATTAATACTTCTCTAAAGATCCATTTAGCACAGTTAGCTTGCCCTATTATGCTCTTGGACATTGATGTACCAATCCAGCCTTTGACTCCATAGCCCAATGGATTATTCCCTGCAGACCTGCTCATACAACCAAAAAAATCATTCAAAACAACTAATACCATCATCACTGTAACTAGCCTAACATAAACATTCGTAATATTAAAGATAAATTCAAATCAAAAATAGAGAGAGCCCTCTCTAAATCTAGGAAGGCTAGGTCCTAGATTCAAAAGTGGTTTGATGTTGTCCTCTATCGTTTATTCTTTCCAATCTTATAAATTATAGGGCTACAATAGATCGAACCATAATCGAAGTTTTTTAACTTACCCTCTTTCTCTTTGATCAGTTTTTCCTTCATATTAACCAGAACACCCTCACTCTAGTTGAACACTACTGGCGCTAGAAATTCTATCCCACTACGATTCACTCACTACACGGAGTGTTGAGCTTCCTTCCAATCTAGCAATGATAAATAGGATCATCCTCAAAGGTAACTGGGTCACACCCTTGATATTAATATTTCCATCCCTAGTAGGCTTGGCTCGAGGTCTACAATAGGTGTTGATATAGTCTTTCATGGTCTCCCTACCACTCCCACCTAGAAGAGAGATGGGGGTACCACTCTTGAATAACCCTATAAGAAAGTAGATATCATCTACCTTTATCTTGAGTATATTTTCCCCAAACCTGAACACTTGTACCTAAACATCCCATGAACAAACAAGATATTTCAACAACTCCATTTGTTGCCTCATACAAGGTAGCTAGAAGAACTTTAAAAATCCACAGTTTTCCAGTGCTTGGATAGTGGTAGGATCATTTTCTACAGTTAAATATTTCTCTTTGTGTTCTATTTCTCATCAAATGAATGTTCTTTTGTGCTAATGGGCAACTAAAACATCAACAAAGGATCCATTAGGCCCATTTTCATGCAAAAAATATGAAAAAATTTCAGGGGAAACTGATAAACCATTGAGATTTTTGTGCCCAATTCACCCTTGTAGTGCAAACCAGAGTGTTTCACCTCTCCTAGCAATCATAGTCTTCCTAGGTGCAATTCATTTTTTGAGATAGGGGGGATGCGTTGGGCCTAGGGTGAGTTTACTAAACCCAGGGCCCTCAAAACCTCAAAAATGTGACATGAAACCAAACAAATGGACCATCAAATGAAAGAGAAGGGTTTTAGCTCCTACCTGGAAGCGAAAACACTCAAAATGATCCACTGTATTGGTCACAATCGACTGCAGAAGATGAAGGGAAAAAGTTCTCCAAAACTCACTGATGAAGGTAAATGTGAAATGGTAAAAATGAATTGTCAATTTGAGTATTTATGGTCATTTCTTGCATTATTTTATTTAAATTTAATGTTTTTACCTTAGTATGCTTCATTTTTACTATGAAACGGGTATTTTTTATCCTTTTTGTGGTATCTTGAGGAGGTCAAAAACTATTAATGGTGTTTTTACATGTTTTAAATGGGTCATTTTGACCATGGAGCATACTTTTATCTCTTTTTCGGGCTTTATAAACCTATGAAAATGGAACCCCTTGGAGTCTTGTTTTAGCTCTTTTCAGACTCCCTAAACATGAAAATATTGTCGAGTACTTGTCTTTTTGAACTCGTTAAATTAAATGAAAAGATGTCCGCTCAATATAAGTTTAACCCTTTTCTGGACTAAGATGGAATATTTACAAAAAAAATATCTTAGTAGAACATGGCTAAGAGGTTATCTGGAGTATTTTTTTCTACCTTTTCGGACTTGAGGGACTATCTATGAAATGGTGCATCTGGAGTCTTCTTTTTTCCTTCTTTTTCAAACTCTCTAAACATGAAAAATATGTTGAGTTTTACTTTTGCTAGACTCGTTAAAACATCAAACAATGATGGACTTGTAAAAAATGACAAGGCCGAACCACTCCTTCTCAGGGTTCGTTAAAATTACTTTGAAGGATTCATCCGAAGGATGAACTTATAGATCAAGCATATGTTATCCTCCTCAATCTTTTTAAAAAATAAAGAGGCACTAACCAGTATGGTTGGGGAAATTTGGAAAACAAGGTACTCCATTTTTCTAATAGAAGTGAGTCATTCTTGAACACAACACTATTCCACTTAATATTCGTGGCTATTCGGTTGGGTAATCTGCTTGTCATTCGATTCATCACACCTTTTCGAAGCCTCCATCTCGGTTTTGGGTCAATGTTGCCAACTTCATTCAGTGTCGTTATGTGTTCAAGAGAAGTATTTTCAGTTGATATGTGTCGCAATACTCTTAAGCCTTCATTCCATGTTTTCATTTTCCTGATCCAGTTCTATATCATCATCATTCTATCTCACTCATGATACCTGTTTCATGTCGTTGATGGGGGATACATCAAGGCCTTCCAGTGATGGGTCACTTCATGTTGACATCATCACATCATCCAGGAAGTTTACTTAGAAACACCTCTTTGGTACCTTGGTACTTGAACACATCAATGTCAAGTTTCCTCGCTCTTGGCGATAAGTTTACATCATTGGCCTTCGACCGAAATACTCTGTGTGGTGTTTGACATCAACCCATTTACTCACACCATACAGATTGTACCGTGCCTTGAGAGCCATTAACTTCATCGTTGGTTTCTCTCGCTTCTGTTAATGGCTTACATCATTAGCTAGTGATCAGATGGTGTCTACCATGTTCAACCTCAGCTCATTGATTCACATGGTTAGACGTGTATGTTGGTTGGTTGTGTTAATGAGATACAAGACCTAGGATCTAGTTCCATCCATCCGGACTGTGATTCGAGGAGTTATACAGACATCAAAATGTATAATGATTGTGATCATATAAATAATCATCCAATCATGGTTCCACCAGTTGCATCTGTGGATGCGCCTTTTGATCACTATACATGTTATTTTTACTTATGTGCTAAGTATGGGTATGCCTCCCTCAACAAAGAGATGTCATGATTTAAATGCATTGTAATAGATGAAGCTCGTCGATTGTTCTTGATCCTGACTTTTCACAAGGTAAAGCACTTCAGCCCTCAGTCATAATTTATGACTTTGTGCTTTAGTGGGAATTTTTTTATATGAAATTTTCTCAAATCCAATCATTAGGCCTCCTAATGGGATCAATCATCATCCTATTCCCCCTTTTAAACATCATTTCACAAAGACCTAATTGAACCTCCTTCATTTTGCAGAATTTCTTAATGAAGCCACCTCATCTGAGCCAGTTTTAGCACCAATGCTCATTGGCCTTCCTATGGATAGCGTTCACCTAAATATTGCATCATTGTGTCCAAAATTTATCACCTATAGGTTTCTCCCCTTTGCACCTACATTGGTTCTAGAAATTCAGGAAAAAGAGATACTTTCTAGAAGCTTCCTCTTCCATAAGCTTCCAGAATTTGTTACAACCATTTACCTTGGATTAAACTTTCAAATCCTTTCTCATCCTTCTTTGGATTTTCCATCCCTTATCCTTTGATCCCATCCTCCCATCAAATTTGGATCTAAAACCTTAGATTGGTAATTGGATAAGAACTCCCAACTTACCCCACTCATCTATATATTTAATACCTTGCATAAACTAGGGGTGGGATTTTGGAGAGTGATTCTACCCATATGTTGTTGAGGTTTAAGGTTAACATTCCATGCATTTAGGGTTCTTGGAGGTGCATATTGTGTGTTGTGGATCATATTCATATCCTTTTATTTTTCAAATATTTGAAAAAATAAAAATATAAAATGTGGGAAAACATGTTAAAGTATTGAAGTCTTATACTTTAGCATGAAAAAATATTTATGTTCGTCAAAGTTTAAGTTAAAGTTTAAACATTTAAAATTTATAATTGTGGGTCTGGTATTAAATTTTAAATAGTCATTGGTTTGAATGGCGGAAAGTGTCGATCATTAAAATCTTTATCAAAAATCCCAACCTTCGGGCACAACTATCACGCCGGATACCATGAGGAGTGCCTCCGCAGTTGACCGGGTTGACTGTGGGGACAGTGGAGATCAACGGCGGAGATTTAATGTGGGGGCACCAGCCAAAGTTTTCCTCTCTACCCCAAGAGCCCCCGCAGTGACGTAAGATGCTGAGTTGGTCACAACTGTCTTCCACATCAAGCAGAGTTAATGGCTTGCTAGCGCGTCTTGTTAGCATTTAATTTAAAATCCACGCCACCTATTTAAAAAAAAATTTGTATGTTTTTCAAAATTACTTGTGAATTGTTGCGCTGCACCCTATTTTAGCTTTCTTCCACCTGCAAAATTTGACCACCTTGTAAACTGTTTTCCATTTAAGATTTTAACCATGGCTAAACAGTCATCCCTTTTAGGTTCAACCATCCATATCCCTCTCATGGATACTGAGAGGGATATTCAAGATATCCTATGTTCAGTAATTCACCTCCCCTTTTACTAGCAAGTTATCTTGAATACTAATGCCTCCCCTATGTATTCTACCATGCTCAAGTCACGAGTCTTGTCTGTATGCATTCCTAAAACCCACCTTTTCCCTGAATTCATCTATTGGTTGGTATCCATTATGTATCCATGGAAATGTTTTGTCATGAATTCCCAAGGAGAGAATGTTTTGCAGGTGTCTACCCTATTAATCTGCCAAGCCCTTTGCTATCCTGAGTCAGAGTCATCCATTCAAATTTTTGATGATTCACTGGTTCAATATTATGATAATATTGCAGGAGAAGAATTCAATCAATTCATGTTTCATTTGAAGCCTGACATGAAGCAATTTTAGCCAAATTGCAAGGAGTTTGATATGGGGGTTTTTGATGTTGAGACTCATCCAGTATTGAGTCATATTGCAAAAATTCTGGGTAAGGATGATGATAATACAGTGGATAAATCATTTCTAGGGATGTTTTCCATGATGATGAGGCCAGGAATGGTGCTGGATATTCCATCATATTGGCAGGAAGCAGTCAACTCACAACTGATGAGCCTTTCATTAACAGGTTCCTTTAAATTTCCCTCATTAATTGTATATTTGTTCTTATACCAGAATGTGGAAGAATTCATGCATTTAGGTCTAAATATTATGGATGAAAATAAAAGAAGACAATCAATGATATTCTGGACATATGTAGTTAGAAGGGAGCAAAATGAGGATGGGTTTTTTTATTTTGCTAGTTATTACATGCCAACTGCATACAAAATATTGAATGGAAGTCCTCTTCCCTGTTTCTTACCTAAAGCTCTAGAGTTTCTGCATTTAAGAAACAATTGTAAATATGGAGATTGGTTTGTTTTTTAGGAATATTCTGAAATAAGGCTATATGGAGCAAGTGTTGAGCCTTACAGACTCCCAAATTTTGTACCAATGAGGCTTTTTTCTTTAGAATTCATTAGACAGAGTCTAAATGTTGATCAGGTTCATTTCATGCCTATGAAGAAAGGACACATGTATAAATTACCCATGGTTGTAGGCCCTTTCATAGTAAATATGAGACAGGCATTTGATGAAGTAACAAAAAAGTTAGGTGACATCAGGGAAAATTTTAAGGATGGACTTTTATCTTAAAGTTTAAAAACTTGGCGAATCTTAGTAGTCCACAATATTTGAATTGTAAAAAAATTTATGTTATTTTTGTAAAAATATTTAGTTCTATAATTATTTTATATTAGTATATATAAAATTTTGGCGATTTTTAGGGTAAAATATTTTTATACTATAAAATTTGGGCAAATCAATTTTTAAAAAAATAGGAATTGGCGAATATTTTTTTTGGAAAAAGCATGGAAAATTAGCCCACCTTCGAATATTAGCCTCTAAATTTTTCCATGAATGACATGCAGATGTTATTAGGAGAAAGTTGGGCTTATGACCCATATAGTGTTATTTCAAACAGAAGGATTGAGAATGGGTATTTTTCTTTCATTCATGAAAGTAGGCTAGAACAAGAGAAGATAGCATGTAAAGATGTGAAGAACTCAGTAGATGCTAACATTAAAACTCCTATTATAGCAGAGAAAATAGCTAAAAGAACCAAGGAAATGGTGATTGATCTAGATGATGAGGAGCAGGGAGACATGAAGAGAAAAAAACTTACTGAATAGCCTACATCTACTGCTCCTGGTTTTTCTTTGCATTTGGGAGAAGAAAAAAATGCTCCTGCCTCACCCAGGAATCATGAAGCTTCTCATGAATAGGTACCCTTGATTAAACAGATGTTTTCACAAATTGAAGAAAGAAATCAGAGGATGAAGGCCAGCATGGAGGCCCAAGCTTAACATCAAGTCACTACTGAACAAACAAGATTGTTAACTGTAATGGATCTTGGAAAAGATTAGTTTAGAATTTCCCTATCACATCCTACAGATATGTCAATTGGTTCTTCCAACAATTTCAACACTGTTAATGTGACTGTGGATGTAAAGAAGATTCCACTAATAGATAAAATGAACTTGCATATGCAAACAGGTCAATTGATTGTAAATGACCTCACAAAGACTAATGCAATGGCAACAAAGGCAGAGAATATGTTGGGTAAATTAATTAAACAGTTGAAGTTAGAAAAGGCTAAATCAAGAGCCTTAACAGTTCAAAATGAAGAATTGAAGAAGATTATTATAAAAATTGGAGTAGACCCTAGTGATAATACTGCTGTGAAAAAATTCATGCAAAGTGTTGAGGTAGAAATATCTACATTAAGGAAGAAATTGAAGTTACCTACTGCTGAACATTCAATGGCTACATAAGTTGCAAAGGTAGAGAAGGAAAAGGGAAAGTTGTTGCAACAACTCATGCAGAAGGATGAAGAACTATCCAAAATAAAGCAGACTGCAATTTCATTGCAAAATCATATTGATAATCATAATTGTACTTTTGTTTTTCCTATAGGTGATGAAGACCCTCAAACACAAACTATTCAATTAAATAATGAGTTGCAGATGGCTGATCTAGATAGAAAGAAGTCTCAAACAGATCTGGAGACTACAAAAAAATTGATGAAGGTCATAGAAAATGAAACAGATAAATACAAAATGGATTTCCGAAATGCTGAAGCTGAGATTAAGAATCTCAAAGAAAGAATGAAAGGTAATCTTTCACTAATACAAGCTAAAGATATCATTTGGACTGATATCATTTCATAAATGAAATCCAATTGGTGCTTCCTGATGATAATTGCAAAAGAGAAAAGCCTTATTGTGGAGTGTGAAGAACCAATTATGTCTTATAAGCAAAAAGGAATTAATAGAGCCATTTGGGCCAAAAGATTTATTGATTTTATCAATTCCAAATCAGATCAGGAGTTATAGGAGAATGATATGCAGGAAAAAATGTTATATGCAGTGGAAATTAATAAAATGATTGTCAGGAATGATCTCAGAAAGGCTGCAGAAAAGAAACTAATGGAAATCAAAGAAGCAGTAAGTCAATTTGATAAATATTTTGATAAAATGACAAGAGTAGGCTTGCCATCATGTTGGGGAGCTGAAGGAAATATTTTTCCATGGAGCTCTTATGAGAATTTACTGGTGATGACAAAAAGCAAGGTTGATAACAAGCATGAAAAGACTCGGGTGCTTAAAAGAGAGACAATGGTCAACTTCTTGTAGAGACATTTTCAACTCTTGTGGATGGTAAAAACTCTTTTCTCAGAAAGGCCTTCTTATGATCAAATTACTGCATTCAGATTGAAATATCACAATCTGACACATTCATCCAGGATGAAGGTAGAAATATGGAAAAAGTGTAGAGCTTGGACAATTGACCTGCCAAAAGGATCAGCAACAAAGAAAGACAAATTAGTTGACCAAGGAAAAGAAGCCACATCATCAGCAATTCCTATAGATTAGGATATTTATTTTATGTTATTTTCTGAAGACAATGTAATTATAATAAGAAATTTTCAAGGCATGTAATAGATAGCCTTCGAAGTCTTGAAGTAGTTTGGTAGTTAGGATTGGTTACAGCAGTTCCAAACTGCTTTTTACTATATTTAATGTAATTTTCAAGAGAAAGAAAGGTTCCGAGTTTTGGACCTCCAGACAAATATTTTTGTACTCAAATATTCAAAGATTAACAAATGAGCAAGCAAGTTTCTGGCACTTTGTTTATGTTGAAATGTATTCAAGTTTTCATTATGTATTTCCATCTATGAATAAAACAAGGTTATGAGCAGCAGGTCTCTTTTTACTTCTGTGTATAAGAGTTAAAAAAAAACCTTAATTGGCGCTCCTTTGTTTTAACTATTTCTTTCACGTATTTCTTCTGGGGTTTGGAATGATATTTTCTGTATAAAATAGCATATCAGTTTGGACTTCTTCTTACATTTTCTTCTAGTCACTTCATTCAACATCAACAGATGGTATCATTGTGAAGCATTCATAATATTTGATATTTAAGGGTTTGATTATAAATACTTGAGGGTTAATAAAACAGAGACATAAAAATTTGTGACATAATCATAAAATGTCTTAAGCATTGATTCCTTATCACAGGTAAGGGATTGTCTCTTAAGGTACAACATTAATTGGCGTCGTTTCCGGGGAGTGAAGATTTGAAGGTTTTCCCTGGGTTTTGTTCATATTTCCTCTAGTTGTTCAGAGAGGAGGAAATACTAAGCTGTGCTTTATTTTAAATAATTTTGCCTCCTAAGAGGCCTCACACAAGGTCAGATGCCTCTCAACAAAAATTCCTTATTCTGTCAGATCCAGAAAAGTTAGTTTCAAAGAAGGGCCAGAAAACAAAAATATTTTCTACACCTGATGCCACACTGCTTGCACCAGGCAGCAATTCTCATATTTTTCCATCCAAGGAAATTTCCCGGAAAAAGAATCCTTATCATCACCAATCCATTTCCAAGAAAAAACATTAGAAGAACTATATTTTGGGTCTATATCATTTCCATTCACAGAATCTCAACCTAATTCAATTGCCAGTTCTTCTACTATCGTTCATATACCCCTTCCCATATCAGTTGTTCCACCCCTGTTATCCCCACCTACAACTGGTATTCATTTTACCCCCGCTCAAGGAGCAGTCAATCAGGGCATAAACATGGCAGCCCCTAATTTCTTGATCAATAGATATGCACCATTAAATCTACCCCAACCAATGAATGCAATGCCTCAAGAGTACCTTAAGTTACTCCCTAGATTGGTGAAGATGAAATAACTGCAGAACAACACTTGCCTTTGTTTTGCACTTTTGCTGAAAACTTTAACATAGAACATCTTGATGTTGTATTGAGACTTTTTGTGCAGTCTCTAAGTGGAGAGGCACGAAAATGGTTTAAAGTATTACCTAATGGTTCAATCAATGATTTGGATGAATTAGAAAGACAATTCATCCAGAGATGGGGTGAAAAAAGAGACCATGGTTATTCTTTAACAGAATTTAATGCTATAAAGAAAAAATCAAATGAAAGTATGAGTGATTTTGTCAAAAGATTTAATAAGTTGTACAATAGTTTTCCTGTGGAAATGAAACCTCCTCCTATTGGAGCAAGGGTTGTTTTTGATGGTGCATTTGCATCAGATTTCATTTTTACCTTGAGAGAAAGAAGAGCCTCCACTCTTGAACAAATTCAAACTGATGCCTTAGAAATTGAGGCAAACATGACTGTTGTTGCAAAGGTTCAAGACAAGGGAAAGGCTAAAGAAGAAGATTCATCACAATATTAAAGGATAGATGATATGACTAAGGTCATTAAAAAATTTTCAAATAAATTAGTAAAGATGGAATTAGATAACAAGAAACCTGCACAAAAAAATAGAGGGGTTTTCAACCCCCAATTCAGAAAACAGCCACTACAGATTCTACAGAGAGAAAGAAAAGATCAAGATCAAGTCCAAGCACCTTTATATATAGAGGCAGCCCCATCACATTCTGCTGATAATGATCAGAAATAAGATGAAGATCAAATTTCTACTGTATATATGGAAGATGGTGAAACAGAAGAAGAGAGTGAGAAAGAATATGCAGAATAATGTAAAGAAGCTGATATCTCATTTGATCAGGAAGAAATGGATGATTATTGCAAACAATTTACTGATTTTATGCAAGAAAATTTGCATAAAAAATATGATTTGAGGTCAAAAAAGAGGTTGAGAACTCAAGATAATGAAAGAGAGGAATCAAAATCAGTACCTACTTCAATGGCGACTCCACTACAAAATAATCCTATTAAAAAATCAGATAAGGGGAAACAGCCCATGAATCAAGAAAAAGAGAAAGAGAAGTAGCAAGATGAAGCTCCTCAAATAAAATCTAATGACCCAAATATTTTGGAGAAAATTGTTACTGTTCCTGATCAACACGAAAATTCAAATAAAAGCCAGGAAGAACCTGAAAAGTTAACAAAACAAAATCAAACTTTCATCTTGTCTAAAGAATTATAAAAAGTAAAGATTCAAGTGCCACTTCTTGAGTTGGTCAAAACACCTGGTTATAAGAAAGAAATTGTAGAGTTTATTAATTTATCTCAGTCTGATGAGGTTGGTGATATAGTGAATCTGCAAGAAGGGAAACCAGTGGTTACTTTTGGACCTCATGTTGAAGAGGTAGATTCTTCTGTTCCACCTTTTTATATATCAGTTCTGTTGCATGATTTCATTTTACATAATTGTATGCTAGATTCTGGAGCATCACATAATCTAATTCCACTGTCTGTGATGAAATAATTGAATTACAAATCACCAAATCATATAGAGACCTTTATTCCTTTGATTCAAAAAAGGTGAAGTGTGTGGGTCTTATCAAGGATATGGTTGTTTCCCTGGCTCAAATTCCAGCTAAGAGTATTATGATGGATGTGGTAGTAGCAGATATCCCAACCAGATTTGGTATGTTGTTGTCTAGATCTTGGGGGGAAAAGTTTGGAGGAGTTTTGAAATTGGATTTCACATATGCTATCATTCCTATTTTTAATGGGGAGGAAAGGAGGTTATACAGAGAAACTAGATTCTTGAAAAATACTAACCAAAAAAGATGCAGGTAATTCCCCCATTTATGGCCAAGAGAAGGAGGATCTCTCTTGTTTCATGCTGCATGAAGATGCATAATTTGCTGAAGATTCACAAAAGCAGCTCGCTTCAGCCAATTTACATAAAGAGTTGTGTTCAAATAAAATTTGGAAGTGTTATTTTGATGGTGCATTCTCTAAGGAGGGCACTGGAGTTGGATTCATATTTATATCTCCTGAAGGTAACTTTTTACCTTTTTCCTTCAAATTGGAATTTGAATCTACTAACAATGTCGCTGAATATGAAGCATTGATTCTAAGTCTACAGACAGCTAAATAGATGGGAATTCAGTTTTTATCTGTTTTTGGTGACTTTGAATTAATCATAAGACAAATTAAGCATTAGTGCCAGACTAAACATCTCAGATTGAGATCTTATAGAAATGAGGTGTGGGATTTAGTTGAGAATTATTTTGAGGCTTTTAATTTACAGTTTATTCCAAGAGAAGAGAACAGAATGGCAGATTCATTGGCAGTTGCAGCTAGCACATTTAAACCACTAATTAATCCAAGATTGAGATATGAAATTGAATTGAGATACAGGCCTTAAATCCCTGATAATGTAAAACATTGGTAGGTTTTTTAGGATGATGAACAAATTAATCAGTTTTTAACAATGATTGGAAGTTTTGAAGATATTCAAATTGATTTAGAAGTTGATGAAAGTGGTAAAATTGATATGTCCAAAAATCTGAAACATTCAATTGGTGATCAGAAGATAATTCAATTGAAAGATAAAAATTTTCCCAGAGGCCTGGTACCTCTTGAAAGATTGTTTGATGCTAATGATGTGTTGATGAACCAGAAAAAGGTATCCCAAGATGGAGAAATGCAGGATTGCAATTTAAGGACTCAACATGAGCCTAAATTAGTCAAATTGTTTAGAGGAGTTCATAAGGGGTACAAAGAAAGGTATGTAAATATTTTTAAACAATTCATGGACGTATTTGCATGGTCATATGAAGATTTGAAAACTTATGATTTGGATATTATTCAACATAAAATACCACTGAAATATGGAGTTAAACCACACAAGCAGAAGCTCAGACAAATTAACCCACTATTTCTGGCTCCAATTGAAAAAGAGGTGAAAAAAATTTTGCAAGAAAAAATCATAGTTCCACTAAGATATTCAAATTGGGTTTCGAATCTAGTACCAGTCAGGAAGAAAAATGGAGAGATAAGATTATGTGTGGATTTCAGAAATTTGAACAGAGCTTCCTTAAAAGACAACTATCCTTTACCCAAGATGGATTTTGTTCGGCAGAAAGTAACTGGAGCATTCAGGTTATCCATGGTTGATGGTTTTTCTGGGTGTAATCAGGTGGCTGTGGAGAAGGAAGATCAAAAGAAGACTGCTTTCACCACACCTTGGGGAACATTTATGTATTCCAGGATGCCATTTGGCCTCATGAATGTAGGAGCAACTTGCCAAAGAGAAATGGATATTGCTTTTGTGGGTGATAAATTTGTAGTTTTATCTTGATGATATTACTATTTTTTCAAGTTCTGATGATGAACACTTAGAACACTTGAAGAAAGCTTTCTTGAAATGTAGAAAATTTGGATTGTCATTAAATCCAAAGAAATCTTTGTTTGCTTTAGAAGAAGGTAAGTTGTTGGGTCACATAGTTTTAAAACAAGGAGTAAAGATTGACCCTGCAAGGGTTGAAGCTATACAGACAATTCCACTGCCTAGAAGTAAAAAAGATATCCAAAGGTTTCTGGGAAAAATCAATTTTCTGAGAAGATTTGTTCCAAATTATGTTGAAATTGTCAGGAGAATAATAGATATTGTCTACTCAACTTAGTGTTCCTAAATTGATGTCATAAATTGTTAACCAGGGCTAGTAAACTGTTGAAGTGAAGTGCACTATATGTGCCTAGGTATCTATTTCTCACTACGTTGTGTTTAGTGTTTTTCCAATGTTTTTGGTTTTGTGTTTTTATTCTAAGAGGAAAAGAACTAAGTTTTGGTAAAGAAAAGTTTTTGGTCACACTAAAACAGAGCAAAACCTATTCTAAAATATGTATGGCACTTGAGAATAGAAAATGCAAAACTTTAACAAGAAAAATAACTCATAGCAAGAACTAAATAACTCATAACATGAACTAAATAACTCATAACATGAACTCAGTCCAATTCATTCATTAGAAATATGTTGGAATAACTTGAGAAAAGGATAATTTTAATGCAATGAGGTTCTTCTAAGTAAACAACAACTTACAATATCACAAAAATCTCATCCATGGTTAGAAATTTGTTGGAACACAATTGGAAAAGATTATTTGTAGCATAGTAAGGAACCCTACTCTAAATTAACTTATGACACTGAAATTAATCCATTCTGCAACTCAAATTGTCACTACTAAGCCTTCATTCGAAAGTTAGAAATCTTTTGGAATAGTTTTGGAAAAAGGCTATTTGTAAAATTATAAGAGATTGCAGAACAGTCAAGGCCTTGAACTGATATCACTAATTCCTGTCCATGATGATGTGTTGGAAGAAATTAATAAAAAGAGTAGTTTGTAAATAATGAAGGCCTTGAAGTCTAATAGAACAGAACTAGCATACAACTAACTAATGAAACTTGAAATACATAAAACAGAACTGAACAAGAATGCAATCAATCAAACTTGAAATAAAGTGAACAGAATTGAACTAGAGTGCCATTAACCTCCGAAGTGTTACAACTGAACTAAAATGCAACTAATCTCTAAAATACTACAGCTATATCTCACTCAGTGTTAGTGATATTTTGGAACAATTCATAAGAACAAGACTAGCTGTAACATTTGATGTGAATGAGCATAAAAACATAAAGTTTAGGAAAATGCAACTAAGCTCTAGAATACTACAGCTATGTCTCATTCAGTTTTAGTGATATTTTGGAACAATTCATAAGAACAAAACTGACTGTAACATCCAATTTAAGTGAGCACAAAACATAAAGTTCAGAAAACTATTTAAATTAGGAATGAAACAAGGCTAAAGTTACTTATCTAAACAATATGCACAGAGCTTCTCGGGCAGTAGGGGCCCTCTACCACTAGATTAGCATACAAATATCCTCAATATTGCCTTAGATCATGCAATGAAGTTGAATTTATTTCATTAAAGGGAAAATACTTCAGAAACAGAGTATTACGGACTTTTGAGATCTAACAACAAAACATCAATCTAGCTAACTGTCTCTCGGTCTCCCGAGTCATTCTTATAAAAGAAATACATAACTACCCTTGAGAGGAAATAGGGATAAGTGTCTTTCCCAATTAAAATCAAATTATAACGCTTATGGAAGCCTCGTACTCTTGCTGGAGACATCTGTAGAGTCCTTGTCCTGGTAGGAATATGCTTCTTAGTTTTGATCTCTTCCACATGCATAACCACCTATAAATTTTAGATCAGACTTCGTAGAGAGCAAGAAATGATGGGGGAGTGTTGTGGAATTCAACCATATGTGTTTTTCCTTGAAGTGACACCTGTAACCTGTGAGAACATGAAGATAGTTGCGAAATAGGCGACTAGCTACAGAATGACTGTATTCTGTAGCTGAGTCTAGTCAAAAATTACTACAACAACAAAACCATGAAAATATAGCAAGTAATTCATTGTATACATTCCTACAGTGACTTTAATTAATCCTATTGATCATTTAAGCTTGTAATTGATAAGGGACAAAGGAAATGAAGTGAAATTGGGTGAAAGAAAGGGACATCTTTGGGGCTCAACAGATATGTTAAAAAATAATGCTGAATTAAAATGGGACAAAGATGCAAGAGAATCATTCAGTAGAATTAAAGAAGCTCTCCAAGAAGCTCCTGTCTTAATCATTCTAGATTACTTAAAACCTTTTCAAGTCTTCTCATTTGCATCATCTTCTACTATTTATGTTGTATTATTACAAAAAAATGATGAAGGTAGTGAACAACCTGTAGCCTTTTTCAGCAAAGTCCTCAGAGATGCAGAGCTAAAGTATAATATCCTAGAGAAGCAGGTATATGCTTTAGAAAAATTATTAAAGGCTTTCAGAACTTATATACTTCATTCTCAAATAGTAGCATATGTGCCTAATTCTGCTGTAAAGGATGTGCTAGTACAAAGTGATGTGGAAGGAAAAAGAGGAAAATGGATTGCCAAAATCTAGGAATATGACTTAGATATCAAACCAACAAAGTTAGTCAAAGGACAGGGATTAGCCAAATTACTGATAGAATCTAATTTCCAAGATTTGGGAATTATTTTACTTGTGCCTGTAGATGAAGTAACTGAAGAAACAAATCAGATTAAGACAAAGTCAGCAATTAAGTACAAATTTCTCTGTTCAGGATGGTATAAGGATATCATTCATTATCTCTGTTTCTTTTCTTGTCCTCCTTCAATAAACAGAGCTAAGTACAAAGCTCTGAAACTTAAATCTCAACCTTACGTTATAACTGAAGCTAATTTGTATTTTAAATATCTTGCTGGTGTATTGATGTTATGTTTGACAGAAGAGGAAACCATGGAGGTGATTAAAGAATATCATCAATGCTTGTGTGGAGGTCACTACAGATGGAAGGTAATTTCCATTAAGATTCTTAAATCAGGTTTTTATTGGTCCTCTTTATTTGCTGATGTATACAGAACTATTAGAAGTTTCCAGAAATTCCAATTGTTTGCAGAAAAGAAAAGGCTAGCTCCTTTACCGCTTCTTCCTGTATTTATTGAAGAACCTTTCAGACAATGGGGATTAGATTTCATTGGAGAGATTAATCCACCATCAAGTGGGCAGTTTAAGTGGATTCTAACTACTACTAATTATTTTACAAAATGGGTAGAGTCAGTTCCTACTATAAAGGCAAACGATTTGGTTGTGATGAAGTTTTTGGAAGAGAATATTTTCAGTAGATTTGGATGTCCAGTAAAAATTGTAATAGACAATGCTCAGGTTTTCAATTCAGTCGGATTCATAAATTTTTGTCAGACTTATAATGTAATATTATCCCACTCTACAGCATATCATCCTCAAGGAAATGGATTAGCAAAATCATCTAATAAAACATTGTTGAAAATATTGAAGAAAACAATCAATGAGAACCAAAAGGATTGGGATTCAAAGTTGATTTTTGCTTTATGGGCAGTAAGGATGACTACTAAAAGATCCACTGGTAATTCTCCATATGAATTGGTATATGGTGCTCAGGCTCTGTTTCCTACTCAGCTAGCAAGATCAGTAAATTTTTTTCTTCAAGACTCTCAAGAGGAACCTAATGCCTTGATCAGAAGACTAAACCAGGTGATAGAATTAAATGAAAGCAGAAATAAAGTTAGAGACAATTTGATCATTTATCAGGAGAAAATGAAATCTATTTTTGAAAGAAAGGCAAGAGAAATCATGTTTCAGACTGGAGATCTGGTATTAAGATGGGATACCAGGAGGGAAGAGAAAGGGAAACATGGTAAATTTGATCCTTTATGGTATGGTCCTTACAAAATCTCTGAGGTCAGATCAAATAACACTTTCATGCTGGAAAATCTTGATGGAGAAGCAGTAGAACTGCCTGTAAATGGGCAGTATCTGAAACATTATTTCCAGCACTAAAGGTAGTCAATTTACTATTGTACATATTAAGTTTCCTCTCACTGTATATTTCACATCAAGCAATTTTTGACTCCATGCCCGAAGTGAAGGCACTGCTCTGGGGGTTCTTAGTGTTTCGTGGCAAAAAACACTATCCCCAGGTGGAGCCAGATGTTGTGGATCATATTTGTATCCTTTTATTTTTCAAATATTTGAAAAAATAAAAATATAAAATGTGGGAAAACATGTTAAAGTATTTAAGTCTTATACTTTAGCATGAAAAAGATTTATGTTCGTCAAGTTTTAAGTTAAATTTTAAACATTTAAACTTTATAATTGTGGGTCCGGTATTAAATTTTAAATAGTGATTGGTTTGAATGGCGGAAATTTCCGATCATTAAAATCTTTATCAAAAATCCCAACCCACTGGCACAACTAGCATGTCGGATACCATGAGGAGTGCCTCCGCATTTGACCGGGTTGACTGTAGGGACAGTGGAGATCAATGGCGGAGATTGAATGTGGGGGCACCAGCCAAAGTTTTCCTTCGTAGCCCGAGAGTCCCCGCAGTGACGTAAGATGGTGATTTGGTCACAACTGTCTTCCATGTCAAGCAGAGTTAACGGCTTGCTGGCACGTCTTGTCAACATTTAATTTAAAATCCGCGCCACCTATTTAAAGAATTTTTTGTCTGTTTTTCAAAATTACTTGTGAATTGCTGCGCTGCACCCCATTTTAGCTTTCCGCCACCTACAAAATTTGACCACCTTGTAAACTATTTTCCACGTAAACTTTTAACCATGGCTAAACGGTCATTCCTTTCAGGTTCAACCAGCCATATCCCTCTCATGGATATTGAGAGGGATATTCAAGATACCCTCTATTCAGTAATTCACCTCCCCTTTTACCAGCAAGTTATCTTGAATACTAATGCCTCCCCTGTGTATTCTGTGATGGTCAAGTCATGAGTCTTGTCTGCATGCATTCCTAAAACCCACCTTTTCCCTGAATTCATCTATTGGTTGATATCTGTTATGTATCCAGGGAAATTTTTTGTCATGAATTCCAAAGGAGAGAATGTTTTTCAAGTATCTACCCTATTAATCCGCCAAGTCCTTTGCTATCCTGAGTCAGAATCATCCATTCAATTTTCTGATGATTCACTAGTTCAATATTATGATAATCTTGCAGGAGAAGAATTCAATCATTTCATGTTTCATTTGAAGCCTGACATGAAGCAGTTTCATCCAGATTGCAAGGAGTTTGATATGGGGGTTTTTGATGTTGAGACTCATCCAGTATTGAGTCATATTGCAAAAATTCTAGGTAAGGATGATGATAATACAGTGGATAAATCAGTTCTAGGGATGTTTGCCATGATGATGAGGCTAGGAATGGTGTTGGATATTCCATCATATTGGCAGGAAGCAGTCAACTCACAGCTGATGAGCCTTTCATTAACAGGTTCCTTTAAATTTCCCTCATTAATTGTATATTTGTTCTTATACCAGAATGTGGAATAATTCATGCATTTAGGTCTAAATATTATGGATGTAAATAAAAGAAGACAATCAGTGATATTCTGGACAGATGTAGTTAGAAGGGAGCAAAATGACGCTGGGTTTTTTTATTTTTCTAGTTATTACATGCCAACTGCATACAAAATATTGAATGGAAGTCCTCATCCTTGTTTCTTACCTAAAGCTCAGGAGTTTCTGCATTTAGGAAACAATTTTAAATATGGAGACTGGTTTGTTTTTTAGGAATATTCTGAAATAAGGCTATATGGAGCAAGTGTTGAGCCTTACAGACCCCCAAATTTTGTATCAATGAGGCTTTTTGCTTTAGAAGTCATTAGACAGAGTTTAAATATTGATCAGGTTCATTTTGTGCCTATGAAGAAAGGACACATGTATAAATTACCCATGGTTGTAGGCCCTTTCATAGTAAATATGAGATAGGCATTTGATGAAGTAACAAAAATGTTAGATGACATCTAGATGTTATTAAGAGAAATTTGGGCTTATGACCCGTATAGTGTTATTTCAAATAGAAGGATTGAGAATGGGTATTCTTCTTTCATTCATGAAAGTAGGCCAGAACAAGAGAAGATAGCATGTAAATATGTGAAGAACTCAGTAGATGCTGACATTCAAACTCCTATTATAGCAGAAAAAATAGCTAAAAGAACCAAGGAAATGGTGATTGATCTAGATGATGAGAAGCAGGGATCCATGAAGAGAACAAAACTTACTGAAGAGCCTGCATCTACTGCTCTTGGTTTTTCTTTACATTTGGGAGAAGAAAAAAATGCTCCTGCCTCACCCACAAATCATGAAGCTTCGCATGAACAGGTGCCCTTGATTAAACAGATGTTTTCACAAATTGAAGAAATAAATTAGAGGATGAAGGCCAGCATGGAGGCCCAAGCTAAACATCAAGTCACTATTGAACAAACAAGATTGTTAACTATAATGGATCTTGAAAAAGATTAGTTTAGAATTTCCCTCTCACATCCTATAGATATGTCAATTGGTTCTTCCAGCAATTTCAACACTGTTAATGTGACTGTGGATGTAAAGAAGATTCCACTAATAGATAAAATGAACTTACATATGCAAACGGGTCAATTCATTGTAAATGACCTCACAAATACTAATGCAATGGAAATAAAGGTAGAGAATATTTTGGGTAAAGTAATTAAACAATTGAAGTTAGAAAATGCTAACTCAAGAGCCTTAACAGTTCAAAATGAAGAATTGAAGAAGATTATTATAAAAATTGGAGTAGACCCTAGTGATAAGACTGTTGTGCAAAAATTCATGCAAAGTGCTGAGGTAGAGATATCTACATTAATGAATAAATTGAAGTTACCTACTGGTGAACATTCAATAGCTATAGAAGTCACAGAGGTAGAGAAGGAAAAGGAAAAGTTGTTGCAGCAACTCATGCAGAAGGATGAAGAACTATCCAAAATAAAGCAGACTGCAATTTCATTGCAAAATCATATTGATAATCATAATTGTACTTTTTTTTTTCCTACAGGTGATGAAGACCCTCAAACACAAATTATTCAATTAAATATTGAGTTGCAGATGGATGAAAGAGATAGAAAGAAGGCTTAAACAGATCTGGAGACTACAACAAAATTGATGAAGGTCATAGAAAATGAAGCAGATAAATACAAAATGGATTTCCGAAATGTTGAAGCTGAGATTAAGAATCTCAAATAAATAATGAAAGGTAATATTTCACTAATACAAGCTAAAGATATCATTTGGACTGATATCATTTCAGAAATGAAATCCAATTGGTGCTTCTTGATGACAATTGCAAAAGAGAAAAGCCTTATTGTAGAGTGTGAAGAACCAATTATGTCTGATAAGCAAAAAGGAATTAATAGAGCCATTTGGGCCAGAAGATTTATTGATTTTATTAATTCCAAATCAGATCAGGAGTTAGAGGAGAATGATATGCAGGATAGAATGTTATATGCAGTGGAAATTAATAAAATGATTGTTAGGAATGATCTTAGAAAGGCTGCAGAAAAGAAACTAATGGAAATCAAAGAAGCAGTAAGTCAATTTGATAAATATTTTGATAAAATGACAAGAGTGGGCTTGCCATCATGTTGGGGAGTTGAAGGAAATATTTTTCCATGGAGCTCTTATGAGAATTTACTGGTGATGACAAAAAGCAAGGTTGATAACAAGCATGAAAAGACTCAGGTGCTTAAAGGAGAGACAATAGTCAACTTCTTGCAGAGACATTTTCAACTCTTGTGTTTGGTAAAAACTCTTTTCTCAGAAAGGCCTTCTTATGATTGAATTACTGCATTTAGATTGGAATATCACAATCTGACACATTCATCCAGGATGAAGGTAGAAATATGGAAAAAGTGTAGAGCTTGGACAATTGACCTGCCAAAAGGATCAGTAGCAAAGAATGACAAATCAGGTGACCAAGGAAAAGAAGCCACATCTTCAACAATTCCTATAGATTAGGATATTTATTTTATGTTATTTTCTGAAGACAATGTAATTGTAATAAGACATTTTCAAGGCATGTAATAGATAGCCTTCGAAGTCTTGAACTAGTTTTGGTAGTTAAGATTGGTTACACCATTTCCAAACTTCTTTTTACTATATTTAATGTAATTTTTAAGAGAAAGAAAGGTTCCGAGTTTTGGACCTCCAGACAAATATTTTTGTACTCAAATATTCAAAGATTAACAAATGAGCAAGCAAGTTTCTGGCACTTTGTTTATGTTGAAATGTATTCAAGTTTTCATTATGTATTTCCATCTATGAATAAAACAAGGTTATGAGCAGCAGGTCTCTTTTTACTTATGTGTATAAGAGTTAAAAAAAAAAACCTTAATTGGCGCTCCTTTGTTTTAACTATTTCTTTCACGTATTTCTTCTGGGGTTTGGAATGATATTTTCTGTATAAAATAGCATATCAGTTTGGACTTCTTCTTACATTTTCTTCTAGTCACTTCATTCAACATCAATAGATGGTAGCATTGTGAAGCATTCATAACATTTGATATTTAAGGGTTTGATTATAAATACTTGGGGGTTAATAAAACAGAGACATAAAAATTTGTGACATAATCATAAAATGTCTTAAGCATTGATTCCTTATCACAGCTAAGGGATTGTCTCTTAGGGTACAACATTGTGACAAGTAAAGGACAAGTTAACAACTTGGAGGAGCTCTTCTACAATATCAACACCTATTTGTGGTTGTAATCTCCTTCCATTTATATTAATGCAAAGAGTTATATGTTTTCATATATGTGATTGTCATTATTTCACTTATTTCAATACCATGTTAATCTATTGAATAGAGTATTTATATGATACTGCATAGTTCTTGTAGTTTCTTGGCTTGTGTTATCTGACTTTGCTAGTTCTAATTTTGGTAATTGGAGCTTGAATTGAAGAATTAAATCTTAAGAAGGAACGAATCGTGTGACATATTCCAGGTAGGATTCATTCCATCATTTATTTACTTTAAGGAAAGCATTGGATTCCTTGTTTCTCTGTTGTTATAGGTTGGCCATCGAACCTAGGGGAGATACTTTTGTCCAAAGATTCGTCAAGAAAGCCTATGCCATAGCTTGAACTAGATCTAGGTGAGAAAGCCTAGTTTCAGATTCAACCACATCCAGATTCATAGTTGTAGTCAAAGACATATTCATGCTTCATGAGGATGTTTTTTGGTTGGTGGCCTTCCTTAAACCACCACCAGCAGAAGACTTTAGTTTTTGCTAGACATCATTTTGTGGTTATATCTAAACCATAATTAGTGAGCACTTCCACCAATAGAAGACTTAAACTTCTAGCTAGAAGAATTGCTCCAGGAAATGATTCATACTTTATTTCTAGATTTGGTGGTCAGCCTTAAACCACCACCAGTAGAGACCTTGTGTTCTTCTACCTTATTTGGTTTTTGGTTTTCCTTAAACCACCATTTCAGGGAGCATATCTAGCCATTGGCTGCCATGCATTCTTTCACTTTGTTTTTCTTCTTGGAATCATATACACCCCTTCATATTAAGGGGGGGGGGGGCAGGGGAGTTGGACACCTAATCCATTGAGTTTATGTTGTGGAATGTGGACAATTACTGGAAGTTAAAGAAACCTTTGAAGTTATATCCAAGGGAAAATATTTTGTATTTATATGTATATCATCTTTAATGAAAGTGGATTTCATGCCCATTATTTTATTCTATCTACACATTCCAACACCTATGTTCCTTGCTAACTAGTTCACTGCAAGGGGAAATGATAGATTTAAAGCTTTGGATATTATTGAAATACTTGATATTGTGTTTTTTGCACTTATGATCCATTATATCAAGAAAAAGGTTCCACATATTTTTTCATTTTGACCTACTTCCAAATCCCCTCCCAAGTAAATAGCATTCATAATATTTTTGCTACTAAGGTTTTATCGAACTAGCGAATATTTTGTAACCCCCATCCCCCTTCTTCTTTAGGTTTAAAAATGGATCACCACTTAACCAAATTTATTCCATTTTTTCTCCAGCCCATAAAAATATAAATAATTTCCTTCTTATATTTCCCAATACCACAAATGGTATAAAATCTAAAGAGTTATGATATGTTGGTATTTCTTCTACTACGTATTTAACAAGGGTTAATCTGCCTCCATGAGAAATCTACCTGTAACACCACATTTGGATTTAAGTGTTGTAAAATTTAGGATTGGAGTCATGGAATAAAGTGAAATAGATTGGTCAAATATTGAGTGAGGATCTAACACATTTTTAGAAGTGTAAGTGGAATTGGATTGGTGGTTTAGCCTCGATGAAAAAAAATTCCATGATTATGCAAAGTTTCTTTAAGTGCCAAAATCAATGTAAATATAATTTTGGCATAAATCATATCTAAAATTAAAGTGACACCATATGAATATCTAGGTGAATATTAAGCATGTGATACCATACCCTTATATGTTTGTCTTTTTTGAAGGAAGCTCTTAAGATGCTCAATGTGCATTTCAAAATTCCATGTCAGCTTGTCTTCATAGCTTGAAAATTTCCAATTGTTGACTCAGTTCTTACACATCAAATATTTTAAATATGAAACTTGAATATGTGTCATTTCAACATATGGTTCATGCCTCAACTCAACAACTAAAAGCATTTGATTTGGACTCAAAATGAAGCATGAGCATCCATTTAAGTGAATCTAGGTAAACTCAATTAAAATCAATGTAAGAAGGAAACTTGGTAGATCATTTATATGCATATGTAATTGAAATAAAGAAATATGATACTACATTTCACAGAATATATGTTTTCGAATGTGTCCTTTTGGAAGGTAATAATTTCTAGGTTATGTCAGAAGAAACAATAATATTACGTAAAAGAGGTATATCCCACATTCATCATGGAGTAAAATATCCTTGTAATAATTTATTATATAAAGAGTTGAAATTACACTACCCCACTTGTATTATTGGTATGTAATGTATCTATCCCTTAGTATACAATAGAGGTTAGGGAGTCCAGAATACAACACAAAAAATAGGAGAATCTTATTATTGTAAAGTGGTGAAGCCTTTGTCATGGGTTCTCTATATTTAATATTGGAGAGTTATGAAGACAATAATGACACTATTAGATGTTATTACCTTCCCATTGGGGTTTCCCCAATATAGGAAATATTTGGTTTCTCCTTAGTCCCAATATTCATCTTCTTGACTTTGAGAGGCTTCAAATGTGGAGCAACATAAATCGGATGTTCTTTAATTTGTCATTCTCCTTTTGGTTCCTTGACATAAAGGTGCCTTAACTCCTCCATTACTACAGAAAATGGTTTCATGAAACCCTGAATCATACTAGTGTCTAAAGTCTGCATATTTGCTACATTATGCCAGTGCATCTTCTCCCAGACACAAGACTCTTCTAATAACTTTAAGAACTTGTGCCATCTTCTAATCAGTATCTTAAAAGGAAAAATAATTTCAAAAATGAGTTGTCAACACATTCCAATCTACAGATTGATGCTTTATTTCATCCTGCAAATACCAATCTTGCGGAATATTCCTCAGACAATGAATAAAAAAATGTGGCCACATTGTAACTCCCACACTTTCATTTTTCCATACAGAGGATCAATGGGTCGTGTGGTCTTGTGGAGATGTACAGCTAGTGTAACTAGGAATATTACTTAAGAGCTCTGTCAATGGAGAAAACCAGTGTAACAAAGAAATTCTAACCAAATTCCGCTCATGCAACTGATCACGATTTTCTTCTCACCATCATGCTAGCATGGCTTGTAGAGAAACACTCATTAAGGGGAATTTTTGAGGTTCTTTTATACGAGAATCAATTTCTTTAACAAAATAAACAACAGAATTCATACCATTAAAAATAGGATAATTGCGTACCTCAGTGCCAATCCATCGAACACATCGAATAGAATCACAATGGAAAGAATATAGTTCAGGAGCACCTTGTTGCCAGTCCTCCATTGTAACTTCAGAACCAACTTTTGTGCTTTAGATATTCCTCTAGCTAATCGAGCCAGCTGCATTGGGGTTTATGTTATCGTCTTGCTTTCCAACAACCAAATAATACATCTGATCCACTAGATTAGGGGGCTCAACATCGTATACAGGTTTCGTGAATCGCGGGCCCTGATACAGATCAAGTGGTTGTATAACCCACATCCCATTCACCTAAAAATTCATAGTCTCCTACTTAAGGTCGATTACTCCATAGTTCTCAAAATCCCAATCAATCCCCAACAAAGTCGGGTATGGATATTTGTCCCCCATGATATCAATAACTTCAAAATTAGCGTAGGCCTTAAATCCTGCTATATCGACTTCCACATCTTCCAACCTTCCAACTAGAATAATATAGTATTGGTTTTCCATCCATAATTGAATCGAAGAGTACACCAATTTCGGTTTTCCAAGAGCCTCCCAAGTATTCCAAGGGAGAATATTAATATCCGATCCTAAATCCAGCATAGATTCTTTAATATGGAACCCTACAATTTGAGCATCCACTTGAAAATCCCTTCAATTCCTCTTCTTATTCCTCCGCACCCTTTTGGAATGCCTCCCAGGTAGATTTGCAAAGATTTTTTCCTCAGAAAATACATCATCTTTAACAATAGTCTTCAACCTTCTCCGCAACTAACTAGTGATTTGTTCATCATCCATGATCTGTAAAAACAACCTGAACCACTCCATTATGGGTTGAGGGGGATCTGTACTAAACTTTTCTTGATTGCTCCTTGTCTGCCCCTACAACCCACTGTGAGGTCCTTGAGAGGACATTATCTGGTGGAATATTTTAGTTGCATCCTTATAATACTCCTTTTGTCGTTTGGTTTCATATGATCGCCTTGGGGAGATAGGATTTATAAAAACTGTTTAATCATTGATTCAAGCGTCAGCTCCCATTCTTTTCCCCCCTCTTGTAAAAATGTTGATATTGGATTATATTGAAGAATCATGATCTTTGGGTTCTAAACAGACTAAACTGATTCCCTTGGCAGGATTTCGCTCCTCCTATTTGGAAATGAGCTCAGGACAGTCCCCAGTTGCATGCATATTCACACGGAAATAAAAACACCAAGGTCATATTTGATGAGGAAATTTTCTCACGACAAGATTGTCTTGATCACAGTTATAGCATTTGATTGGATCTCTTCCACCTTTCCTTTCACCCCTTGTATCTCTACCTCCTCGACCTCGAGGAGTTTCATTTACTCAATAATCAGCCCAATCCAATCGATCCGCTAGTGCATCCAAGGATCAAAATTGATCTGCATGGTGATTTGGAGATCCACAGAATACACAAAACAAGTTATTTAGAACATTTGAATAGTTATGTAAAATATTACATGACCGAGGTTTATGCCCAAAGTTTCGGTATATTTCACAATAATCCATTGCAGACATACCTGGTGGGCTGGGGAATGACTGGAACTGAGTATGACCTTGATAAGGTAAGGCAAAAGATACCTTTGAAACTCCTACAGGTGGTTGCAGTGGAGGACCCATGGGTGTATTACATGCTCCTGGGCCCCAAAATGATGGGCATTCCATTACATGGTGTCCTTCGGCCTGAAAATGGGTACAGCATACCTGAGGTCTTGTCGGTCGAGCTGGTGCTTAATCCTTCAGTCTTTCAGTTAAAGTAGAAATTTGAGTTTGGATCACTATAATGGTCGGATCTGATGACGACCCCTTCTCTATACTTCTGTGTATATCCTTCCATATCTTCAATTTTCATAGCCTACTCCAGAGCATCCTAGATCGTATTAATCTTCTATTGTGAAAGTGGAATCCTAGTAATGGGCAACAAATATTTGATAAAACAATCCCTCTGATGATGAGGATCAATAGGATATGATAATTTACTCATGGCATCCTTGAATCGTTGCATACACTACCAAGATGATTTCCCCTCCCTTTGGCGAATGTCCAATAATTCTGCTAGTCCTTGTTGATTTGACTGTGGCAATTTAAATTCTTGAATAAATTTTGTTTTCACCAAATCCATACCAGGATTTGTATTGGTATCAATCGACTTTACAAACCATCTTAATGCCCTGTCCCTTAGTGTGGACTGAAACTCAATGAGTTTGTTAGCATCAGGAATCTAGCGGGCTCACCACATAACCTCACACAAGCACCAATATTGTTTCTCAACGTCTTCATGCCCCCTGCCTGCAAACGCATGGTATCTTGTAAGAGACTCAAGTGTAACTCCAGCCATGGTCGATTGTGGTGTGGAAACAAGTAAAAATCCTCTTGAACCAGGTTTCAATAAACTAACTGAACATGGTTGACTAACACTACCAAAACTACTTGCACCTTGAAGTAATGATTAAACCTTAATAAATTTCATACCTTTGAAAAGAGAAAATTTGGGCTTTCATAGGGTACCAGGGAAGGTCATAGGGAGGAGAAGTAGGTATGTTTTCATGTTGCAGGGTGTTATTTTATGGTATCGAATCATCTTCAAAGAAAATTCGCCTCATCCTGAAATTCATATCATCGTCCACTGACATATCTTCATTTTCTCTTTTAATTACCCAACTATTTGTCTCAAGCGTCTAAAATCCTCCTCCTGCTTCATGCATCAGAGTAACCACTTCCAAACCCTTCGTCCCAGTTCTACTTTGACTTCTGCTGACACTTAGTACTCTACTAGAGAAATAAATTCCTCCTTCACTTCCTCTTCCAAAATCTGGGATCTCTATTTCCTGCGTCCTCTCTGTTGAACTCCTAACAGCATCACCTGAGCATTTTAAATCTCTTCTTCTGGCCCTAAGTTCCCGCAACTTCTTCTCACACCACTCTTTAGCTATCCTTGCTCTCCGAAATGCTCAGAAATCTCTTGCTTGTTGCAACTCTTATTGATTCATTATGAGGCTTCATTCATCCTCCCGCATCAATGCAACATTCCTCCTCCCTAGTCTATTCCCCCAGTTGTTACATGTCATTTTTTCACCATGACATTTGACTGTTCATATGGGTCTATCACCACCCATATCATGTTCCCTTATAGTTCAAAAACCCTCATGCTCATGAATCAAGTCTTGCAAATTGGAGAAAAGATCTGTAAAACCCCTAAAATATTACCTGTGTGGTTTTTATAGCCTTTTCCTATGCATTCACTCATGCTTCTTCCATTAGCTACGGTGATTGCCACTTTGTTTTCCACTAAAACCTACGCACTCCTATGAAAAGAAAGTAAAAATAAAAAGTAAATTCTAGAAGCCTAGTTGGTCAAATATTCTCCCAACTGGAAGCCTCTAGAGTCACGCCAGTTCGATATTTATCCCTCCACTCATGGAGATCATCCCTTGGTCCAAGGAACTCAAATCCCTTCATGGGAGGAATCCATCCCTCTTAACAGATCTGAAACTACATCAATCTCTCTATATATTGAGCTCAAGTTTCAAGTTTAAGGGTAGATACCTAGAG
Source organism: Pinus albicaulis (assembly GCA_034641835.2). Taxonomy (NCBI): domain Eukaryota; kingdom Viridiplantae; phylum Streptophyta; class Pinopsida; order Pinales; family Pinaceae; genus Pinus; species Pinus albicaulis. The sequence goes on from CM076581.1 coordinate 774,788,445, forward strand.
ATACTAATGTGAAGGGATATTGATTTATATAGTTTCTAAGCTAAAGAGAGTTCATAGAGTTCATATTTTCTATACTAGTGAGTTGTTGTTGACACATTGAAGATCACACCTTTGTGCCCATGACTTCATGTTGGTCATTCTAAGAGGAAGGCTTATCAGACTGAAGGAAAATGATTGCACAGACCCCAGGAGGAATATGTATAGCATCAAGGTTGTAAGATTTCTCTTTCTAATTTATGATAATACATATGGATATATTTTTATCATTGTCTTGTTTCTGAATTCATGGAAATGATATCAATCCTTAGATTCATTTATCACTAAGTTGGATTAGTATTTATGATTTTTATAAACTGCAAATGCTTTGATTATTTGTCTTATTTGTGATTGCAAATTCTACTCATCAATGAAGAACTAATTTGGAGTGACAGACAAAGGACTACATCAAACATTTAAATTTAAAGGTAGGAGCATGTCATCTCTACTTTCTTGATTGTAATAATCTTAAAATACAAATAATCTAGAGAAATAGATATTCAATAGACCTTTGTTTCTAGTTACTCGTTGGAGTACTAGGGAGATCGCTCTTGTCCGCAAGAGGGATTAATCGTGGTAAAAAATTGGCGACCATATTGGGGATTAGTGCTTAGTTTTCTTTGTTTGTGTTCAATTTGAAAATTTAGTTTTCTGATTTTGAATTATCTGAGTGTGGTTGGGTAGATGAATTTTTAGAATCTCTGAGAAAGAAAACCTATATTTTATTTTTTCCAAATTTTTCTCTGCCTACATGGTTTTTTGTAGAAGACAGAGTGGCACCCTACACAACTTCTCAGTTCAATCCAGTGCATATGCACACTATTGTTAACTAAGAGGCTGTACACCCCCTGAAAATTTTTGAAAAAATTAAAATTCTCCTTTTCATAGCTAGATCACTAAATTCTTGAAGTTTAGCCTGATTGACTCTAGTTTTCAGAACCTGTGTGAGAACTCCTCTTTAGCAATTTTGGAGTCTTATGTGATTAATCATCCTTTTTTCATTTTACAAGTTAGGGTTTTCCCTGATTTATTTTTTCTCTATATGGAAGATACCTTCGTTTACCTCAGATACTAGTTGATTGGTTTGGTCTCCTTGATCAATCAGGATTATAGACAACCTTAATTTTTATGAATATTTTTTGCTTATTCATTTGAAAAATGGAAAATCTTCTAGATCACTGAAGCCTGATTTGTCACCAAATAATCTTCTATGATTTCATTTCTGCTGAAATAAGTAGAAACATTATTAGTCTGATTAAAAATAAGAGAAATAATTTAGAAAACATTCATAGGTATCCTAGTTAGGATTCATATTTAGGACTTTGATTTGATTTTGAAGTTTTATATTTTTAGGGTTTTTTATAAATTGCTTTCTTTTGGGAATTGTTTGTTTGTCAAAATTGTAGTTTCTGGCTTTCTTAACAATGGAATTTTATTCGAAAATAGAAATTGACAGTATTGGAAATTTAGTTCTTAATGAAATTGTTTTCTTTTCGAAAGGAACTTTGTTTAGAGTGTGAGGAAGTTTTTGTTTTTCAATTCAAAAAATCTCTCAACTTTCTTCTAAATAGAATTCATTGAAAATAAAGAGTTTCATTTTTCATATATATGCATTTAAAGTATTTTGTGTCGGGTCACCACATCATCAAAGTTTCAATTCCATACTCTTTGCGTTAAGTAACAGCCAAATCAATACAACGCCTAATAAAATCAATCTAGACATTTTTACATTTTCTAGGGCTCATTCCACCAATTTAGCTTAGGCTAGTGCTTTGGAATAGGTTGTAATAAACGTTCCAAAGAATTTAAAACAAACAAATATTATCTTGCGGTATGGAAATCCAATTGTTGCATTTGTACTCTAGGAAGCTATTCTTAAAAGAGTAAAGCACGAGGTCATGTCCGACCCAGTGAGGTAAGCATACCTATCTAATTGGTGAAGATAGAAGATGTGCACATAATAAAAATGGTAAACCTCCGATTAACCATTTTCGAGGAGCCTAGGGTCACTTGTTAGAAAACCTCGAATTTACCATGTCGAAGAGATTTCAAAGGGATTGAACTTGATACTATGTCCTTGCGTGTATATCGGATCATAGACTATTCCCCCAGGTGCATTTGTCTCAGTTGGTGACCTTAGTGACCAAAATATTTAGGATTTCTCCCAAGGTGACGGTGGAGGGAAAGTCCCACTATACCTGGAGCAGATGTTGGCTAGACTCACTTGGACTTTCCAGAGGGTACTCTTCACTTCGAGATGGCATAGTGAAGGGACTAGCACCAAATTATTTCATTAAGCAGGTTTCCAAGTGTTGAGCAGGTAAATCCCCTCTACGGACAAAGGCTGTCCCTCTAGCCCTGGAGTGGGTCTAGCAACAAGGGAACAAGCTATACTTTCTAACACCTAGCTTATAGATGAAAACGAGTTAGGATAGATGGCCTACCTTGGTCCAACACTTTTATTGTCATCTGCGGCAGTGATCTGTTGATCTTTGTCTTCACACGTCGCGGTATTTCAGTGATAATGTCTGTGTACCTACACAAGGATCAAGTGAACAGTGAAAACATACAGAAACATATCTTTATTTACAGCTATTCGATTGGTTAAGGAGAAACAAACATTTTTCATATGATCAGACACAAAACTAGAACGAAAAAACCAGTCTTGTATTAATGATAGAGAAAATAAGTTTACAACCTTAAAGCTTTTACGTTGCAACCTCCTTCGACGGGTTGAGTCAAATGCGTCACAAGCATTCGTCGGGAATTGGACTTGGTGAGGCAGTGGGCCTAAACTCTCTCTCGACAATGGATTCCTCTCTGCCTTATTCTTCACACCATCTATAGTAAGGACTGTTCAGTTAGCTGAAACAATGTGAGAAGGAATTATTTATAGGAGAGGAGGAGGTGGTTTGGGATCCCTCGTAAGGTGGAAGGGAGGCCTTAGGGCCTTTAGGGAGTTTCTCAATTGTAGGAAACGAGAATCCAAAGGAAGGACTTTGACGTTATTTAGTTGAACAAAACATGATGACTCCACTCATGAAGTGGTTAGGCATGGAAACTTCATTTCTATTTTAAAAAAAATTCCAAAAATAGCTCGGCGCGAGAGCCCCACTGAGATAGAGCGCCAATGGGCATGAGGCCCAGTGTTAATTTCTCTATGGGTGAAAGGCCATAACTTCCTACCAGCGCCAACCCAAAATCATATGTTTTTGAGAGCCTACTTCAAGAATGATCAACAGAGGAAATGTTCTTGTCAAGCCAAGGGATGCAATGACACTTTTTCCAAGGTATGACAATACACAGAAGTCACTAAAATGGTCCTCCAATATTCGGGATGCGGATTGCAGGGATGGTGAAAAAATACTGTGTAACAGATGCCCCCTAAATCATGAGGTCCGAGAGAGAGGGAGGGGTGAAATGCTTTATGAGAACATGCCCAAACCAAACATCGTCGTCGGAAGACCTGCAACAACAAGTACAATTGATATCTTTGATACATGAATATATGGTTTGGGCATAGCCATCCATAATAGAGTACAAAAAAATAAGATCTGAGGTATGGACGCAGCCATCCAGAAAGAAGGATCAAAAAATAGACTCAGGTATGGTCGCAGCCATCCAATCAGAAGAGTCATGCATATAGTCATGACAAACCAAATTGTCTCGCAGTCTGGATTTTATCAAACAAAATTCAGGGTCTTGTGCTGCATCTCGACCCGAACAAGTACAAATTCAAGCATGCGAATGAATGAGATGAAGTCGAACATGCGAGAAGATCGTCTGATTACCAGCCAATGATGAAAGTTATTAACAGGTGCGAGAGAAACCACAAATAATGACAATGGCTCTCAAGGTACAACTAGTACAATCCATGGAATGTGAACAATGAGCTGGAGTCGAACACCCGTGAAATAACTCAATCGAAGGCCAATGATGAGGACCTATCGTCGAATGCGAAGAAATTTCCACTGAGGCATGTAAGCTCCAAGGTACTAGAAGGGATTCTCTACATCACCTTCCCGAATAAGGAGCTGAAGTCAACAGGAAGTGACCTGGTCGAAGGAGGTCGATAATGTTTCCCACACCATCGACACGAGACAGAGGAACAAGATGATAGTGAATCAAGACCAAATAGAGGATCAGAGGTTGAAAACTGTAGAAGGAAACTTCTCTTGAAAATATTGGCAACACAACTCCGGAAGTTGGCAGCATTTGACATCAAGGGATCTGAGGTCATGATGACGTGGCAAAGAGTAGATAAGAGGTCAAAACAAATAACCCAAAACCATGGAGGAAACAAATGACGAAATGGAATGTCCCCAACCTAACACGAATTGCAGACAAGTGTCATGTTCAAGAGCGACATACTGACGACGAGACTAAGAACTGGTTCCATTTTCCCCCACCATTGCTAGCGAGTACCCCAATTATTTTTGGAAACAAGCTTAAAAAGGATAGCATATGCTTGTCATATAAGTTCTTCCTTCGGACGTATCCATCCTAGCACATTTTACGAGCCCTAGGAAGGAGGAACTCGGTTACGTCAAGGTGACAATGTCTGATGTCATGTAAGTTTTAATGAGTCTGGCAAAGGAATAACTCGACGTATTTTCATGTTTAGAGAGTTTGAAAAGAAGCAAAAAAAAAAACTCAAGCAGGTCCCTTTTCATAGGTAGTCCAACAAATCTGAAAAGGTAGAAAACCATATCTGAGAGAACCTCTTAGTCATGATAGGCTAAGGTATTCATTTTTCGTAAATAATCTATCCCAGCCCGAAAAAGGGGTAAACGTATACTGGGTAGATGTCGTTTCGTAGCCTTTAACGAGTTCAAAAAGACAAGATTCTCGACAATATTTTCAATTTTCGAGAGTCAAAAAAGAGCTGAAAGATGACTCTAGGGGGTGACTTTTTCATGTTTTTATCGAGACTGAAAAAGTAATAAAATACAACTCATCACTTCATCTACATCACGTTGAGGACCTGTTGCTACACAAGAAATGCACATAAAACCCATTTTTCGAGACAAAATATTAAAATAATCGAAAAATCTCAAAAACCTAATTAGGGTTCTGAAAAGTTTATAAAATGCAAAAATTAGTAAAAATAAATTACTTTTCACTTTTACCTCTTGTGAGAATTTTTATCCTTTTTTCACTGTGATTTTGTGGAGCTGACAGCAGACAATATAGGAGGCCAATCATGAATCCGTCTTTTCCAGGTGAGAGCTTGTGTCCTTGCCTGCATTTTGAAGTAATTTTCATTACCCGCATTTCATTTTTTCATATTTGTGGGGGATTTTTGTTCAATTTAGGGCATAGTGGTCGGCGTGGGTTCTGGGCACGAGCTCGCGCCAACCTTCCTTGAATCCAAATAGGGGCGCGCCACTTGGCGTGACTATTTCTAAAATAGTCGCACCAACCACAGCCGCGTATTTTTGTTATAAATTCAACTAAGTGGCCCATTTTAAATCTTTCAATAGTTAATAATTCGACTAATGAAAGCCCCATTGATGTTTTTGGAGGTGTGTGAAAGTAAAATGCTGATTGAATGGAAGGAAAGAGAACATGGGGAAGAATATGAGCAAGCCTTAAGTAATGTTAGATGCATGGATTTCCTCATAGACTGTGGGCTTCTAAAATTCTTCATGGTGCCATGTCTCCGAGCTCAACCAGAGTTATTACATTACAGTACCTGATTAGTGTATGGGACATTGATCGGGAAAGATTCATAATTCACGATCAGGAGCTAGAGATTGAGGTATCTGATGTATACTTCATAACTGGATTATCATGGAAGAGGGAAGTACCAATCCTGACAGGAACCCAGCCCACGATGGAAAACATGAGCATGGTCATCGACAGAGTTTGCCGAGGGGCAAGGAAAGGATAAAAGAGAGGGAAATTGGATATTCAAACCATTCCTAATTTGGCACTAAAATTAGTGTTACACACCATCACTCAAGCTGCCAGATCTCAAGCTCCACATGAAGCCATAAAAACATAGCTACTACTTGCCATAGATTGTATGGCCCCAACTCTTTACAACTGGGCAGAGGATGTAAAAATCAATATGAAATTCCAATTGAAAAAATGTAAGAACAGAAAGTTGAAAGAGTTCGATTATGGGTCCATTTTGGTGCCATTCACCCTGGAATGGCTACCAATATTTCAACGTCAGGAAGTGATAGTTCCTACACCACCAGCCCAAGAGCCACGGATGGTCCGTTGGGCGGCTTTGATGACTAGATCAGGAGGCGGCCAACAGATGTCTAGGAGACCATAATTCTTTGAATGACTACGTCGACAACTCATTTTCGTGGAGGACTGGCCCTATTCTGGCACGGAATTTACGGGTGATGCGGATCTCCCACTCCCAGTAGGAGAGGATTGGGATGAAGCATTGGGTAAAACTCATTTTTTGATTTTGATTAGTATTATGATTTTTTTTATTATATACGTTCTGATGTTAATCCATGTATTTGTAGATGTTGGCCTAGAATGACCTACAGGAAGGTCTCCAATAGCACGGAGGATTTCTCGTGATTTTGAACTGGCCCCTCGTGGTGAGGGAAGCGAGGAGGAGGAAATCATACGCAACCTGGAGGGACTCACCAGTAGAATCCCTTATTATGTGAGATTTCATGATGTTCCTCGCGCATACCAGAGGCACACTGCGAGGGTGTCTAGCCGTGTTCACCGCTTATCGAGGCGGCTTGTGCGTGCAGTGACATGCTACCATGAGCATCATGCTGACTAGACACCTAGGCTTTTATTTCTGCATATTTTTTGAGAGACATTATGTCTCAGGATGTAACCAAAACATACATATTTTTTGAACTTATGATGTACGTGGATGCAAACATTTTATTTATATATATATATATATATATATATATATATATATATATATATATATATATATATATGCCTATTTTCCTATATGAATCTTATTATGTTATGATGATGTTTTACAAATTACTCAAATGTCTATATAATACAATATTGGCTATTGTATCAGTTAACGCATTCATTTGTCTAGGAATATGTTGATATGTGATGTAATCCAAATTCCTTTCTAATAAATGAACACATAAATACAAACTTAATATTTGAGGATTTCTAACAGAATAATGCCCATTAAGCTAAAGAAAAACAAGTTGAGAGTCCATGTTAACAATTAATGCATGAATGTCGAGAGAAATGGCCTTAGTTAAGAGTTCAATGACGGCACTATATTCATGACATTGTTTGTGGTTCGTCCTAAACAAATATCTTGAAGGTATATCAACTCACCATTAGGATTATAAATCACCCAGGCTGTGGAAGATAGATTTTGGGTACTGCGGGAGGCACCATCCACGAAACCAACATAAGGAATGACAGACATCTACACAATAAGCAACAACATAATAAGTAGGAAAACCGCTCGCAAAGCACACCAAGCCAAAAAATGTACAAAAATGAAAAAAACATCTATGTACAAAAGAAAAATGCACGATAAACCCATGCATAGTATTTTTTGAGGTATAGCCCTTTTCTGGGCTGAACTAGAGGATATCCTTCATAGTCAATTAACTCATAAGCCCCATTCCGCAAAACGCGTTTAACGATATAGGGCCCATGCCACATGGGTTGGAATTTTCCTGCCCCCATCTTATCATGAGCTTGGTCATACAAGAGGACGAGGTCTCCTTCTACAAAGGAAATAGGGTAAAATGACTGATCAAAATGAGCTTTGACCTGCTTTTTCTGTGCTTCTATGACAAGAGCAACGAAGAGGTGAGTTTCGTCAAGCCTCTGTAAATATAGAAGACACTTTTCTTCTGGAAAAGTATTAGGCAGAAATTTAACAGCTATCTTGAGAGAAGGGATTTCGCATTCAATTGTAAGGGTATCTTCCAGACCATAAACAAGTTGGAATGGAGTGAATCTAGTCGCATCCTTCACTGAGGTCTGGTAAGCCCGGAGAGCTAAAAAAAAACATGATATGCCAGTTTGACTTGTGCATCCCAATTGTACACTGAAGCATAGTGACTAGAACCTTATTCATAGCTTCAACTTGGCCATTGGCCTGAGGGTAGTGCGGAATTGAGCTGTCATGACGTAGACCCAACTTGAAAGTCAATTTAGCAATCATGTAATGATGAAAATGAGAAACATGATAGGTAACAATGGCTTGAGGGATACCAAACCTAGTAATGACATAATTGAACAGAAATTATGTGGTTGTCTTACTGTCAGTTGTAAGTGTAGGCATTGCTTTGGCCCACTCAGTGAAGTATTCAATGACTACGATAATATAAGCATGCCCCCTAGTCGAGTGAATATTACACGTCATAAAATCTATGCCCCACTTCGCAAAGGGACCAACGGTAATGACAGGATGGAGGTGTGTGGGTAGCGTGCACATCTTGCACTGGTAAATCTGGCAATCGTGACACTTGCGGATAGCAACAATGCAGTCTTTAAAGATGGTAGCCTATAAATATCCAACACAAAGAATCTTCTATGCAGTAGCATATCCAGACATGTGACCACCACAAGTGCTAGAGTAGCAATCATTGAGGACCTTTTTAGCCTCCTCGAGAGTCAAACACCAATGGAGAATAGAATCAGCTCTGATTTGGTAGAGAGTATCTCCGACTATGCGAAAAGGTTGCACGGGAAAAAGACATTGGCGAATAGGCTTCGCACCAGGATAAGTCGGAATATCATGCACAACTATACTTGGATCGATGCCAGGCATTTCTTCGTAAGACCAAGAAAAAACGTCTTGAAACTCAGGGAAGAGACTAGTATAGACCTCAATCTCATCAGGAGAACAGGTAACCCCAATGTGGATGTTCTCGACAACCCCCGGTTTGACATAGATGTCGATAGGCATCGTTTGTGTAATTTTGCCTAGGTTACCTTCCACAAAGACTTCGTGTGTCAAGATGGGTGTTTGAAGCGGATGAGAAGGAACTTGGGAAGCGAACTTCTCAAGACAAGTATGCATGGCTCCAAGGCCAAGCATGAAAGAGGAACGATGATGACTATCATCCCAAGAAGGATCCTAAAGAGACATAATTTCCACAATGGCCTCATCAGTGGGAAATATCTTGTTTAAGGGATTGGGCGAATCTGAAGTGCCAAGCCAAGGGATTGAGAATACGTGTCAAGAGACATACTCAAAGGAGTATGATCAGAAGGAGGAAGAGCCAAAGCTTAAATAAGTTCACAATAATCAATTTCTATTGGGCTTAACGACATCGTGTCACCAAATGAATCAATCTTCTCGGGCGAAGGGGTGATCCACGGATCAGAATACCGGAAAATCAGTTAACCTGAGTAGTGTTGGGTGGAGGAAGAGAAAAAATACCCATGAGGGCAGGAGCTTTGAAAAGACCCAACCCTATGCTCTCATAAGGCGTAGGAATATGATCTACATATGGAACATTTCTCTCGGAAGACGGGGAAGTGAAAAAGGAAAACTGATCGACAATGATGATCTTTCCTTCGTGCGCAATTGTAATTGAGCTTGGTGTCAATGACTTCCACCTCAACGTTAACCATTTTCCCTTCTAACGTAATAGGTAAACTAGCGAGAGCACAAAGAGGGCAAGATTCCCTTCATTCAAAAGCTTCTAAAGCATTGGGAGACTGATTGAGGGCTAGAGAACCAATGGATTTCCAGCAAGCAGAAGACATGACGCACGTAGAGGCACCCTCATCCACGACTGCCTAGTGGATATTCTTTCTGTTAATCCCAACTTGGATGATTAGTGCAAGCTAGTCGGGGAGACTTGGGACGAAATTTTCCAAATCAAAAGTGATAAGGCTAGAATCAGTGGGATCAACCCCTCTGATGGTAGATAAAAAATATTTATCTTGTGATAGACAACTTTGAAGTACTTCCAATGCAGACATAGCAGATGGCACCTGAGCCAAATCCTCAACGATACTGTAATGATGGGTGGCATGGGTGTTGGGATTGTAAGAATACTTTCGGAGTACACCTTTGGAAGGTGGTCGTACAATGGGCTCAGTACTAGGCCTTTCAATCTAAAGAGGGCCAGAAGCAGGCGAGGAAGGAGGACCATCAACGATTTCCTTCCCTACTGCCAAAAATAGTTCGGTATAATATTTCGATTGGGTGGCAATAGAGATGGATGCAGGACCATTCATCATGAAAACCTAAGAGAAAAATAGGGTGGAGGACTGAGGTTTCTCCACCAACTGAGTTTTCTATGATGGGAAAGGTTCTTTAAGAATAGCTAGAGTGCCCTGGGTGTCTTTGAGTAGTCGACTCACCTCGACCCATCGTGGATAGTCCTTGGTGTAATTCTCTTCATCACAAATCAGACAAGGGTACTTCGGTTTATGTTTTCAACCATCATTAGCATTAGGTTTCTGAGAATCCTGTTTTGGGGTATCGGCTTTAGCCTTACCTTTAACCTTCTTCTTACTCTTGGAAGTTTTATCCACCGGATTGGACTTAACAACATTCACTTCCATGGTTTTACCAGAATTCAGAGGTGGCTGAGAAGTAGTATCAGTGGAAGAAGTAGATTTTTGCTTCGCAAAATTTGGAGAAAACTTCCGAGAAGTCTGGGATACAAAACCTATGATGTTGTAAACAGATGGCGTCATCAGTGCTTTGGAAGTTCTAGGTCGTGGGGCATCGGGCAAGAGTTCATACAATGTGCCAGACTGAGAGTACATGAGATCAAGGTACTGGGCACGAGCGATGGCTTGGTCCTCAATAACACATGCCCCCATAGCAATTTCCTTATCAATCATAGCAACAAAAGAGGTAGTGAACCAATCAGTTAGAAGTTGATTATGAATCTCAAACTTGATCAAACGATGACGTCGCCTCCATTCATGAATATGATCAGAGATATGGGTAGCTTGATCTTGTTTCAAGGAAGTGAGGAGGTGCATCCCAGTTTCATACCGAACTGGTAACTGAAAATGTGTGAGAAATTCCATGGCTGGAGAGTTGAAATCTTGGAAGATGTTGCGGGAGATTTCAATGTACCAGTTAGCAGCGGCACTAGTGAGAGTCCTTTGGAAAAGATAGATTCGAATGGAATTGTCAACCCAAGAGTTAGAGGAGCACCAAAGATGGTATGTCATAACATGCGCTTGGGGGTCTTCTGCAGACTTGCCCTAAAATTTGGGACAATCGCCCAGGGTTTTAGTCAGAACTGGAGGCCAATATGGATTATCAAGGATAGGATCATTTGTCAACTTCGATACATCAGGATGTATTGGATTGAAAGGCATTGCAGGCCGTTGATAAATACCAGTATTGGGATTACAACCAGGTTGGGCGAAATTTTTCCCCCATATGTTCTATCCTGGAGGATTTTTCCATAGGGGCTATAAGCCTAATAATTCTGCCCATACACTGCTTGAGGACTATGATATTGATTCTGAGCAAACCTCTGAGGTCCTGTCTGAGCAACATATGCATTTTTTTGTGGAATGTAAGTAGTGCCTTGAGGTGCATTATATAACACTTGAGTTTGACCTTGAGGAATGTACACAGTGCATTGAGGTGCATTGTATCCTAATTGGGATTGACCTTGAGGAATGTAAGTGGCTCCCTGAGGCTGGACGGGTTGCCCCTGCGGTGCAGGTTGACTCGGATGCTATGGTTGGAAAGGTTTTCCCTGTGGAGCAGGTTGGCCTAGATGTTGGGGTTGGACAGACTGTCCCTGTGGTGCAAGTTAGCTTGGATGTTGAGAGCCACCGGGTTGCGCTTGTGGAAGAGGTTGGCCCGATGGTTGGGATGAGCTAGGTTTCCCCTACAGAACAGGTTGAACCAACTGAGCATTAGAGGTTTGGCCTTGTTGTACAAAAGTTGGGCCTTGCTGATCGTAAGCCTGGTGATGTTGCACAAAAGGTTGTCCCTGTGGTGGATAGATTTCCCCCCCGGGAACATATGCTTCTTCCTGTTGAACATACGGTTGACCAACAAGACCGTAGGGTTGTCCTTGTTGGACCAAAGGTTGTCCCTAAAAGGGTTGTCCCGATGGACCATAAGGTTGTCCCTATGGACCATAAGGTTGTCCCTATTGGACCAAAGCTTATCCCTAAAAGGTTTGTCCTTGTGGACCATAGGGTTGTCCCGGTATGTACGTGAACTGGTTGGGGTCAATCAGAGGAAAATAGACGGGATTTCCAAACTCGTCATAATGATGCGGAGGATTAACAAGAGCTTGCGGCTACTGAGAACTTTGAGGGGTGTAATTCTGCTTCTGAACGGCCAACAGGTACTGATCAAATGTCAAACCTACAGGAATTGGAGTAGAAGCGATGGGTGCACTACCAGTAGGTTGGATTCCTAAAACATGAGGTTGTGTTCCACTCACGGCAGGCCCAACGGGTATCGTAGAGGCAACAGGAATCGACTGACGAACAACAGAAGAAGTTAGCAAGGATTGAACCACACTAACAGATGGTGCGGATGAAGCCACACAGAAAGTGGGCTAAGTTGGGATAGATGTAACGACCGTTGACATGATGGGAGTCAAAGGTGATGCACCTGATACTATGACGAACGATATTTCCAAGGGATTCGATGTACATGTCCAGACCGGGTTCTGATACAATGGTGTAGCACCAGAAATACTCTGACTCAACGAACGATAACCGAGTGGGAGAGACAAAGGATGACTTGAGACATAAGGAGAAGTCTCTAGAGGGAGTTGATAATCTCCTATAGAAACATAAATCTCTTCACTATTGACGGGGCTCGAAGAATCCATGTCGGATGAAGCTATGTTATCATCGAAAAGACGACTAGCAATAGCAACTAAAGCATTGGAAAGCAAATATGGTTCCGAAGTAAGCGGAGGAAACTCTTCCTCATTTCCAAAACCAGCCCAAGCGTCCGGAGGTTGCCAATTGATATCAAATGGCTCCTCAAGAGGAGATCGGGAAGTAAGAGGTAAGATACTCGGAAGAAGAGAATGCCAGTAATCGATAGGCCTAGTAGGCTGAGGTGCTCCTGAAGAAACTTCAGGAGAAGGATCTTCGCTAGGAGGTAATGAAGAGGACGATGAAACTGGTGGTTCTGCCACCGTGATTTTGTCTCAAAAATAGGAGAGAATTGAGATGACTAATTTGAGGCTTCAAGACCAAACACTAAGGAATTACTTAAGAATAAGCCAAGAAAATGTCTTTAATGGTGTGTGATCGTAGGCAATTTATTTTATGACACTGAAAAAAAACTCTGTTGTTTCATATTTTAAGAGTCAAGAAATAGGAAAAAGGTGAAGCTAGTCACTTTCAGGTTGAACAAGTGCGAAAGGACAAGTGCTCGATGATATTTTCAATTTTAAAGAGTCACGAAAAGACCAAAATGACTACTCAAGAAATATAAGAAAGAGGGTGTACCAAGTTTTCGTGAACTGCAATGTACACCTTGGTGATAAAATGAAAGATAAATGACCAAGGACTTAATGTACATGCAGGCAGTCTCCCCGAATGTTGTGTTTAATGTATAATGGTTACAGGGCGACAGAATCGGCTTCCTAAGGATAAAGGATTGCAACCTATGAGGGTATCCCTTTATATACTCGATGGTACGGGGAGCACAAGTCCGTGCTAGTGTTTTCTACTGCTAGATTGTGAACGACAGCTACTAGGTTTGATGACGCCGGAACACATCACTAGCCTAGACCTCTAAAATGTGAGTGTTAGGTTTCAATGCTTCCTTAGGTTGATTGAGTTCATTTTAAAGTTGATCTTGAATTAATGTTGTAGTTTCAAGGCCTTACCTAATTTAATATTGAATCCTTAATGCACAACTATATGCGAAATAAAATCATTCCAATTCGATGAACAACTAGCTAAGAGAGGGATAGTAATTCATGACAAAGCAGCAATCAATCGAATACAAGAGGAAATTTTCCTAATGCATCTAAGACAACCAAAGCAAAAAATGAAAATATCTTTCCTTGTTCACGAAAAGCTACTAATGCAAAAGAACGTTTTTCATTTTCAAACTAACAGAAAGAATGCAAATTTTTTCCTTTTAGATGAATGAGAAGCAAAATGCACTATTACACTAAATGACAAAATAGAAACTAGTTTTGAGCAGTTTGAATGAAACGATCTAAAGCAAAGAGATCAATCAAACACACTCAAAACAAAGATGCATTCCTTCAAGAAAAAAGAGGGCTTTTGAACCGATTCAGTGAGCAATGTAATCTATGCTCAAGGTGACAGATGGAGAGCTAAACGAAATCCAAGATGATCATTCAACCCAATGACACGTAGAACTGAAATAAAAGCTAAAACAATCAGTCAAAAAACTGAAACGATAAATACCAAACTGACTCAAACTCAACTCAGAAGGTTCAGTGAGGAGGTAGCCGAACCAGCGGCAGAAGGCAACTAGAAACCCTAGGATGACAAACTCCAATTATCAGATCAGGGGAAAACAACTGAGAAGAACGAGACAAGAGAATCAAAACAATTCCAGTGGACCAATTGACAAAGAAAAATCCAACTCAGAGGCAAGAGAAACTGTCAAAACTCAGAGAAAATGCCAAAATTTTAACCTACGGGATTCGGCATGTCTATCAAGTTGTAATCTGCACTAAATAGAGATTGGGGCGCATGTGATAAAGGCAACAAGTGCCAATCGACGCAACTGTTCAAGCAATAGTAGCGCCAAGCGAGAAAACTATGGAAAAAACAAAAAACCATTAAGGAGAAGCCAGACTTGACACTCTGAGACTGAATGTGATGGCTAAAAACAATCAAACATGAAAAACAAAGCAGAAAAGTGGTAATACAACAAAATTTGAATAGACAAGCAAAACACTAGACGAAAAACGAGAGACGACAAACACAATGCCTCCCTAGCGGAGTCGCCAACTTGTTGAGCAGGTAAATCACCTCTAGAGACAAAGGCAATCCCTCTAGCCCTGGAGTGGGTCTAGCAACAAGGGAACAAGATGGACTTTCAGACTCCTAGCTTATATATGAAAATGAGTTATGATAGATGGCCTACCTTGGTCCAACATTTTTGTTGTCGTCTGCAGTAGCTTTCCGCTGATCTTTTTCTTCACCCATTGCGGTATTTCAGTGATAATGTACGTGTACTTGCATAAGGATCAAGTGAACAGTGACAACATACAAAAACATATCCTCATTTATAGCTCTTTGATTGGTCAAGGAGAATCAAATATTTTTCATATGATCAGACACAAAATTCGAACGAAAAAAACCAGTCTTGTATTAATGATAGAGAAAATAAGTTTACAACCTTAAAGCCTTGATGTTGCAGCCTCCTTAGACGGGTTCAGTCAAATGCGTCTCAAGCATTCGTCGGGAATCGGACTTGGTGAGGCAATGGGCCTATACTCTCTCTCAACAATGGATTCCTCTATGCCTTATTCTTCACACTAGATATAGTGAGGACTGTTCAGCTAGCTTAAACTAAGTGAGAAGGAAGTATTTATAGGAGAGGAGGAGGTGGTTTGGGATCCCTCATAAGGTGGAAGGGAGGCCTTATCCTTTTGGGAGTTGCTCAATTGTAGGAAACAAGAAGCCAAAGGAAGGAATTCGACGTTATTCAGTCGAGCAAACCATGATGACTCTGCTCACAAAGTGGTTAGGCATGGAAACTTCATTTCTATTTTAAAATACTTTCCAAAAACAGCTCGGCGTGGGTGCCCCACTGAGACAGAGTGCCAATGGGCGCGAGGCCATAACTGCCTACCAACGCCGACCCAAAATCATATGTTTTTGAGAGCCTGCTTCAGGAATGATAAACAAAGGAAATGTTCTTGTCAAGCCAAGGGATGAAATCACACTTTTTTCAAGGTATGACAATACACAGAAGTCACTGAAATGGTCCTCCAATATTCGAGACGGGGATTGTAGGGACAGTGACAAAATATTGTGTAACACAAGGGTAACTGTTCCAACCGCTAGTTTTCCACATTAAATTTTGCAATGTTGGATTTTGTTGTACCTTAAGAGACAATCCCTTAGTTGTATTAAGGAATCAGTTCTTAATACATTTATACATGTATGTCACAGAATTTTAATATCAAGCGTCTTTGCTTAAAAACCTTCAGATATACTTTTATTAAACCCTCAAGAATCAAATGCAATAAATGCTTTGCAATGCCATTATCTATTGATATTAAATGGAATGATGAAAAGAATATGAAGGAAGGAAGCCCAAATTGATATGCCGGTAAACAGTATCTATCCTTTTAAACTTCAGAAGAATTTTATGACAAAAGATTAGTTAAAATGAAGGAGCGCCCATTAAGGATTTTAACTCTTGTTCACATATGTAAAAAGAGACCTACAACTTCATTACTTCATTTTATTCAAGGAAAAAAAATTCACAATGTAAACTGGAAAACATATCAATATTAATAAATGCAAAAATCTTTCGTTTCATTCATTAATCATTTGAAAACTGAGTACGAAATTTGTAGTCTGAAGGTCCAAAACTCGGAACCTTTTTCTTTCTTGTCTATCTCTTTAAATACAATAGAAAGCAGTTTGTAACTGTTGGAACTAATCCTAACTGCTTCAACTACTTAGGACTTCGCAAACTACCTATTACATGTCATCAAAATGTCTTATTACAATTACATTCTCTTTAAAAGAGAAAAATAACATAAAACTTAAATCCTAATCTATTTATTGAATGTGAACTGATGATGTTGATGATGCATTTCCTTGACTAGCTGGTTTATCTTTCTTTGAAGTCGAGGGATCCTTTGGTAGATCTGTCATCCAAGCTCTGCATTTCTTCCATACCTCAATGTTTGTCTTAGGTGAATGAACCAGCTTGTGATATTCCAATCTAAAGGCAGTGATTCTGTTGAATGATGGCTTCTCTGTAAATAAAGTATTCACTAACCATAAAAATTGAAAGTTCCTTTGAAGGAAATTGATCATTGTTGCTCCTTTAAGAATCTGAGTCTTTTCATGGGTGTTTTCTACTTTTCTTTTTGCCAACACTAGTAATGGTTCATAACAATCCCATGATTAAAGCCTACCTCCAAGGTCCCAGCATGACGGCAAACCTACTCTAGCTCTTTTTTCAAATAAATTATCAAACTAATTCACTGCTTCCTTAAGCTCTATCAACTTCATCTTATTAATTTCCACAGCATATAAAATCTTGTCTTTAATTTCATTTTCTTCCAACTCCTGATCAATTTTGGAATCAATGAAATCAATGAATTTTCTTGCCCAAATAGCACTGTTAATTGTCTTTTTTTTGTCTTCCATAACTTGTTCTTCAAAATCTCTGATGATACTTCTTTCTTCTGCTACAATAGTCAGAAAACCCCAAATTGCTTTCATTTCTTCAATGATATCATTCCAGATGATGTCCTTAACCTGTATTAGGGATATATTTCCCTTCAATTTTTCCTTGAGATTTTTAATCTCAGCATCAGCAATTTGGCAATATGATTTGTACTTACTAACTTCCCCTTCTTTAGCTTGCATTATTTTCATTGTTGTCTCCAAATCAGTTTGTGCCTTTTTGCGATCTCTCTCTGCCATCTTCAATTCAGTGGTCAATTGAGATATTTGTGCTACTAGATCTTCATTACCAGATGGTAAAACAAAATTACAAGTACGAGATTCAATGTGATTCTGCAACGATAATGCAGTTTTCTTCAATTTGGTGATTTCCTCTTCCTTCTGCTAGAGCTTCTCAAGAAGTTTCTCTTTCTCATTTTCTACTTCTGCAACCTCTGTGGCCATAGATTGCTCTCCTGTAGGCAACTTAAACTTTTTCTTTAGCATAGATATTTTTGATTCGGCACTTTACAGTAGCTTCTCTACAGCCGACCTGTCATTTGGATCTACCCCAATCTTCACAATAATCTTTTTAAGTTCTTCATTCTGGATTGTTAAAGCCCTAGAATTGGATTTTTCTAAATTCAATTGCTTAATAACTTTTCCAAGCATGTTTTCAGCCTTGAGTTCCATTGCATTGGTTTTGGTCAAGTCATTCAAAATCAGTTGACCTATTTTCATATGTAAATTTACCTTGTCAAGCAATGGAATTTTCTTTACATCTACAGTTAGATTCACAGTATTAAAATTATTGGATGAACCTATAGACATATCAGAAGGATATGAAAGGGAAATCTTAGATTGATCGTTTTCAAGATACATTGCAGTCAACAATCTTGTTTGATCTGGGGTTATTTGATACTCATCTTGAGCCTCCATGCTTGCTTTCATTTTTTTATTTCTTTCTGCAATCTGAGCAAACACCTGCTCAATTAAGGGTACTTGTTTCTGAGTTTTTTCATGTCTTCTTAGTGAAGCTGGGAAATTTTTCTCCTCTCCCAATTGTAGTGAGAAACTAGGTTGAACATCTACTGAGTCTTCACTGAGCTTTGTCCTCTTTTCAGTTCTCTATTATTCATCTTCTGAATCAATCACTGCTTCTTTAACTCTCTTATTTGACTTCTAAAATATGACAAGAGTTTGTACATTTGAGCTCACGGATCCTGCAAAACCCTTATTTGCCATATTTTATATATCAGGTATGCTCTCATGAATGAATGTTGAATACCCATTTTCAATTCTTCTGTTAGAAATCACACTATGATGGTCATAAGCCCACTTTTCTCCTAACAACAGGTGCATTTCATATAACATCCTAGTGACTTCATCAGTTGCCTATCTCATATTGACTATAAAAGGACCAACAGTCATTGGTAACTTAAACATATGACCTTTCTTCATAGGCACAAAATGTATTTGATAAACATTTAAACATTGCCTAATGAACTCCAAATCAAATAATCTCATAGGCACAAATACAAGAAGCCTATAAGGTTCTACACCAGCTCCATAGACCTTAATTTCAGAATAATATTCAAAGACATACCAATCACCAAAATTATAACTTGTTCCCAACTGCAAGAAGTCTTGAACCTTCGGCAAGAAGCATGGGGGAGAGATTCCATTCAAAATTCTATTTGCAGTAGACATAAAGTGACTTGCAAAATCAAATAGACCCACCTCATTTTGTTCTTTCCCCACTATGTCCGTCCAAAATACTACTGACTGTCTCTTTTTATTCATATCCATAATATTCAAACTCAAATGCATGAATTCCTCTACATTTTGATACAGAAATAGATAAATAACAAGAGAGGGAAACCTGAATGAACTCGTTAATGATAGGCTCATGAGTTAAGAATTGACAACTTCTTGCCAATAAGAAGGAATATCCAGCACCACCCCTGGCTTCATCATCAAAGCAAACATTCCCAGAACTGATTTTTCTATTATGTTGTCATCTTCTTTCCCCAATATCTTCTAAATGCATCTCAGCACCGGTCGGATTTCTTCATCAAAAACCTCCATGGAAAATTCTTTACTGTTAGGTACAAACTACTTTGTATATGGCTTCAAGAAGAATATGAATTGATTGAACTCTTGACCTACAAGGCTATCATAATATGCTATCAACGAATCATCAGTAAATTGGACATAGGACTCTGACTCAGGGTAACACAAAGCTTGATGAATTAGAAGAGCAGAGACCTGTAAGACATTTTCTCCTTGACAATTCATCACAAAACACTTTCCTGGGTACATGACAGACACGAACCAATACATAAACTCAGGAAAAATGTGTGTTCTTGGAATACATCCAGACAACATGCCTGTATTGACCATGGCGGTAAAAATTGGAGAAGCTTTATCGTTTAAACAGACCTGCTGATAGAACTGGAGGTGGTCCAAACAATAGACTGTGTCTTGAACATCCCTCTAAGTTTCCATGAGAGGAATATGACTGGAAGAACTTGAAAGGGATGGACGCTTGGCCATAATTCAGCTTTGGGTGACAAACAATTGACAAGGTGGCAGACAGTGAGGAAAGACACAGGGCAGACAAAACTTCAAATACAAACTAACAACAATGGCCTTATAAAAATGAGAAACCATATTAAATAGGTGGCGTGGGCTTAAGACTTAAATGTTGAAATTATGCGCCAAAAGACCGTTAAAAGTACCCTGATGTGGTCGATAGTTGGGGTAACCGGCTGCTCATGTCACTGCAGGAGGTCTCACAATACGGAGGGCTCATCGGGTTCATGCCCCCATAGTTAATCTCAGCCGCAGATCTGGATCGGCCCCGCAGTCAACAGGGCCACTACGGAGGCACTCTCCTCATTAACCCGTGCGCTGAAATTTCCCGGGGGTTGTCACTTTGATTTCCTGTCGGACGAATCAGCAGATCCTGCTTTTGAACCTACATGTTAATTAATGGAATAGTAGGACCCGCCTTCCCGCAATTTTTAAAGTATTAAATTTTAAACTTACATAAAAATAAAATATTACATCTTTTATGCTAAAGTATATGAAACTTTATACTTTAACATACATTTTAACCATTTTCTATTTTTTTGTATTTTTTGAAAAAATAAAAATAAAAGATATTGCGAATGAGCCACAACATCTGGCTCCACCTGGGGATAGTGTTTTTTGCCACGAAATACTAAGAACTGCAGATTAGTGCCTTCACTTCAAGAATGGAGTCAAATTTTGTTTGATGAAATATGAAAAATGAACAAACTGGATATGTACAATGGCGACCATGAACTCTTAATGTTGGAAATAATGTTTTAAATACAGCCCATTCACAGGCAGTTCCACTTTTTCTCCATCAAGATCTTCCAGCATGAATGTGTTATTTGATCTAACTTCAACAATCTTGTATGGGCCATACCAGAGTGGATCAAACTTACCATGCTTTCCCTTCTCTTCTCTTCTGTTATCCCATCTCAATACCAAATCTCCAGCTTGAAAAAGAATCTCCTTAGTCTTCCTGTCAAAAATGGTCTTCATTTTTTCTTGATAGGTGATCAAATTTTCTCTGACTTTGTTCCTACTCTCATTTGATTCTGTAACCTTGTTCAACCTTCTTACCAATGCATTGGGCTCTTCTTGTGCTTCTTGAATAAAATAAATCACTGGTCTGGCCAACTGAGTAGGAAATAAATCTTGAGTACCATAGACTAGTTCATAAGGAGACTTAACTGTAGATCTTCTAGTAGTCATCCTTACTGCCCAAAGTGCAAATGTCAATTTTGAATCCCAGTTTTTCTGATTTTCATTAAATTTTTTCTTCAGAATCTTAACCAATGTCCTGGTGGAAGATTCAGCTAGCCCATTACCCTGAGGATGATATGTTGTAGAATGAGATAGAATGACATTATATGTTTGAAAAAAATTAATGAATCTGACTTAATTGAATACCTAGGCATTATCAATCACAATCTTAATAGGACACCCAAACCTGCTAAAGATATTTTCTTACAAAAACTTCATTACTACCTGATCATTTTCCTTTCTCGTAGGTATTCCTTCAACCCACTTTGTAAAATAATCAGTGGCAGTCATAATACATTTGAACTACCCACTGGATGGTGGATTGATTTCCCCAATAAAATCTAATCCCCATTTCCTAAAGGGTTCTTCAACAAACACTGGGAGAAGAGGTAGAGGAGCTAAGCTTTTCTTTTCTGCAAATAATTGACATTTTTGGTAGCTTCTAACCAGTCTGTATACATCAGCAAACAAGGATGGCCAATAAAAACCTGATTTGAGGATTTTATGAGCAGTAACTTTCCAACTATAGTGACCTCCACATAAATTCTCATGATATTCTTTTATAACTTCCATTGATTCTCCTTCTGTCAAACACAACAATAAAATGCTAGCAATATCCTTCCAATACAATTTAGCATCAATTATAACATATGGCTAAGCTTTGATTTTAAGGGCTTTGTACTTTGTTCTGTTTATTGAGGGTGGACAAGAGAAAAATCACAAGTAGTGAATAATATACCAATCAGAGCAAAGAAACTTGTATTCAATTGTTGACTTTGTGCTACTTTGACTCCTTTCATCAACAAGTTCATCCAAGGGTGCAAGCAAATTAATTCCCAGAGCTTGAAAATTAGATTCTGTCAACAACTTTTCCAAGCCCTGTCCTTTTACCAATTTAGTAGGTTTAATATTTAAGTCATACTCCAGGATTTTAGCAATCCACTTTCCTCTTTTTCCTTCAACGTCACTTTGAACTAACACATCTTTTACAGCTGAGTTAGGTAAAATTGCAACTATTCGAGACAACAGCACATAAGTTTTGAAGGCTTTTAATGCTTTAACTAAGGCATATACATGTTTCTCCAAGATATTATACTTGAGTTCTGCATCCCTGAGAACTTTTCTGAAAAATGCCACAGGTTTCTCTTTTAACTCTTCATTCTTCTGCAGCAACACAACAGCAATGGTAGAAGGTGATGCAAATGAAAATATTTGGAAAGGCTTTTGATAATCTGGACTGATCAAAATAGGAGCTTCTTGAAGAGCTTATTTAATCCTGGCAAAGGATCCTCTTGCATCTTTGTCTCATTTTACTTCAGCATTTTTCTTCAACATATCTATTATGTTCTTGACAATCTCAGCATAATTTGGAACAAATATTCTCAGGAAATTAATTTTTCCTAGAAACCTCTGAATAGCCTTTTTACTTCTAGGCAAAGGAATTGTCTGTATAGCTTCAACTCCTGCTGGATCAATTTTCACCCCCTGATTTGAAACTATATGCCCCAACAACTTTCCTTCTTCCAAAGCAAACAGGGATTTCTTGGGATTCAGTGATAACCCAAACTTTCTTCATTTCAGGAAAGCCTTCTACAAATTCTCCAAGTGTTCATTATCAGAACTTGAAAAAATAGTCACATCATCCAAATAAATAACTATAAATTTATCACCCACAAATTCTATGTCCAGTTCCCTTTGAAAAGTGGCACCCACGTTAATAAGACTGAATGGCATCCTGGCATACATGAACGTTCCCCAAGGTGTGGTAAAAAAAAAATTCTTTTGATCTTCCTTTTCAATAGCTACTTGGTTGTACCCGGAGAAACCATTAATCATAGATAATCTATAAGCTCATGTCAGTTTTTGTAAAACATAATCCATCTTTGGCAAAGGATAGTTGTCTTTTACAGAAGCTATGTTTAAATTCTTGAAGTCAACACATAGCCTTATCTCTCCATTCTTTTTCCTCACAGGAACTAAGTTAGAAACCCAGTCTGAATATCTAAGTGGGACTATGATTTTTTTCTGCAGCAATTTCTTCACTTCCTTTTCAATTGGAGCAAGGAGCAATGGATTAATCTGCATAAGCTTCTGCCTGTGAGGTTTGACCCCATCCTTTAATGGTATTTTATGCTGAATAATATTCATATTATATGTTTTCAAATCATTATAGGACCATGCAAATACATCCATATACTTCTTGAAAAGACCAATGTACCTTTCTTTATAATCCTTCGAGACTCCTTTGAATATCTTGACAACCTTGGGCTCCTGCTGAGTTCCTAGATTACAATCCTCCATCTCACCTTCTTGAGACACCTTATTTTTATCCAGTGCCACATCATTCGCATCAAACAGCCTTTCGAGAGGAACCAAACCTCTGGGTGATATATTGTCTTTCAATTGTATTATCTTCTGATCACCTATTAATCGCTTAAGATTTTTCAAGTCCTCATTCTGATCAGTCTATTCACTTTGCTGATCTATTTCACATATTCAAATTTTCCAATCATTGTTAGAAAATGATTGATCTACTCATCATCTTCGAAGACCTACCAGTGTTTAACTTTTTCAGGGATTGAGGGTCTATGCCTCAACTCAATCTCATATCTCAGTTTCGGATTAATAGGTGGCTTGAAAGTACTGGCTGCAACTGCCACTAAATCTACCATTATGTTTTCTTCTCTTGGAATGAATTGAATATTCAAAGCCTCAAAATAATTCTCAATCAGGTCCCATACTTTATTCCTATATGATCTCAATCTTGGATGTTTGGTTTGACACAAATTTTTAATTTGTCTTATAATCAATTTAGAATCACCAAAAATGGAAATACACTGAATTCCCAATTTTTTAGCAGTTTGAAGACTCAATATTAATGCCTCATACTCACCTACATTATTGGTTGATTCAAATTCAAGCTTAAAAGAAAAAGTCAAAAGATTACCTTCTGAAGATATGAGTAAAAATCTAGCTCCTGTGCCATCCTTTGAATAGGCACCATCAAAATAACACTTCTAAATTTTGTTTGAACCCAGCTCATTATGTAAAATTGTTGAAGAAAGTTGCTTCTCTGAGTCTTCAGCAAATTCTGCATCTTCATGCAGCATAAAACATGAAAGATCTTCCTTCTCTTGACCATAAATAGGAGAATTTCCTGCATCTTTCTTTGTGGTAGTTTTAACAAATCTTGTTTCTCTGTATAACCTTCTTTCTTCCCCATTAAACACAGGAATGATAGCATATGTAAATTCCATTTTTAACACACCTCCTAGCTTTGCTCCCCAAGATCTGGACAAAAGCATACCAAATCTGGATGGAATATCTGCAACTACTACTGTTACAACATTTTTTGGTCATCTAACCTATTACCATTAGATGAACCCAAGTACACCATGTAAGACCTATTTTACCCTAAGTAAAATTGCTTTCACCATGAAAAATAACATTTGCATGTATTTCTTGGTCACATTTAACCCAAAACAAGGAAGTTAATTAAATAAATCATTATTTATTTGATTATTTCCTAAGAATAAGTTACTTAAATCACTATTTAAATACTATTTCTAGTTAAATTTGACTAAATCATTTTTAAATAATTAAATAAACCATTATTTATTTAATTATATTCCCATCATTTCCCTAAAATAATAAATAAATCATTTATTTATTTGTTATTTCTAAATAAAGGAATTGACCCAAGTCAAAAATCCTTTTCCCTCCAACAAATATAATAAAATATTCCTAAAGGGTGATTCTAGAACGAACTTAATAATATTTTATTCATACACCGAGTTCTAGAACACCCCAATATTTTGTTATAAATAGAAGGGTTCTCCCCATTCATTAATCACCTCCATTGCATTAGATCACACTAGATCTACTCTTGGTCACCAATTTCATTTGTTTGCATTTTGAACTCTTATTGAGTTCCATGTTTGTTAGGGTTTTTCATATTAACCAAAGAGAGGATTTTAGATCTGAAACATTGAGGACTTCCAAGAACCCATCCCACTGAGGAGAACTGGAAAACACCTTTCTTGTTTTCCTCTCAGGTGCCCCATTCTTTAATATAATATAAGATTCTTTTTATACATTGTTCTTGTCTTGTTCATTGGATGCATGGAGCCATTTTACATTTTATCTGCTTAATATCTTTTATGCTTAGATCTAATTTTATGCAGCAAACTTAAAGATATTTTGCAGCCATACTTGATGTTAGGGCTACTTGATATGCATATCTAAAGTGATCTTTTACGATGAAAGAATCATACTAAAAATTGGCGACTCCACGCGGGTTTTCTTTTGCGACCGTTGTCGCTTTATATATTCCTGCATATCCAGTTGTTTCGGACCCTAGGGTTTCTCTTCAATTTTCTATTTTTCCTATTTTTATGGTGCTTTTCACCTCTAAAACGCTCAAACATTCAAATTTTTAACTTCCGTGTGTTTCTGGCCCTATTGCGCAGGTGACCGACATCAGCCGCAGCTGAGACGACATTTTTTTTTGAAATCTGCTGCCGAGAGTGCCGGAAGTGCAGGTCGCACTTTTTGGCCCAAAAAATGCGTCCTGGTAGTGGAAAAAAGCCCAAAAACTGCGACCTGAGCGAAAAACAGGTCAAAAACTGCGCCCTGGACTTTTTTCTGGAATTTTTCTGAAATTTTTCTGGGTTTTGTCTGAACCTCTGTCAGGGTTGTCTGACCTCCGTCTCCACCCATTTAGACCTTTTCTTGCTCTTTTTTACTCAAATAAGTGGGAATCTAGCCCCCCTAGGGCTTGAGTACCCTCCACTTGTTGTGGAAGAGTTTTAGCTGCTGTAAGTGTCTAAATTTTCAGAGTTTCAGCCATTTCTTTTACAGATCCGATACCTCCTCTTCAGATCCCTTTAAGCTCAGCTACTTTCCCTTTCAAATCACCTCTTATAGTTTTTTTTGGGTTTAGGGTCACCTCCTTTTCCCTACTGTCTTTAGTTGTTTCCCTCCTCTTTTGCAGCAACCTTGCCTCTACCTCTTTGTTGTTTTCTGCACCTCTTTTCAGCAGATTTCTCCTTTAGATCCCTGTCCCTCCCGACCTTAGATCTATTGGCCTCTTTTTAGCATGTTTTGATTAGATTTTTTTTCCCTCTTATAGACTAGTTTTGAGAGACCCGCCTTCTTGGGTTAGATTGATGCATTGTTAGCTGTTAATTTTCCGTTATTTCCGTCTTATTTACCGTAGATTTATTTTCAGTTACGCAGCACACTTTTTCTTTTACTCTCAAAATTTTTGGGTTTAAAAATTAAAATTAACGCATACCACACACCGACCCTAAGTGAAAAAGAGCTTGGTTAACACCGCTTGGCACAGACTTTAAAATCAATTGACACCGCACCTATCTGCCCTTGTTTCGACCTTGACCTCACTTGATCTTGCACCTCCCTGCCTTTGTCGGATCTTCTTCTTCCCGTCATCATTGCAAGGCGTTTATCCCAGAGAATTTTTGGCCTTCACCCTCAGTTTCCGGATGGTCGACTTCCTCCTTCCCATCATCGTCAAGTTATCTCTCCCCCGAGTCCGCACTCTGACTCACTTTCTAATTCTTTGGTTCTTCCCCCTACTTTTGGTTCTCCCTGTTACCTCCACCATGTCTGGTCCAGGGCCTAACGCTAGTGGCAACCCTGGCCCTAATGCTAGGACTATTACTAGCAGAACCGCCACAGGCACTCCCTCGACTGCTCCCTTGCTCCCCTTCATGGCAGGCCTCAGTCTTCCCGAGTTCAATCAGTTAATCAATGATCCTATCTGCCACAATGTTAGTTGGCCTGCTATGCCAACCAAGCTCCCCTCCGACATACCCAAGTTCGAAGGCCTTGTTGGAGAGGATCCCTCCAACCATATCCGATCTTTCCACATGTGGTGTTCCTCCCATTCCATTACTGATGATTCCATCCATCTTAGATTGTTCCAACGCATGCTTATAGGTGAAGCTTCTAAGTGGTATGTTGATCAGCCCACTTCCTCTTATACCACCTTTGCGACTCTTGCCCGGGCTTTTTTATCTTACTTCCAGCTTCCCCTTCGTTATGACACTGGTATCAAAATTTTGACTTCTTTCTGTCAATCATCTGCGACCCACCTATCTGATCATGTCTAGGAATGGCGGAGAAGAAAGAGCCTATGTCAGTCTCCTACCTTCGAAGACCGTGTCTACATGGACCGGTTACGTGGATCTCTCTTTCCACCTATTGGGAAAGATGTCACATCGCATTTTCCTAAAACCGAAGAAGCTGCCCTCCAAATGGCGTTAAAATATGACCTGATCTACGCTCAGACAGGTTATGTTTATACTATTCTACCTTATCTCCCCGGACCCAGTAATGCAAATGCACCGGGGGCACCTCATTCCGCCAACAGTATCGTTGGAGCTATATCTCATCCTTCTGCTCAACCTCTCATGAGCTATGGTTTTCCTAGGGTAGGGGGCACCACTTCCTGCACTTCTCCCCCTCCCGGTAGCACGCATCCAGGATCCGGCATGCCTCCTCTTTCTGTCCAACCCCCTATTTACCACACTATTACCCAACCTCATTATCATCCATCTCCACAGCCTAGTGCTCCAACTCCTCCAGCATTAGCACCCCCGCCTCCCTTGTCTTCTCAACCCCCGCAACAGCAGCCACTACCCCCTCAAGGGCATGTGTATGCACAGCAGAGTGTGACCAATCCTTTCCCGCAGCAATGCTTCGTGGCTACCCAACCACCTCACGGACCGGTAACCACTCAACCTCCTCCATCTGGTACCTGCGATTACCAGATCCTCATGATGAACTCTGACCAACCTATACCCGTCGACCTTAACCTTCACACTCAGTCCCGTCTGCACTCCCAGCCTCCTGCTCCATCTATCCCCGATTCACCTTCTTCAGGTTCTATAGACCCTCTTTCGACAACTAATGGTGCCTTGAATATCCCTCTGCCCAATGTCGGGGTTCATACCAAGATTCCTAAGGGACCATTACGCTGAAATGCTGCTTCTGACCAAGTTGCCCATTTTTTTAGCATAGTAGATGAGCTGGCCCAATCTCCTGTTTCCATTTCAACGCTGGAACTCCTCCAGCCATGCCCCTTCCAAAGAAAAGCTCTACTATCCGCCCTGGGAATTGTAGACCCAACAGATGACCAATTGATTGTTTTCTATGCCCATCAATCAGAGTCTCCTCCTCTTCCTGCTTCCGTAGCTTTCCAAATCTCAGTCAAAATCCGGAACGCTAACATTTCCCGGTGCATCATTGATGAGGGCGCATCCACCTATGTAATGTCCGCTTCGGTTTGGAAACAACTCGGATCTCTTGAGCTGGCCCCTTCCACAATCAACCTTCGTGCGTGGGATGGCCATGCCTCCCAGCCCATTGGCCTCTTCCGTAACTGTCCTATCACCCTTGCAGGCAAGACTGTTTGTGCCGACGTTGAAGTTATCGACGCCCCTCTTGACTATAACATTCTTTTAGGGCGTAGTTACACCTATGCCATGTCTGTCGTCCCATCTGCAGTCCACCGTAAGATGTTTTTCCCACATAATGGAAAGATTTTCACCATCGAACAGTTGACGTACCATGAACCTAAACCTCAAACTTCCCCTGAGTCCACCATCTCTTCTGTCACCAATAAGCAAACCGTTGATTATTTGACCAGTGTTTCCCCTGGCATCTATAAAGACTCCTCCTTGCTTGGAACCTTCCTTGGTCTTCCTCCCCCTCCTGTCTCTGATCCCAGCTTAGCGAATGTTTGCATGATGCAATCGTCTCGGGCTGACCTTAAACGACCCGCTTCGGCTAGTCAGCAACCTCAACCTCAACCTTGCCCGCCGACACCTGCTCCTAGCCCTTCGCCTCAGCCAGCCAGACCTCTTCCTTCTGACCCTTATCCTATAGCTAGCACCCATGCTCCCCTCTATCCTCCTGGGTCAGTTCCACCAAGTCTCAACCATCTTAGAGTCATCCCTCCTGGCCACTACCCCACTGGTCAGATACCTTTCCTTGCTCCTCCTCCCGGAGTCTCTTTGGTTCCCATCATGGCCACCCTCTCCCTCCCCAATTTGACCCTGAGCATACCCGTCTGGTACCTTGACCCTCCAGCCACTACCCCACCTGGTCAACCCAAACCATATCCTGCTTTGACCCTGGTTCCACCGGTCCCCATGACTTCTCCTGCTGCAACAGTGCCTCAGTCACCTCAACAGGAACCACCTCCTATTGCGACTGCTTCGGGTAAGCAGGGCAAAACTTGCAAGGGGGCATCAAAGGCCAAGGCTGCCCCGACAAACCCTGCCCCTCCTCGGCCTCCAAAGCATACAATCTAGTGTGCCTTGTGTGATGTTGTCGACCATGCCACCCATACCTGTCCTGAATTTCCTCATCTCAAGGCCATGGTTACTGTCGCGTTCCCTAATTTCACGGTCCCGGAAGCCTTTTCTCCTTCCGTGACCGTGACCAAGAACCCCAAGACTATTCACACCAACCACCCCTGTGCTTTGTGTGATCTCCATGGCCATTACACCCACCTTTGTCCCTGCCTCGAAGACTTCCGCTCCTCTCTAGCCGCGGTCCGCCAATTCGAGGCCAAGCACAACGAGTCCACCTCTCCCCTATTTGCGCATTTTGCTTTGGCAGAACTACCAGACATGACTGCTCCCATTGACATTCCCCCTCCTGATGTCAAGATGATGGAGCCTTCGTCCCCCATTTTCTACCTATCATCATCCATGAGACCCTCAGGGAACATTCCCTCTGAATCCTCCCCTGTTGTTTCGCTTGACCTTCCTTCAGTGATCACCTTGGGCTTAACATCAGTAGATCCTTTATCTACTTACTCTTCGGTCACCCCTTGTGACAATGCGCATATGAACCTCTCTCCTCATGATGATGAGTTAGGTAGCTTCGCTACGTCAGGTGGTCTTTCTTACACCAGTCACCCCATCTTCTATCAAGATGATGACATTATGGCAAGAATCATCTCCCCTGACATTCTCTATTTCCCCTTCCATCGAAACCATGCATTTGAACCACATACATCTTGTGGCCATTATATTGCAACCCAATGTTTGGGTAAGGGGGCACCCATATTTGAGAGGCCAGGAGAAGTAATTCTCCACAACTCTCTTAATGTATTTGGTCATGTCAACTCTAGTACCATTATTCTTCCACATTTAGAAGAACCTCTAGAGTCCCATATCACTTCAGATCACTCTCGGGATGATACCCCTTATCGTTCCTTCATTTTCCATCCACAACCCAGTCTCTTAGACATTGTTGTTGACCAACCTATAGGTTTTCCAGAAGAGCATCAGTTCATTATCTCCAAATCCCCTCTTTGGAATAGTGACACCAGGTATGCCAACCCAAAAACTTAAAGTCCATTTGATTCATATATGCAGTACTAAAAGAGATTGGTAATCCTCCATTTCCTTTCTCATACTGCATAACCATAACACAAACAAATGGCGCATCACATCATTAAAATGTGTTTAGATTCCCCTTAATACATTTTGGCATGACCACAACATGCTTGGGGGCACCTAGGCCCCTCAACCATAAAAATCCCAGATCTCAGCCAAAAACAGCACTGAAACCCCCTTTCTCTGACAGGTCGCACTTTTCAGGTCATTTCCTGGGATAGGTCGTAGTTTTCTGCCCAGTACCTGCTACCCAGGCCACAGCACAAACCCCAAAAAAACCCCAAAAAATGCGACCTGGCCTGTTCATGAGCTCTAGGTACCTGTTAATTTTTCCCTTGATAATTCACCAGGACCCATTGCGTCCACGAAGTGTCTATTCACCTCTCCTCCAAATCGAATTTCCTCACTTACAACACTTGTACTGGGGGCACCACTTTGCCTCCTTACTTGTCCTTGTTCGTGTTGATTTTCATCATGAGATACCCTATTGTACTCATGTTATTATGGTCCCCCATTGGACCTTTACTGTGTGGCAGCACCATCGAGTCGCCCTTGTTTAGAGCATCCGAGTTGAGTCATCATCGCATTCATGGAATCTATCCCGAGTCCCTTTATATCCCGCTATAGCCCTCCATCCTTCATTGCTCGGTCCCTCTCTCATGTCGCACATTATGGCCGTCAGTCCCACTGTCCCCTATCCCTCATGATATTGTGTCAGTCGCTGCCAAGCCATTCATGCCCTTTGTGCTCTAACAAGGGAATTCGTCCATCCGCTACTCAGTATCCCTCATTCCATCATCATCATTAGTGTCTATCTGTTCGTCGCTCTAGTATTTTCCCTCGTGTCTTAGTTGGGGTTCCCTTATTGCCTCATCTATGGCAGACCTACTTCTGTCGACATCAGCTCATTTATTCCAGAAGCCAGGTCTAGGGGGCAGTGTACCTTGGTTCGAGCTCTTTTCATCATGATCGTGATCTATACACTTGATGGTCGAGTGATGCAGCAACAGCTATTGGTGATTCTCGGGCGTGTGTGAGATGTCTCAACCCTCATGAGGGGGTGGCCCTGCAAGTAGCCCCCCACATGCCCGGATGATTTCTTCATTTCCGCCCTTGATGCAGCTCCTCTCATTTGATGATATCAGCCTCAACTGCTTGCAGCGCCTCTTCAATTTCCATGTATTAGTCAAATTTTTCGAGCCCTTCCCCGGGTGTAGGGGGCATTTGGGCGTATTTATATCTCATGTACTCAAATCTTATTGTATAAGTCCTGACGATTCTTCCAGGCATGACATGTATGTGAGATTCATCATTCTAGTTATCTGGCTCATGTTTAGGCCAACATTGGTTTTACTATTGCGTTCCGTGGTTTTCCGGGCTCCTTCTTGTGTTTACTATTGTCTCGGCGGGCATAAGTATGCCTCCCCCGCCGCCTTTAACAAAGGTGCCACCTCATAAACTAGAGACTTGTTGCACCTGTAAGTCTCGTCTCCTCAGGGTCCAGTCCTTTCACGCTTTAGACTACCTTACATTCCTCTCTCTCACTTCCCTCTTACTACCTAGTGATTGAGTTCTTACAACGTACTTCGGTCATACGATTTTCTCCTAACACTCGTACGTTGGGGGGCAATCTGTTACAACATTTTTTGGTCATCCAACCTATTACCATTAGATGAACCCAAGTACACCATGTAAGACCAAGTTTACCCTAAGTAAAATTGCTTTCACCATGAAAAATAACATTTGCATATATTTCCTGGTCACATTTAACCCAAAACAAGGAAGTTAATTAAATAAATCATTATTTATTTGATTATTTCCTAAGAATAAGTTATTTAAATATTATTTCTAGTTAAATTTGACTAAATCATTTTTAAATAATTAAATAAACCATTATTCATTTAATTATATTCCCATCATTGCCCTAAAATGATAAATAAATCATTTATTTATTTATTATTTATAAATAAAGGAATTGACCCAAGTCAAGTATCCTTTTCCCTCCAACAAATATAATAAAATATTCCTAAAGGGTGCTTCTAGAATTCGATTAATAATATTTTATTCATGCACCGAGTTCTAGACCGCCCTAATATTTTGTTATAAATAGAAGGGTTTTCCCCATTCATTAATCACCTCCATTGCATTAGATCACACTAGATCTACTCTTGGTCACCATTTCCATTTGTTTGCATTTTGAACTCCCATTGAGTTCCATGTTTGTTAGGGTTTTCCACATTAACCAAAGAGAGGAATTTTAGATCTGAAACACTGAGGACTTCCAAGAACGCATCCCACTGAGGAGAACTGGAAAACACCTTTCTTGTTTTCCTCTCAGGTGCCCCATTCTTTAATATAATATAATATTCTTTTTATACATTGTTCTTGTCTTGTTCATTGGATGCATGGAGCCATTTTACATTTTATCTGATTAATATCTTTTATGTTTAGATCTAATTTTATGCAGCAAACTTAAAGATATTTTGCAGCCATACTTGATGTTAGGGCTACTTGATATGCATAGCTAAAGTGATATTTTACGACGAAAGAATCATACTAACAACTACATCCATCATAATACTTTCGGCTGGAATTTGGGCTAGGGATACCACCATTTCTTTGATAAGCCCAACACACTTCACCCTTTTCGAATCAAATGAATATAGGTCTCTATAGGGCTTAGTAATTTGTAAATTCAATTCTTTCATTACAGATAATGGCATGAGATTATGTGATGCACCAAAATCTAACATACAATTATGAAGAATAAAATCATGAAGAGCACTGATATATAAAATGGGGGAACAGAAGAATCTACCTCTTCTACATGTGGACCAAAAGTAACCACTGGTTTCTCCTCTTGCAAATTCACAGTATCACCAATATCATCAGACTGAGAAAGATTAATAAATTTTGCAATTTCCTTCTTGTAACCAGGTGTCTTAGCTAACTCAAGTAGGGGTGCTTGAATTTTGATATTTTCTAAATATTTGGATAGATTGAAGGTTTGATTTTGTTTAATAATCTTCTTAGGTGCTTCTTGATTTATGTTAGGATTAGAATTCTTCTCAAGTACAGTAACAATCTTCTCCAAAATATTAGAATCAATAGACTTATTTTGGGAAGCCTCAGCCTGTTGTTTTTCATTTCCACTCACTGAATTCATAGGTTGTTTCCCCTTGTCTGATTGTTTTACTGAGTTATTTTATTGTGGAGTCGTCATTGGAGAAGGGACTGACTCTAGATATTTTTCCTCACCATCCTGAGTTCTTAATCTCTTTTTTGATCTCAATTCATACTTCTTATGCAGCTCTACTTGCATAAAATATGTGAATTGCTTACAATACTCATCCATTTCTTCCTAATCAAATGACACATCAGGTTCTATGCATTCTTCTTCACATTCCTCTTCTTCCTCATTATCTTCCATGTAAACAACAAATATCTGATCTTCAACTTCTTTCTAATCATCCTCAGTAGACTGTGAAGGTGTTGCTTCTATATAAAAAGGTGCTTGAACTTGATCCTGATCTCTCCTTTCCCTCTGTAAAATCTGCAAGGGATGCTTTCTGAATTGTGGATTGAAAACTCCTCTGTTTTGTTGTGCAGGCTTCTTACAGTCTAGTTCCATCTTCACTAGTTTATTTGAAAAGTTCTTGATAACCTTTATCTTGAACTGACTTTTTTTCTTGTGTTTTTCCAACAGCATTCATATTTGCCTCAATCTCCAAAGCATCATTCTGGATTTTTTCAAGAGTAGCAGATCTTCTCTCTCTCAAAATGAAACTAAAATATGATACAAAAGCCCCAGCAAAAACTACTCTTGCTCCAACAGGGGGAGGCTTCATTTCTGCAGGCAAACTATTATACAATTTATTGAATCTTTTAATGAATTCAGTCATGTTTTCATGTAACTTTTTGTTGATAGCATTAAATTATGTCAATGAATAACCATGATCTCTCTTTTCAACCCATCTTTGGATGAATTGTGTTTCTGATTCGTCCCAATTATTAATTGAGGCATTCAGCAATCCTTTAAACCATTTTCTTGCCTCTCCATTTAGGGACTGTACAAAAGACCTCATTACTACATCAAGATGTTCAACAATTATATTTTCAAAAAAAGTGCAAAACAATGGCAAGTGTTGTTCTGCAGTTACTTCATCTTCACCAGTACCTAGGAATAAATTGAGGTATTCTTGGGGCATTGCATTCATAGGTTGTGGAATATTTAACGATGCATATCTATTCATAAAGAAAGCAGGAACAGGGGTTTCCATGTTTATACCTTGGTTAATTGCTCCTTGAGTAGGTGCGGTTTGTATACCAGTTGTAAATGAGGATGGATGGGGTGAAACAGCTGATATTGGAAGGGGTTGATAAAAAATAGCAGAAGAACTGACAATTGTATTTGGTTGAGCTTCTATAAATGTAAATGAAACAGACTCAAAATA
Source organism: Pinus albicaulis (assembly GCA_034641835.2). Taxonomy (NCBI): domain Eukaryota; kingdom Viridiplantae; phylum Streptophyta; class Pinopsida; order Pinales; family Pinaceae; genus Pinus; species Pinus albicaulis. The sequence continues at coordinate 774,823,492 of CM076581.1, forward strand.
TTGTTCTTCTAACCTTGGTTCTTGAAAATGAATTGGTGGGGAAAAGGATTCTTGTTTCGAGAAAATGAGTTTCTTAGAAATATCCTTAGATGACGGACTATGTGAACTGCTGCCAGGTGCAGTTAGTGTAGCATTAGGTGTAGAAAACTTCTTTGGCTTCTGAACTTTTTTAGAAATCAATTTTTCAGGGTCTAACAAAATTGGTGCTATCTGTTGCGAAGTGTCAGACCTTGTATGTGGCCTTTTATATGCCATAATTATGAAATAGAAATACAACCTGATATTTCCTCCTCTCTGAAAAACCAGAGGAAATATGAAATAAAACCCAGGGAAAGAACTTTGTTTCTTCGTCCCCAGCAACGGTGCCAAAAAATTGTGTACCTTAAGAGACAATCCCTTAGTTGTACTAAGTAATCAGTGCTTAAGACATTTATACATGTATGTCACAGAATTTTAATATCAAGAGCCTTTTATTAAACACCTTCAGATATAATTTTATTAAACCCTCAAGAATCAAATGCAATAAACGCTTTGCAATGCCATTATCTGTTGATATTAAATGGAATGATGAAAATAATATGAAGGAAGGAAGCCCAAATTGATATGTTGGTAAACAGTATCTATCACTTTAAACTTCAGAAGAATTTTATGACAGAAGATTAGTTAAAATGAAGGAGTGCCCATTAAGGATTTTAACTCTTGTTCACATATGTAAAAAGAGACCTGCAGCTTCATTACTTCATTTTATTCAAGGACAGAAAATACACAATGTAAACTGGAAAACATATCAATATCAACAAATTCCATAATCTTGCTTTCCATTCATTAATCATTTGAAAAATGAGTACAAAATTTGTAGTCTGAAGGTCCAAAACTTAGAACCCTTTTCTTTCTTGTCTATCTCTTTAAATACAATAGAAAGCAGTTTGTAACTACTGGAACTAATGTTAATTGCTTCAACTACTTAGGACTTCGTAAACTACCTATTACATGTCATCAAAATGTCTTATTACAATTACATTCTCTTTAAAAGAGAAAAATAACATAAAACTTAAATCCTAATCTATTTGCTGAATGTGAACTGATGATGTTGTTTTGTGCATTTCCTTGACTAGATGGTTTATCTTTCTTTGAAGTCGAGGGATCCTTTGGTAGATCTGTCATCCAAGCTCTGTATTTCTTCCCTACCTCGATGTTTGTCTTAGGTGAATGAACCAGCTTGTGATATTCCAATCTAAAGGCAGTGATTCTGTTGAATGATGGCTTCTCTGTAAATAAAGGCTTCACTAACAATAACAGCTGAAAGTGTCTTTGAAGGAAATTGATCATCGTTTCTCCATTAAGAATCTGGGTCTTTTCATGAGTGTTATCTACCTTTATTTTTTCCAACACTAGTAATGGTTCATAAGAATCCCATGATAAAAGACTGCCTCCAAGGCCCCAGCATGATGGAAAACCTTCTCTAGCTCTTTTTTCAAATAAATTATCAAACTTATTCACTGCTTCCTTAAGCTCTATCAACTTCCTCTCTGCAGAATTCCTGCAGTCATTTTTAACAATCATCTTATTAATTTCCACAGCATATAAAATCTTGTCTTTAATTTCATTTTCTTCCAACTCCAGATCAGTTTTGGAATCAATGAAATCAATGAATTTTCTTACCCAAACAGCTCTGTTAATTATCTTTTGTTTGTCTGCCATAACTTGTTCTTCAAAATCTTTGATGATACTTCTTTCTTCTGCTACAACAGTCAGAAAACTCCAAATTGCTTTCATTTCTTCAATGATATCATTCCAGATGATGTCCTTAGCCTGTATTAGGGGTATATTTCCCTTCAAGTTTTCCTTGAGATTTTTAATCTCAACATCAGCAATTTTGCAATCTGATCTGTACTTACTGACTTCCCCTTCTTTGGCTTGCATTATTTTCATTGTTGTCTCAGATCAGTTTGTGCCTTTTTGCGATCTCTCTTTGCCATCTTCAATTCAGTGGTCAATTGAGATATTTGTGCTATTGGATATTCATTACCAAATGGTAAAACAAAAGTACAAGTATGAGATTCAATGTGATTCTGCAATGATAATGCAGTTTTCTTCAATTTGGTGATTTCCTCTTCCTTCTACAAGAGATGCTCAAGAAGTTTCTCTTTCTCATTTTCTACTTCTGCAACCTCTGCGGCCATAGAGTGCTCTCCTGTAGGCAACTTCAACTTTTTATTTAGCATAGATATTTCTGATTTGGCACTTTGTATCAGCTTCTATATAGTCAACCTGTCATTTGTATCTACCCCAATCTTCACAATTATCTTTTTAAGTTCTTCATTCTGGATTGTTAAAGCCCTGGAATTGGATTTTTCTAACTTCAATTGCTTAATAACTTTTCCAAGCATGTTTTCAGCCTTGAGTTCCATTGCATTGGTTTTGATCAAGTCATTCACAATCAGATGACCTGTTTTCATATGTAAATTTACCTTGTCAAGCAATGGAATTTTCTTTACATCTACAGTTAGATTCATGGTATTAAAATTATTGGATGAACCTATAGACATATCAAAAGGATGTGAAAGGGCAACCTTAAATTGATCCTTTTCAAGATCCATTGCATTCAACAATATTGTTTGATCTAGGGTTATTTGATACTCAGCTTGAGCCTCCATGGTTGCCTTCATTTTTTATTTCTTTCTACAATCTGAGCAAACACTTGTTTAATTAAGGGTACTTGTTCCTGAGTGTTTTCATGTCTTCTTGGTGAAGCCGGGAAATTTTTCTCCTCTCCCAATTGTAGTAAGAAACCAGGTTGAACATCTACTGAGTCTTCACTGAGCTTTGTCCTCTTTTCAGTTCTTTGTTCTTCATCTTCTGAATTAATCATTTCTTCTTTACCTCTCTTATTTTACTTCTCAGATATGACAGGAGTTTGTACATTTGAGCTCACAGATCCTGCAAAACCCTTATTTTCCATATTTTATATATCAGGTATGCTCTCATGAATGAATGTTGAATACCCATTTTCAATTCTCCTATTAGAAATCACACTATGAAGGTCATAAGCCCACTTTTCTCCTAACAGCAAATGCATTTCATCTAACATCCTATTGACTTCATCAGTTTCCTATCTCATATTGATTATAAAAGGACCAACAGTCATTGGTAACTTAAACATATGACCTTTCTTTATAGGCACAAAATGTATTTGATTGACATTTAAACATTGCCTAATGAACTCCAAAGAAAATAATCTCATAGGCACAAATACAGGAAGCCTATAAGGTTCTACACCAGCTCTATAGACCCTAATTTCAGAATAATCTTCAAATACATACCAATCACCAAACTTACAACTTGTTCCTAGCTACAATAATTCTTAAGCCTTCGGCAGGAAGCATGGGGGAGAAATTCCATTCAAAATTCTATATGCAGTAGACATAAAATGACTTGCAAAAACAAAAAAACCCACCTCATTTTGTTCTTTCCTCACTATGTCCATCCAAAAGACTATTGATTGTCTCTTTTTATTCATATCCATAATATTCAAACCCAAATGCATGAATTCCTCTAAATTTTGATATAGAAAGAGATAAATAACAAGAGAGGGAAACCTGAATGAACCCGTCAGTGATAGGATCATGAGCTGAGAATTGACAACTTCTTGCCAAAAATAAGGAATATCCAGCACCACCCCTGGCTTCATCATCAAAGCAAACCTTCCCAAAACTGGTTTGTCTATTATGATGTCATCTTCTTTCCCCAATATCTTCGAAATGCATCTCAGCACCGGTTGGATTTCTTCATCAAAAACCTCCATGGAAAATTATTTACTGTCAAGTACAAACTGCTTCATATCTGGCTTCAAGAAGAATATGAATCGATTGAACTCTTGACCTGCAAGGCTATCATAATATGCTATCAACAAATCATCAGTAAATTGGACATAGGACTCTGACTCAGGGTAACACAGAGCTTGACGAATTAGAAGAGCAGAGACCTGTAAGATATTTTATCCTTGACAATTCATCACGAAACACTTGCCTAGGTACATGATAGACATGAGCCAATATATAAACTCTGGAAAAAGGTTTGTTCTTGGAATACATGCAGACAACACGCTTGTCTTGACCATGGCGGTAAAAATTGGAGAAGCTTTATCTTTTAAACAGTCCTGTTGATAGAACTAGAGGTGGTCCAAACAAAAAATTGTGTCTTGAATATCCCTCTTAGTTTAAATGAGAGGAATATGACTGGAAGAACCTGAAAGGGATGGATGCTTGGCCATAATTTAGCTTGGGGTCACAAAAAATTGACAAGGTGGCAGACAGTGAGGAAAGACACATGGTAGGAAAAACTTCAGATACAGACTAACAACAGTGGCCTTATAAAAATGAGAATCCATCTTAAATAGGTGGTGCAGGATTAAGACTTAAATGTTGAAATGACATGCCAAAATACAGTTAAAAGTACCCTGACGTGGCCGATAGTTATCGCCAACTGACTGCTCACGTCACTACGGAAGGTCTCATAGTACAGAGGGCTCGTCGGGTTCATGCCCCTGCAGTTAATCTCAGTCGCAGAGCTGGATCAGCCCCACAGTCAATAGGTCAACTGTGGAGGCACTCTCCTTGTTAACCTGCATGCTAAAAGTGCCCACAGGTTGTCACTTTGATTTCCTGTCAGACGAATTAGCAGATCTTGCTTTTGAACCTGCGTGTTAATTAAAAAAATAGAAGGACCCGCCTTCCAGCAAGTTTTAAAGTATTAAACTTTAAACTTACAATAAAATAAAATATTACATCTTTTATGCTAAAGTATATGAAACTTTATACTTTAACATACATTTTAACCATTTTCTAGTTTTTTGTATTTTTTGAAAAATTTAAAATAAAGGATATTGCGAATGAGCCACAACAGATTTCATCACCAACTAGTGTTTTTATTGTGGAAACATACTATTTGTGTGTGGTTTGTCTCTTAGATTTTGTAGGTGTGTGTTCAAATTGCTTGTTTTCCTAGCAACCTTAGGTGTATTCTTTTGAAATATTTTTATATTTTGTGTGTTAAAAATTAATCGTGGTTGAATTACTGAGACACTCCCGTAGAATGCAGGGGAAACCCCATGAATATACACCAAGTCAATTGGAAAATCTTAAATTTGAAAGATTCCAACAATCACGAACTGGGTCTACTGAACAAGGGGAAACATCTATAATAATACATCCCAATTTTGAAGTTAATCAACCTTGGACAATAGAAAGAAATCAAGAACAACCAGAAATTTTTGAAGTAATCACAATTCAATCTGTTACCAGTGAATTCTCAGATACTCAATTCATTCAACCCAAAATATCTGAATCTACTTTTTCTTAGTCAACTTGGGAATTCATAGCTCGAACTCCTAGTCGTCCTCGTTCACCTCGAGTGAAGCTTCGCATTATTGAGAATATTCCTCCTGGCCTAATTAGTATTGAAGAAATTACTGACATGGAATAAGAGATCACAATTCCTTCACATCAAGAATATTTAGATCTAAGGTATATTGAACCGATTTATCCTTACGCTCCTTTTAAACCAGATCCTTGGTATCAACAAATCACCAACTTTCTATAACGCTGGTCTCAATTATTCACCACGCTAAATTCCATTTTACTCTATACCCAGAGGTAGTTACATGGCTTCATCAAGAATTTCTAATGATTTATCCATGTTTTCTTCATCACCAGAACTTTTTTGTTTGGTGTTCCATCAGTTCCTGCTGGATACCAGTCGCTCTCTGGCACTTTCTCAGGAGCATCTCCCTCTTCTAAAAATTTTACACAATCAACTGGTCTTTATGAATCTACCACCAAATCTTTGACAATAGAACAAGTCTATATGATGTCTGGAAATATTCCTCAAGCTATTTCTCAAGGTAGAAATATATCACCTGGGGGGGAGAAAACTCCTCAAGGGCCACAACATCTTCAAGGGAAGTACCCTATTCAAGGGCCACAACCTTTTCAAAGGTAGTACCCTATTAAAGGGCCACAACATTTTCAAGGGAAGTACCATGTTCAAGGGCAACAACCCATTCAAGGGTCACAGCCTATTCAAGGGCAGCAGTTTTATCAAGAGCAACTATCCTGGAAAGGAGGTCAAATTTTTACTAGAACTTATCCGGGAAATTATCAAAATTATGTTCCAATACCTCAAACTAGTTATCATCAGCCTTATGCATCACAACCTTTAATGGGAGCTCCTTACCCAAGCATTAATACTGTGTGGAATCCATTTTTGAATCAACAATCTTTGCAACCTACTTTACAAGTACCTTATAATCAACCTGGTCAGCCAGCTGGACAATTTGGTTATACCCAAGTCCAACAGCCTGTTCAGAATGTACTCCAAATTACCCCTCAGGTATCTGTACCTACTAGTCAGCAAGTTGGTCTGAGTACTCCAAGTACTCATATCCAATCTGTTTTTGTTCAAAAACCAAGTACACCTATCCCTGGGGTTTCTCAAACCACTATTGCTACAGTCCCTCAAACAACTACATCAACTGTTACATAGGCAATCCCTCAAGTTATTCCTCATCAAAATAGACCTACAGTTTAGTCTACTATTCAAACCTCTGTAGGACAAACTCGTGCAGATATAGTTCAAACAAGCCAACCTTTTTTTGGTCAGTTTGTACAGAGTCAAACATTTCAAGGGAAGTTTTAATATGGTCCAACAGGACAAAATCCAGTATACCAAAACCAACCGTACCCTAGTTATACATATCAAATACCAGCTCAACCTCAGTTTGGTGCAGCTAACCCTATATACCCCGGATGTATTCCAATCCCATCTGCTCAGGCTATTCCAAGTTATCCTAGATATCCTCCTCTGGGTACTGGTATTGTTCCTCAAGGTTATAAGTTTTCACAACAAGACCCTAACCGTCGGTTACCATTCATTGCAACTTTAGACTTACCAGATTTTTTTCGTCTTAAAAATAATCCAATTTATTATCTTTTGTATTGGTCGGCAATTCCAACCAAGTTGCCCAGTGATATACCTAAGTTTGAAGGAAAATCAGGAGAATACCCCTCAAATCATGTGATGACTTATCATCTTTGGTGCACATCCAACCCCTTAATTGATGATTCTATCTGATTGAGACTTTTTCAGAGAACATTGATCGGCTTAGATGCAAAGTGGTACATTGAGTTGCCACAAGGCTCTTTAAATAATTTTAACGCTTTAGCAACAGCTTTCCTAACTCACTTCCAGTTGTAAGGCTGTTATGATAATGGCACGGAACTCTTAACTTCATTAAAACAAAGCACGTCTACATACATTTCAAATCACATACATGAATGGCGACGTAGACGACGTTTGGTCAAGGGTTTTATTCTAGATCAAAATTTGGCAGAATGGTTTATTAAATCATTACTTCCAAATATCACTGAAGGCGTAGCTAAGGGAGGTGTTGTAGCTCAAGCACAATACTTAGACCTTGTATACACACAGTCTGGTACTCTATATGAAAAAATTCCTGATTTACCATGCCCAAGTCAACTTACTGCAACTCCTCCTAGTTCTCATTCTGCAGATGGTGTAATTGGTACAATTAACACTACAAAGAGTAAGAATCATTCATCCAAATCTACTTCTCCAATTATCACTCTACCAAATTCACCGAAAGGAGATTCTTCCCTCAAAACTTCTGTCGAAATTCATGTTGTAGACTCATCCATGACTAAAGCTAAATCTGGTAATAAGAAGAAAGGGAAGAATAAAAATAAACAAAACACATCTCATAAAGAGAAAACTGAAAAAACTGAACTATCAGACGAAAAACGGAAACCTCATTATCCTTGTCTTATCTGTGATGAGGATCACTATACAAAAGAGTGTCCACATCGGGCGGAGGTATCCAAATTTTTCAAAGGTTCGCCCACACCTACTATCTTGAAGGATCCTTTTCCATCTCAAGATAGTAAAATGATCAAATCATCTTCCAATTCATCGTCATATATTTTAATGATGTCTTAGGTCATGGTTGTGACCCGATCTCAAGAATATGGATCTAAGAGTCTTGTAACTGGTAAAGAGGCTGAATCATCTAGTCAAACACCAGCAACAACTCCTTCAGTTTCTGAACCATTAAAAATCGAGAAACCTAACGTTGATTTAGTGATTAAACTGCCTGCTAAAGGTGTACTTCGAAAATCAGTTTTCAATCCACATGCGAGAGCCGCTCAGAATTATAACATTGTTGAAGACTTTTCCATATCCCCTTCAACAATGTCGGCCTTAGAAGTGTTGCAATCATGTCCAACTCAAAGGAAATTACTATTATCAGCAATAGGAGCTATTGATCCTCAAGACTCGAATCTAATGGTCTTTGATCTCGAAAATTTTGTACCTAGACTACCACATCAAATGGATTTTCAAATTCCAATATTAGTCAAATAAAGGCGAGTTTTCCGCACTGTAATTGATGAAGGGGAATCTACGTGTATACTTTCATTAGCCTGTTGGAAAACCCTTGGTTCTCCAACAATCAACCAATCATCGACTATCCTTAAAGCCTTTTATGGAAGAGGCTTTCGCCCGTTTGGAATACTCCAAGAACTGCCTATAGAAGTAGAAGGAAAAACCATAACCCTAGAGGTGGAAGTTGTTGATGCTCTGCTTGATTACAACCTTCTTCTGGGTCGCAGTTGGTCTTATGCAATGACTGTTGTTGTTTCATCAGTATTTTGGATGATAATGTTTCCTCATAAAGGAAAGATTGTTAAAATATTAGTTGTCTTATTTCGCTTCAGACCCTACTTATACAGATAGTATCCAGCATTTCGGAAAAAAAATTATCCCGTATGGAAATGTTGGCGTAGGGCTACTGAAGGATTTTTCTCTCATGGTAACTTTCTCTATGACCTCTCCCAACGTACCACGAACAATTGTCAATATCAATATGATTACATCAAGCACAATTCCATTTGATGACACATGGATGGTGCCTTTAGAACCATAATTGGACTCTTATTATGGCGAGATGCCTTTATGTCCTTTTGAACCGGCATATGTAGTAGTACAATCATTTTCTGACACTACATCAACTTCTACTTATCAAATGAATGTGATCAGTGAAGAATCATATTCTATATCAAGATCAACTTTGACATCATTTTCGAATCCTTTTCAACATGTATTTGCAACCGATGAAAGCATTCGTGAAATATTGTCATTGGACGATTTTCCATGGGACGATCTGCATCATCGATCTTCTTTTTTTCCTGACCTTGATAAACTTGAAAATGATTTTTCGTCCATTTTTACGATTGATTATGTCAAGGAACCTCAAAATCCCACATCGATTATACATTCGGATTCTGATAAAAATTTGGGAAATATTTATACAAAAATTCCTATTGACATATTGATTAAACATGGAATAATTGAAAACATTCATATAAGTGCTTCTTACAAAGCCCTATTGAAGATTCAAAACTTACAAAGCCCTATTTCAAGAATTCTGAGACATTTTTTCCTGGTCTTACGAAGAGATGCCAGGGATCGATCCTAAGATTTTTATTCATGAAATAAAGACATACCTGGATGTTAAGCCTATTAGACAGAGATTATGTCCAATACATCCATAGAAAGCTACAGTAATCAAAGCTGAAGTTGAAAATTTATTACATGCGGGATTTATTTATCATATTCCTTTGACGGATTGGGTATCTAACATAGTTCCTGTAATGAAAAAATAAGGGACTATCAGAGTATGTGTTGATTATCGGGATATAAACAAGGCTTGTCCTAAATACAACTACCCTACACCCTATATCGATCAAATTGTTGATGATTGTGCCAGAAACGAAATTTTTTCATTTATGGATGGTTTTTCTAGTTACAACCAAATTAACATACTCCGTGCTAATCAACCTAAAACAGCATTTATATGTCCTTGGGGCATGTTTTCATGTTGTAAATTACCTTTTGGACTGAAAAATGTTTGTGCAACTTTTTAAAGATCTATGTCTTATGCCTTTCAAGATATCAAACATATTGTACAACCTTACTTGGATGACTTACCTGCTCATTCTTTACACAGACAAGATCATCCTACAAACTTATGTGCTATCTTTATAATATGTAGGCATTAAAACATTCGTTTGAATCCACACAAATTTGTTTTTTTATGTACAATCAGGAAATTTACTTGGGTTTGTCGTTTCGAAGGAAGGCATTCATGTAGATGTGTCGAAGTTTGATGCTATCATTAACCTACCTCCTCCTTTCACTCTTCTCCAACTCTAGAGTTTGTAGGGGAAAGAAAACTTTTTACATCATTTTATCCCGAACTATGCAGAGTTAATGAAAGGTTTTACCTAGTTGTTAAAACAAGATGTTCCATTCATTTTGGATGATATTGCCGATAAATATTTTGATGCACTTAAAAATGTGTTGACCCATGCACTGTCATTGCATCTGCTCAATTACCACCGGGATTAATTTTTGTACTTAGTTGCATCTGATTCAACGATTGGGATGGTTTTGGTTCAAGAGGATGAATCTAAAAATGAACATGTGATCTATTACCTAAGTCGGAATCTCAGCCCGACAGAAATCAAGTATTCACACGTGGAGAAATTGGCCTTGGCAGTTGTTCAAGCTATCCAACGTTTTCGAAATTACATATTATCATGCAAAATAATATTGATATCTAATTGCAACCCAATGATGTAAACTTTGACAAAAAAAATTTCTCGGGGGCAAATACTCCAAATGGATCATCATCCTACAGGATTTGATTTGGAATTTGAAAAATACAAGTCTAAGAAATCACTGGTATTTGTTGAACTTATGTGTGATTTTCCCAATACAGAGTCTGAAACGGTGGAAAAAAATCCTATCGCGGATGAATATTTGTTTCTAATCAGTACTTTAGATCCCTAGTATGTATTTATCATTATATATCTCTGGACCCAAACCTTTCGCCCAGTGATTTCACGATAAAATTGACGGAGAATCTGATACCAATCTAAGCAATATAATATTGTTGGTGACACTCTTTAACATCGTGGTGCCAATTCTGTGTTTCAATGTTGTATAACTCATGAAGAGGCTGAAAGCAGTTAAATGATTTCCATTCTAGAGTGTGTGGTGGTCATATTTCTATCTTTTCCATAGCCCAAAAGATATTGCGCGCTAGTTAATTTTGGTCGTCTTTATTCAAAGATTGTATTCTCGCGGTCTGAAAATGGCAAAATTTCCATATTTTTTTATCGAAATATGTGTGCACCTCAAAATCCTCTTCACCCAATCATTGTTGTTGGTCCTTTGTCCAAATGGGGCATCGATTTCATTACATGTAACTTTCACTCAGCCGAGGGGCATGGGTATATTATTCTTGCCATAGATTACTTTACCAAATGGGTCGAGGCGATGCCTACATTCGCGGTTGATGGAAAAACTCAGAAATTTTCATATTCAATTGTGTGATTGCTCGATTCGGTGTCCCTCAAGCTATCATTACAGACCATGGGAGCCATTTTCGAAATATTGTGATGACCGAACTTTATAATCAAATTGGCCTACGCCATGATAATTCTACACCATATTACCCACAGGCTAATGGTCAAGTTGAGGCCATCAACAAGGTTTTAACCACCATGATTAAACAGATTGCTGGAACTCATAAATCTAATTGGCATACCATGATTTTTTCGGCATTATGGGCATACCGTACCTCTACAAAAACTTCTACAGGGTTCACTCATTTTCAACTTATTTACGGTTTAGAATTTTTGTTACCCATTGAATGTGAAATAACGTCACTCAAATTAGCCATTGAATTGTTACCAACTACCTCTAAAGAGGAGAAACGCTTTCTATACCTAGCACAGTTAGATGAGACTCGTCGCACTGCTGCATTAGTTTTCGAAGCTCAGAAAAAACATGTTAAAGCTCAGTATGATCAAAGTGTTAACTCCCACATTTATTCAGAAGGTGACCTAGTTTTACTATATGATCAACCTCACGACAAGCTAGGTTTTGGTAAATTTGAACTGATGTGGCATGGTCCCTATATTTTTAAGAGTGTGCTTGCAAAAGGAGCCTATGAATTAGTTGATTATGACAGGGTCTCTTTAGATAAACTCAGAAATGGTCTATCTCAAGAGATACTATGCATGACTTATCGTGTGAAGATCTCCCTTGTACATTAGTTACATTTTAGAACAGTGTGCCTTAGATTAGACAAGAGTGCACTAGGATTAGTTCTTTTTGTTTTATGGCAGTTACTACTTTTACTGCTTATCTTGATTACTTTCAATATTGTAGATGTCGACATCCATTCAAACTTACATTGGTTTTGTTGACAACATCTGTCATAGTACACAAAACATCTCTTCTGCAGCTTGGGTAATCTATTCACCCACCAATGAGTTATTATATATGCATGGGATATGCCTTGGTCAAACGATGAACAATATTGCAGAATATAATGCAATCATTGAGTTATTATCTGATGCCATCGCATTTTGTATTTGTCGTTTTATCGTTAGGTTAGATTCGCAACTCATTGTATTACATTTAAACGGTTTTTATGCTATCAGAAATCCAGCTTTGTTAAGAATTACTTTGAAGGTTCGTCTCTTGGAAAGAAAATTTGATTATATCGAATATCAACACATTTCAAGAAACTTAAACACAATGGCTGATGCATTAGCTAATCAGGTTTTAAATATACATCTGCAACATTAAAAGTAAAACAAAACAACATTCAATCCATGTTGAACAAGATAATCAGGGAACGAAGGTAGTAATATCATTAGGTTAAATAGTTTGTGTCAAAAAATATTACATCGTTTGTGATCATAGGTATCAAACACCTTATGATCTAAAAGATATTGATACAAAAAACAAAATGTCAATCTACATTGACCATCAACTATCTGTGATGATGATCATGATAAAAAACTATAATACGTGCCACCATGCGCAAAAGTCTCCTGAATGGACCTGGGACACCAGTCACATGTCTCTGAAGCCTGATACGTATATCATCTCTCCCTGTCTCTGGAATATCCATAGTCAACCTCTCTAGGTTGTGTTCCAGCTCTGCCAAGATCTCTTCTGCATCATTCTCTGGTGGGCCTACTATAGGTTGTGCCTCTCGCCTCTCAAAGCGATGAAGCGTTGCTGGTCGTGTTGGACCGACATCTGCATTTAAAAAAAAAATCAATATTGGACGAAAAAAAAATCAAATAAAAATTAGATAATATAAAAACTTCAAAATGATTCACTAACCTGTCTCATCCCATCATGACCCTAGTGGAAGAGATGTCTCAAGATCGCCTCTATAATCCATCCCTACATAAGGAAAATCTTCAATCATGAATATCTGGTTCCTAAGCCATGTGAAATACTGAGGAGTAAAACAAGCCACTGCACCACCTTCGCCACCATGGCGAGCCATAAATGCTACCCAACGCACCATACTTGGTTCTTGAGGACCTGTAGCATCCACCGGAGACTGTTCAGGCGCAAGGAGTGGCATCCTCTCTAAAGAAAAAGATAAAAGAATGGCCCCATATTCGAATTTTTTAAACTTCCCATTCTTAGCTCTCATGAGTTGGCCCTTCATATTATCCAACACTCCTTCACTCCAGTTGAAAATTGTTCCCTCGGAACATTCAACTATGGTATGCATATGTGCTTTGGTAGCCACATGCTGAGACGCACTCCCACATAATCTGGTTATCGTGAATGCTATGATCTTGAGGTCCAGTTGCACAATAGTTTTGATATCTATGTGACCGTTCTTTAGCTCTGAATCTCGGCTACAATATTGAGCCTTGTAAGTAGCAGTAGGAAGACCTCCCGGTCTAGTCCCAACTAAGGAAATTTTCCTCCCTATATGAGGTAATCTAGTAAGGAAATATATGTCCTCCGGTTTGATCATGACCTGATGGTCTCTGATAATGAAACATTGATCTTCAACATCCCATGCATTCACCAACCAGGTCATTAGCTCGATCTGTGATTTCATGTCTTGAATCGCCCAAAACTTGTATAAGCCCCAATTTTTTAATGTGTGCATGGTTTCTGGATCATCCATGGCTTCATTTTCCACAATTTCATGCTCTCTTTCTCGCCATTCCAACATGATTTCAGGCCTACACATCAACAATTTAAATATTAAAGATCAGTTGGGAGAAAGTTGAGCCATTTTCATGGAAAGATTTTTTTTTTCAAAACCCCACGGCACCTGCACAGGTTCTGTGTTTAAACAATTTGTTTTTGTGCATGTGCTATACATAGAACACGCAGTGGACCGATGATTTTTCTCTTAAAAAAATCGTCGGGGTGCGCAGTTGTCTCCATAAGAACTCGCGCATCCCCAAGGGCGGATTTTAAAACATATTTTTCCCTCTAAAATTTCCATGAAATCTTTAAATAAAAAATTAAATGGATGAAAACAAAGTCAATAATGATGTGAATTACCTGGTACGGACGGTTCTCGAAATAGTCGGTCGGTTCTTCAGATATCAGCTCCGAAAGTTTTTGGGCAAAAGCTCTCTCTGCTCTGTTCTGAAAATAAAAAGTTGAAAATGACTTGTTTAAAATTATTTTTGTAGTTTTAAATGAATAAAACAATATTATTTTATTTAGTTTTACTTTTAAAAAATTCAAATCAAAATATTTTTCCTTTTTGAGAACAAATGTTCATAATTGTTTGATTTTTTGTGCAGGACACAAGATTTTGGTGAAAAGAATCATTTTGACATTGAGTACACTTTTATCACTTTTTCGGACTCTGTAAAAATATGAAAAATAAAAACCCTAGAGTCCTATTTTAAGCCCTTTTCAGACTCTCTAAACATGAAAATATTTTCGAGCACTTGACTATTCAAACTCATTAAAGTAAATGAACAATCATCCATTCAGTGTAAGTTTACCCCTTTTCCAGACTAAATTGGACTAGTTACGAAAAAGGTATACGTTGACTAATCATGGTCAATAGAGTTCTCTCCTGCATTATTTTATCCTTTTTAGGGCTTGAGGGACTAAATTTACAAAAAGAACAATCATGGAGTTTACTTATGTTTTTATTTTGACTCCCTAAAGCTGAAAAACGCTGAGTTATTCCTATATGAACTTGTTAAAATTAAACAGTAAAGGACCTGTCGATCACAACAGGACCAAACCACTCCTTCTTAGGGTTTGTTTTTAATACTAAGATGGACTCATCTAAAGGATGATCTTACACAACAATAAAATTTTATCTTCCTCAAGCTTGAAAAAAATAAAGAGGTACTTGCCAGTAATGGTGGGGGAAAAAGAGAGAAAAAGAATCCATTTGTCATCCTTGTTTTAGAAAGCAGCATGTCGCTCTTGAACATGACACTTTGTCACACTTATACATGGGTTGGGAAATCGTTTGTCTTACAGTTAATGAAACCACATTGAAATTCTTCAGTAGGTTTCTGGGTATTTTCTTTAGGTCAAATGTTGCCAAGACATTTACAATGTCATTATATGTTCAAGAGAAAGTTCAATATACCATTCATTGCAAACATCTGTCTCCATTCGCGTGGACCATCCCTGAGTCAGTCCTTGCAAAACATTTCTTCGAAACTTGATCTAATGGTTTCGTGTCACAAGCTTCCCTTCGACGGATCAATTTCTATCAACAGCATCTCATTATATAGAAATTTGATCTAGAATCCAATCAGTACCTTGGAATCTACATGCCCTAATGGCAGTTTCCTCGCCTTCGACGATAGTTTTTCATCATTGACCTTCGATCGAATGATTTTATGGGTGTTCAACTGCAAATCTTTCATTCGCACTTCATAGATTATGTTGAAGTACTTTGAGGGCCATTTTCATTATTTATGGTTTCTCTCACACTTGTTAATGGTTATCATAATTAACCGATAATCAATTGGTTTCTACCATGTTCGACTTAGACATAATCAATCGCATGGATAGATTCGTACTAGTTCGAGAAGCAGAAATCAAGTCCCTAGATCTAGTTTCCACCATCCAAGCTTCGAGGAATTTTGTTATTCATAATATAGTAGACTTCTTATGACAGATGGTTGCACCCATACTGTGTCTACTTTTGATGCAATACTGAAATCATATCTGTACCAAAACATTTAGTTAGTTTTGCTCTAACTATGGGAATTCATACCTTAGCGATGATATATATTTTCATTGAATGTTTTTACAGGTTTTCGATCGGTGTCTCCAATCCAATCCTCAGAATGATAAAGCACTTCACTCTTCAAAAAAAAATTCTCAAACTTCGCACTTTAGGGGGAAATCTGTTACACGTCATTTTTTCACCATGAAATTTGACTATTCATATGGGTCTATCACTATCCATGTCATGTTCCCTTAGAGGTCAAAAACACTCATGTTCATGAATCAAGTCTTGGAAAACTCTGTAAAACCCCAAAAATATTGTCTGCATGGTTTTTATAGCATTTTATTGTGCGTGCACTGATGCTTCTTCCATTATCAGTTATGATCGTCGCTCTGTTTGCCACTAAAACCTGCGCACCCACATGAAAATCAAGTAAAAATAAAAATTAACATCTAGAAGCCTAGTTGGTCAAATATTCTCCCAACTGGAAGCCTCTAGAGTCGCGCCAGTTCGAGATTTATCCCTCCACTCATGTAATTTCTCCCTTGGTCCAAGGAACTCAAATCCCTTCATGGGAGGAATCCATCCCTCTCTTAATGGATCTGAAACTACCTTAATCTCTCTATATATTGAGCTCAAGTTTCAGGTTGAAGGGTAGATACCTAGAGATACTAATATGAATAGAGATTGATTTGTATATTTGCTAAGATGGAGAGAAAGTTCATAGAGTTCATATTTTCTATACTAGTGAGGTTTTGTTGACACATTGAAGATCACACCTTTATGCCCATGACTTCATGCTGGTCATTCTAAGAGGAAGGCTTATAAGACTGAAGGAAAATGATTGCACAGACCCCGGGAGGAATCTATACAACATCAAGGCATTCGATTGTAAGATTTCTCTTTCTAATGTATGATAATACATATGGATCTCTTTTTCTCATTGTCTTATTTATGAATTCATGGAAATGATATCAATACTTAGATTCCTTGATCACTAAGTTGGATTAGTATTTATGATTGTTATATACTACAAATGCTTTGATTATTTGTCTTGTCTGTGATTACAGATTATACTCATCATTGAATAACTACTTTGGAGCAACAGAAAAAGGACTACATCAGACATTTGGATTTAAAGGTAGGAGCGTGTCCTCTCTACTTTCTTAATTGTAATAATCTTAAAATATAAATAATATAGAGAAAGAGATATTCAATGGACCTTTGTTTCTAGTTACTCGTTGGAGTACTAGGGAGATCGCTCTTATCCGCAAGAGGGATTAATCCTGGTAACACTAGCACAGGTGGTTTACGTCATCGTTTGACCTAGTTGAAATTTCATCAAGTGGTCTTCTACTAGTAGTACCTTAATCCAAAGCATAATTTCCTTCAATAGTCATCCTCCCATTCCAAATTTAAATATTTCTTCTACATAGGAAAATGACTGGTGCTTTTTAGCTGCAAATTCAATAATGTAGGCTTCAAGAGTCGCGTCAACTAGGAAATAAACAGTGCTTGTCAGCTTTGTATCTAACTGATTAAGATCAGCTAGATCTAGCGTATTCCAATTCTTATGCAACCTTGGTTGTTGTGAACCTGCTTTATGACTAAACCGGGTAAGCCAATTCTCTAGCTTCTTGAGAAACTCGCACCAAAATTTCTCATACTGGTCGCATGCAGGTTTTGCATATAGTATTTCTTCTCTGACCCAGTTTAATTTTGTTTCCCTGATTTGTGCCTATTTTAAGACAAACCGATCTACCTCATTATGCCACCAATTTTGTAGATTGTGAGGGCTATGCCGTTATTACATGCTCTAAAACCCCCTTGTGGTAAAATTTGAGGTCCCGGCAACGGAACCATTTGTTGGCAAGAAAATTTGAATCAAGTTTTATCCAAGATTCAACCTAGGGTGCCAATAAAAAGCCCGCGTAGTCTAGCACTTCGCTGACATTTTCACTCCTTCGAAATCGAAGGAGAGTCTCACCTGAGGTGAGCTAGAACCATAAATGATTGCAAGGAGTTTAGATATGCACACTCATGAGTTGTGAAACCACTAACATTCTCATTCTCAATTAAAAAACTTAGAAAAATTATTCATAGATTAGATGCATTCATAAAATTTTAAAGGCATGCACAAATGCTTAGATTACTGCCAAAATTCTAATCTTATATAACTGATAAAAATGAGTCTGTTACATCCAACATGACAACATAGCTCGCATTATTCATAGACTTATGTGCGACTTCAGAAACAGAGCAAAGTAATCACAATTTACATTCAGTTCAAGAAATACAGACTTAGAGAATTACATAAACAACTACAACATTTCCAAAAGCTCATGAAAACTTCAACCAAGAATAGCAACAACCACCACAAACTCATTATCTCCTTTTCCTTTTATCCTTGTGCTCACTTGATTCGATACCTCGCTCGCTTAATCCTGGTTTTCAATACCTAGCGTCAATACCTTGTTTCTTCCTTGACGGTATCAACCTCAATCCCTGATTTCTCAGTATGCTCCCTTGCTTTCTGTTGCGCGAGTTTCAAAATGAAACTTCTTCCATTTCAAATTTTTTGACACTCTGTTTCCGCCAGCTTCAACCAAAACATTCTTTGTGATTATTTTTATTTCCAAAAACAAAAGACCCAACAGGATGTAAGAAGGGAGACGAGGCTTTGTCAGTATATTCCAATCAAAGGAAATGACCTCAGTATTTGGAGAGGATTATGTGGAAACGGGTGAAATACTCCTTTGCATGCATTCTTGTATACTACTAGAGAATACTTTCTATATATTACGTTGACTAGTGCCCTATTGGTAACTCCTTTGTGTAATCCCATAAATTACAACAAGTGCCATTTATTTTATTATAGTTATTAGCACATGTTATTTCATGGATGTAAATTTGATGCAGGAGAATTCTACATGAAACAATATCTAGAAGGTATTGCTATATTTAATAAAGGGAGTGGGTTCCCTTAATTTTATTTGAGCCAAATTTTTGTAGTTAAAATATAGGAATTAGTTTTATTCATGAAGTAAGGATTTGATTTTCTAGTCTAAATAGAAGATATATTTAAGAAATGAGGAGATAATTTCCTCATTTACTTGTATAAATTATTTAAGGAAAGTTTGCTTAGAAGTGATAAAATAGTGAAGATATTCTCCACATAGTTGAGTCATGTAACAAGTAGCAAGAATCAAGGATATGTTAGAGATATTAGGAGGATTTTTGGGATCTAAAGATATTGTAGAAGTTATTGTAGGAGCTATTTTATGATCTAAAACCACTTTTGGGTAAAAACTACTTGTATAAGCATATGTAAGCCTATGAGGCATGTTAGAAAGTGACTAGGGCGGGAAATTCCCATATTGTGACTCTAGCCAATTTGTAAATATTATGTATCGATGGAATGAATGGTGTTAATGTGTAAATGGAATGAATTTGTGTGTACTTTGTTTTTGTGTTGAGTAATTTTGAGTGTGTGTAGAGAGCGTCCGGATAGTAAGAAAAATATTAGGCCACCAAATGGGATTATTGATGCCATTAGCATCAAAATTGCATTTGTTTGTAATAATAATTGAAATGCACCAACGTGTAAATATTTAAGAAACACGCCGTTTCATTCAAATGAAAATAATGTACCAATATGCTTTAGTGTCGTCAATTGGCTCTATCCAAATTATTTGAGAGAGTAATTTTATCCTCCCCACCCAAGTTCTATTCTCACAAGTGACATGTTGAGCTCTTAACAAATATATTGTCGTAATAGGTTCAAGCCTCACTATTGACCCAACCCTAAAGAATATAGGATTTACCCTAGGTACCATTCTCAAAATGAGGGGAATTTCCTAGGAGTTTTCCTTAATGTATGTTACTTGGGAAAAATGTTTTAGTGTTGAATTTCCCCACATTGCAAGTACACAAATGCAGGTTCTTGTTTTTAAATAAAAAATTGATTTCTTATGAAAAAATAAATATTCTTTAAGTAGTATTGGTTTTATATCTTAATTAATGTGTTTGGATATAATCATCGCATTGATGTATTATATCATTTAAAAAAACAATAGCTATTTACACCTCTATTCATTGTAATAATGTAAAACATCCATATATTTAATCAACAACATGAGATTGTACAACACCAAATATTGCAAGAGAATAGGAAATCTATTTTATTATGTACAAAGAAGGGACACTTCATAAAAAAATGGGACAACCTAAAGGTCCATTATAATCAAAATTTCAATAAATAAGTGTTATAGTTATAGGTAACCTCTTCTCATTTCCACTAAAACACTTTTTTTCAATGGAATGCAAAATACTGAGGAAACCTTCTATATAATGCCGGTTATTTTGAGGATGGTACCTAACATAAATCAACATATTGCAATTTTGGAAACCTAACTTGACATGGACATTGAGTGAGGCCCAATAATATCCATATAGGTATCCATACTAGGAATCTAACCCCATGACCTCATGTCTATAATTCACAACATTCAACCACTCGAGCTAACCCACCAAGATAATTAATACATTATGTCCATATTAAACAAAATATTTATAAAAATAAAACTTGTATAAATTTCAATTATATTTGGCACCGTTCATCTCTTGAAATGTTTTCATTACTCAATCTATTGCATATCTTATTTTTTCATCACTTGTAGGGATATTTTTCTTGGGTTATTGCAACAATGTTTTGTTTATTAGTTTTATTTTTTCGACATTATCAAGTTCCATCTATAAATATATAGATACAATGTAATGGTTATATCTTCATTTATAATATATGCATGAATATGTTAATAGAAAAACAAACCATATAAAAAAGTGAGTCCTAAACAATAGGGTGGAAAGATTGAAAGTGATCCTTTATGATCCAAAAGGAACAAAAATAACCACTTATGCTTGGGGTCTCAAAATGGTTTTTAATAATCTAGCAGAAGCCTACACTCTTTGAGGAGCATTCAATTATTGAAGGAATTGAGGATCAAACCTTTAATTATTTTCAAAGACTCTTTGGTTTTTATCAAATACATGGTTGGTGACTTTATTCCAGTGAAATAAAATCAAGCAATGATAATCTCTAGAGCTACACAAGAGGAAAAATCTCAAGATAATATCTATATATATCAATTGAGATGGGAGCTTGATTACAAAGCAAACCAATGGGCCAAAATGGCCATCAATATAATTATGGGTCAATAAACCCAAAATGGGTGAGTTCACATTATATAATCCCATATGAATTGTTAATAACATGTGAACCAACATTTGATATCCAACTCCTCTCACACGCTAAATTCATCCTTGACTATATGTATCGAATGCTCTAGTTTGAAACCATATTGACATTATGGAACTATTGAAATTGCATTCATGCAAACTAGGAGCATTTGCGATCAAGATAGCTTGGCGTCACATCTTCACGATAGGGAATTGGAGCGAGGGGTTAGATTTATATGCCTTAAACTTTTGTTTAGTTTTATATGTTTTCGTCAGTTTGAAGAGGATCCTTGTGCCTTCTTGCCCTCTTCAGCTCCTCAGCAGTCTTTCTATCCATTCATTGAATCTAAGACATCAAAGTCATTGCTTTTCCTGCCCCAACTTGAACTCTGCAAGAATTTGGCCTCATCCCCAAGCCCAAAATTGCCTTTCCCTTTTTTCCAACAGAAACCCCCTAAAAAATCATTTCAAACTCCTTGATTAATATACCTAGCCTAAAATTAGCCCTCATTTCAGTCATCTCAAGCCCTATTGATACATTCTTACTGAGATTGATCCGGAGAGAGCCCTCTCCTGTTCTGGTAGGGCTAGCTACCAGACTGAGGGTGGTTTGGTTTTACCCTAAATCCCGCCTTCTTTCAGCCTAAGGTGGATTTGGGAAATAATGTAGTGGCAACCATACTGGGGAAAAAATGGTTTGCTTGTTGGTGTTATTTGTTTCATAAGTTACAGACGGAGCCTGAAGTTACGCCAGGTAGCTTTCGAAACGATTTTTCTTTGCATTAGCGGAAGTAGATAAATGTTGCTTCAGTCAATCTCCGGTTTAGCTTGTGAACGTGACACTTGACTGGTGAATTACCCCAGTATATTACATCGTTCTGGACTTTTGGGTGATTGAGTCTAGAATTTGATAGGCTGAAATAGATCGGTTTTTTCCTTTGATTTTTGAATAGATCAACACACTGGCTTCCAGAAGACATACAAGAGCTAATCCCAATCCTGATCCGCCTCCAGTGTATGAGAATCCCAATCTGATTTCAAGAATCCTCCGTCGAGAAAGTCCCGTGATTCCTTTGTTTAAATCTCATTCATGCCCTATTGTATTTGAGTTCCTTGAAGATATTGAGTTTGATGATCAATTCGAGCTGTCGTTGTTTGAAACTAAGTCTGAAAGTGCTACTGGTTCTACCGTCATAAATCCCAAGTTTATCAAGTATCTTGAGATTGAACAAGCTAATAGATCCATTGATAGTTACATCTTGAACATTCAAAACTCTATTGTGGCAACGAATATTCTTGAGTTTATCGAATCTGCATCTGAAACTCTTGGTCCATCAACAGTTACTTCTGATTCACAAGTTCACGCCGAGCCTTCTTTCATTCCTACCATTCCTGTGCAACCATCTATATCTGATCAGCAATCTGCAGTAGTTCCTCCTCCATCTCCACCACATACACCTCGTACATCTACTGCTCCTTCTCCACCCGTTTCTCCAAGACAGATCATAAATCCACCAAGACCAATGGCTGCTAGATTCACACCTCTTGTCTTACCCCAGAACTTGGATCCCATGCCCGCTGATTATCAGAGTAAAATCCCATTGTTTGATGGTACTCCTCAAAGTGTGCCCGCTCAGTAGCATATTGATAGAATGACAGACTTCTTTGATCTCCATGAAATTGATGAAGAGAATGTCACCATGAGATTGTTTGTGCAAACTTTTGGAGGTGAGGTACGCAAGTGGTTCAGAGCTTTGCAGCCTAGAAGTATTAATACATTAGAAGAGCTTTAGAGATAGTTTCTAGATCGGTGGGAAATGAAGAAAGATTCGCTTCAAATCACTTCTGAATATACCAAGATCAATTGCAATGTTGGTGAGTCCGTCCAAGACTATATTATCAGATTTAATGTGGTTTATAATGCAATTCCTGATGATTTGAGGCCTTGTAAGAAGTCAGCTTTGTTAAAATTCCTAGATGGTTTTGATCTGGAGATGGCCTATTCATTACGAGACAGAGATCCGCCCACCTTAGAAGATATGCAGAAAATTGCCATGAGTGTTGAAGCGAATTTGAATGACAAGAGAGCTAGATTGAAAGTAGAGAAGAAAGTGGTAATAAAGGAAGAAGCTTCTACATCTACATCAGATCAGCTACTTCGCAAGGTGGAAAAAATGTTTGAAAGGTTCACACTTGATAAGCCCGAACCGCAAATTCGAAATCCCAATTTCTGTGGTCAGCAGCAGCCCCAATTCAGGATCAAACAATGAGAGCAGAGAGCACAAGAACCAGTAGTCCAGTAGCAAGTAAAGACACCTCTTCAGCAGAATTTTGTTGGTTAGGATTCAGATGATGAAGATGATGTAGTAGGGGAGGAAAATCACTTATTTACTCCTGATGATTTTCCCATTTATATCACTGAAGATGAGGAGTATGCAGAAATTTCAGCGGTACAAAGAGATGAGGATTTTATCTTGGCCAATGATGCAGCTCTCAAGGAAGAGTCGAATGAGTATCAGAGAGGTTATATGAATGCCTTGTCAGCCCAGCAGAAGCAATATTCTCTTAGAAACATAGATGTGCCTGTCAATCCAATCCAAAAGAGAAAGGAAGTTTTAGCACCTAAAAACGATTCACCTATTGCACAAAAGAAAGCAAAAGAGATAGTTGATCCCGCTGCCACCAAGTCATCATCAGCAGAAAAATCAAATCAACCAATTACAATGAGGGAGAAGGCTGAAAAAAAAGATGTTCCAGCCAAAGAGATTGAAAAGACTTCAGCCTTTAGTTTGGAGAATGAGATTTCTAAATTAAAGGTATCCATTCCCTTGATTGAACTAATGAGGAACAGCAGTTATAGAGGTCAAGTTTCCAAAATTTTGAATTTCGATCCCATGTCTGATATGGTGAATATTGAAGATGATCAACCTGAACTGATATTTGGACCATCTTTAGATGGTGAATCTCCGGACAGCGAAGTGCATCCTTTTTATATTAGTCTTCGATTGCATGAGTTTGTATTGCATAATGCCATGTTCGATTCCAGTGCTTCCCATAATCTTATGCCGAAGGCAATCATGGAGAAGTTGGGTTTAGAAATTACTAGGAAGTACCATGATCTTTATTCATTTGATTCTAGCAGAGTGAGATGTATTGGGCTCATTAAAGACTTGGTTGTTAGTTTGGATCAGATTCCTACAAAGAATGTTTTGATGGACGTAGTTGTGGCAGACATTCCTCCCAGGTTTGGTATGTTGCTTTCCAGATCTTGGGGAGAAAAATTGAAAGGGACATTACAATTAGATTTCTCCTATGCAACGATTCCCGTGTTTGGTCAAATGAGAAAGTTGTACCGGGAACAAAAAATGAAGTATATGATTACAACCAAGGAGAAACCGGTCAATCATCCGATTAATTATGTACATACAGATTTAGAGTCTTTTGTTTTGTTTGCCGATAGTTTCAATGATGTAGATAGTCAGTTAGTTCAAGCAGAAGATATTCCAGAGATTACCGAGAATTTCAGAGAATTTTTGCAGAAAGAAAGGCAAAAACCGGAAAGCACAGTTGAGCAATCAACTAAAGATAGTGGACAGCAAGCAGAAAAAACAGAGCTAGCACAATTTCAGCACTTAGAAGATGATGAAGAGGGTCTATGGACCATGGATTTTGATGGTGCAGTGGGAAATGATGATTCTGGAATTGGTATTTGGGTACGCAGTCCTTTTTCCGCTCCAAATAAGGTACCGAGAAATGTACGGGTATGTTCTTACAAATTAGCATTCGATTGTTCAAACAATGAGGCTGAGTACAAAGCTCTAATTGCTGGCCTAAAAGTTCTTAGAAAGCTGAATGCTAATAGAATTGCAGTCTATGGCGACTCCGAATTGGTGATTAAGCAAGTAAAGGGTGAATATCAAACGAAACATCCCTGAATGTGTGCTTACCGAAATGTTGTTCTGGATATTTTGAAGCAGTTTTCAGATTATACTTTGACTTGTATTCCTCGCATTCAAAATGGAATTGCAGATGCACTTGCTAAGGCAGAAAGTAATTTGAAGATCCCAATGAATTCAAGTAATAAGTTCGAAATCCATGTGAAGCATCGTCCTACCGTCCCGGATAATCAAAGATGTTGGTAAGTTTTCCAAGATGATGATGAGATTAATGATTTTCTGCAAAATAAAGGTAAGTTTAAAGATACCTCAATTGATGTATAATATGATGATGGTGAAGCAGACGTGCAAGTAAATCAAATGGAAGTGTTGCAACTGAAAGATAATGTTATTCCTAAAGGTTTGATACCTTTAGAAGAGCTCTTTGATCAGGATGATGTGGCCAAGAAACCAACCTTACGGCCAACTGAAAAAGGAGTTGAAGATGTAAATATTGGAACAGCTGAAGACCCCAAGATGGTGAAGTTATCCAAATCATTACCACCGGAGGTAAAAGAAAAATATGTGAGTTTGTTGTCTTCGTTTGCTGATGCTTTCACTTGGGATTACTCAGATTTAAAGACATATGATACCAATATAATTCAGCACACTATCCCAATCAAGCCTAATCAGAATCCTTTCAGATATAAGCTAAGAAGAATCAACCCGAAGTTGCTGCCATCGATTGAGAAGGAGGTAAACAGGTTGTACAAAGCAGGAATCATTGTTCCCATCAGATTTTCTGATTGGATTTCCAATTTAGTGCCAGTGTGGAAAAAGACAGGTGAGATTCGGTTGTGTATTGATTTCAGAAATTTGAACAAGGTGTCATTGAAGGAAAATTATCCATTGCCTAAGATGGATCATATACTGCAACGAGTAGTTGGAGCATCTCGCATGTCACTACTTGATGGTTATTCTGGATATAACCAAATTTTGGTCCATGAGGACGACCGTGACAAAACAGTGTTCACCACTCCGTGGGGTACATTCCACTATGCCAAGATGCCATTCGGTTTGAAGAATGCTGGTGCAACTTTTCAGCGGGCGATGGATATGGCTTTCGCGAATGAGAAAGATGTTTTCCTTGTTATATACCTTGATGATTTGACGGTTTTTTCCAATTCAGATGAAGAGCATATGTATCACTTGAAAGTTGTTTTTCAAAAGTGCAGAAAATATGGTGTCTCGCTTAATCCTAAAAAGAGTTTGTTTGCCATGGATGAGGGCAAATTACTTGGCCACATTATTTCAAAATATGGCATTCGTATTGATCCAGCACGTGTTGAAGCAATTCAGCAAATTGACCCTCCCAGGAACAAGAAGGAGATTCAGTCTTTTAATGGTAAGATGAACTTTTTACGCCGTTTTGTCCCTAACCTTTCTGAACATCTAAGAGAAATAACAAATATGCTGAAAAAGGACATCCAAGTGAAGTGGATTGAAGAGGCGGTAAAGTCCTTTAATTTAGTGAAGTTAGCACTATCTTCAGCTCCGGTGTTAATCAGCCCGGATTACACCCAAGATTTTATTTTTTTTTCCTTTGCTTCGGAGCATACCATGGCAGTTGTGTTAATGCAGAAAAGAGATGGGCATGAGAAGCCCATAGCTTTTTTCAGTCGAACTATAAGAGATGCAGCCTTGAAGTATAACATCATTGAGAAGCAAGCTCTGGCACTGGTAAAAGCATTAAAGGATTTTCGGGTATACATTTTGCATTCTCATATTTTGGCTTATGTTCCTAACGCTGTCGTGAAAGATGTTTTAGTACAAACTGATCCGGAAGGAAGACGAGGCAAGTGGATTGCAGCTTTATTGGAGTATGATGTGGAGATAAGGCCCACAAATCTTATCAAGGGATAGGGGCTACTAAAGCTTATGGCTGAATCGAATTTGCATGCACTAGACATAAATCTGATTGCTGCTATGTCTGATGAGGATGAGGAGAATTCACCACTTCAGGTATCGGAAATGTTTGTTGCTTCCCCATGGTATTCAGATATCGTGTATGTTCTTCAAAATTTGTCATCACCACCTGGCATGACTAGAAACAAAGGTAGAACTTTGAAACTTAAGGCTGCAAAATTTTGTATTTTGAATTCTACACTTTATTGGAAAGATCTGAGTGGTGTTTTGTTAAATTGTTTGGTGGAGGAAGAAGCGAAGAAGGTAATGGAGGATTTCCATAAAGGAGACTGCGAGGGTCACCATTTTTGGAAAACAACAGCCAATAAGATTTTGAGAGCATGATACTATTGGCCGAAATTGTTTGTTGATGTGTATAAAACAGTCAAAGGCTGTCATGAGTGCCAAATTTTCGAAGGAAGACAGAAATTACAGCCTTTTCCACTTAAACCTATTGAGGTAAGCGCCCCTTTTCAGCAGTGGAGTTTGGATTTCATTGGGGAGATCCATCCTCCTTCTTCAGGACAGCATAGATGGATCCTAACAGCGACTGATTACTTCACGAAATGGATCGAAGCAGTTCCCACAAGGCAAGCTACCGATTCGGTAATCATTTCTTTCCTTGAGAACAACATTTTGTCTCGTTTTGGTTGCCCGAATAAATTGATCACTGATAATGCAGCAGATTTTAAATCAAGAAAGATGATTGATTTTTGTGCCAAGTATAAAATCATTTTGGGGCATTCAACTGCCTATCATCCGCAAGGCAACGGTTTGGCGGAATCTTCCAATAAATCTTTAGTCAACATTATTAAAAATTTGCTGGACATAAATAAGAAGAGTTGGCATAAGAAGCTGGTCAATGCGCTATGGGCTGATCGGGTAAGTCAAAAGAAGTCCATTGGTATGTCCCCCTTTGAGTTAGTTTATGGAGTGGATATAGTGTTTCCTACCTCTCTTACTGTTCCGGTGGTCAAGCTTCTTTAGGAAGCTGGCAGTGAAGAAAGCCATATGCAGAGAAGGATAAATCAGATGATTCATTTGCAGCAAAAGAGAGAAGAGGTCTTCCAGAACACATTTAATTTGCAGCAGAGAATCAAGAAAATCTATGACAGGAAAGCGAAGGCGGATAAATTCTAACTGGAAGAGGTGGTACTGAAGTGGGATGCTAGAAATGAGGACAAAGGTAAACATGGTAAGTTTTAAAATCTCTGGAAAGGTCCATTTAAGATTGCAGCATATCGAGGTCAGAACGCCTTTCTTTTGAAGGAGATGAATGGTGAAGACTGTCCAGGAGGGCTGGTCAATGGTCGGCTGCTCAAGCGGTACCATTTCTAAGATGTTTTCTGTTGATCACATTGTCATTATACATATCATTTATTTCAATTTCATTGCAAGTGTGTATTGTGGTCTTTTATTCAGTTTGGGGCCCGAAGTGAAGGCTATAATTCTGAAGAAGGATTTCAGTTTTGGTTTGAGTCTGTCTAGTCGGTTTGGTTCAGTCATTTCAGTTTTAAAAGTTGAGTCAGTCTAAGTCAAAGTTTTAGTCAAATAAATTCATTCAACAGTCTTGAGTTGATTTGTCAAAATAATGGACTCCATAGCCCAATGGACGAAGGCATTGTCCATCTCTCCCAGATATCTGTCGTTCTTGGCACCTCCCAGGAGCTACCATCCCCATTGGAGCCAATGTTAGAGTCTGTCTTTACATCCCTCCGTCAGAGATCATTTCTCTTATTGCATTTCATTTTTAGGTGTCTCATTCTGCTCATTCATCTGCATTCCATTAGGGGCATGCCATTATCTGACGGAAGGGTTTCTTCACTCGTTTCCCTCATGTTTGTACCTGCTGGGTTGGTCGAAATTTATCCAAATTCATTAAAGTTGATTTCAGTCATTTACAGTCATAGATGGTCTTGTGGTCAAAAAAGAGTCTTTCAGTCACTAGGTCTAGGGTTTGGTCTTCAGAATGTCAAATAATGCCCGCAGGCCATGAGGATGTCTTCAATAAGTTTTCATTTCAATATTTTCATCATTAATAATGCTCAAGGATATTTCTTCTTCAAAACTCTATTTTGAGGAAGAAATCGTCAAATTTATTGTTTGTAATAAACATGTATTTTTAAAGTCTTCCGTCATGGAGTACTTCACATGCAGCCTCTGGTCATCCTTTGCCGAAGTCCAATTCCACCATCCCTGCAAAAAATCAACCAAGAGACCATCATTTCAAGTCAAAGAATCAAAAAGCAAATTTGAAAAAATAGAGTTGTATTAAAATGTGAAAAAGTGTCGACGCCAAACATTACAAAATGGGTTTGTGAGAAACAAAAATTGAATCCACCACTATAAGATATTTTCATTTGTTTTGAAACATTCATTTGCATCCAAGAAGATCGATTGAAGTCGATTTGAGTGGTGAGAGGGCGAGTCATTTTGAAAACCAAGACTGTGTTTACAAGTCTGCGCGGCGCATTGGGTAAGCGCGCGACGCACATAGGCTGCGCGACGCATTGGGTGGTTTGCCACAGTGCATTTTTCCTCTGGCGTGGCGCATCCACAGGGCGCGGCGCACTGGGCTTGTGCGCGGCACACAGAGCCTCCAAGGCAAAAATTCATCACGGCTCCATAAAAAATCAAATTGATTCAACTCATTTGCTCCAAGTAAGTTTGACAACGCTTGTTCAGTGATTTTAGTTATGTGTGGTGTTGTTTGGAGGCAAAGACATTAGAGTTTGGTTGGTGAAAAACAAACCCTATATCCATGTCAAAGTTTTCTCCCTTAGGGTTTAAAATGAAGTGTTGAAATTTGACTATTGGTGCTAAACGCTCTCACTCCATTGTTCATTCGTGTTCCCATCACTATCATACTGTTATCACAATCCTTATCCTATTTCCCTCTATCCCAAACTACTTATACCCTTTGTTCCCATGTTTCATTCTCAAACCCTACCACTTTCTATCACCTCCCTTCCTTCATATCAGTTATAAATCCACACTTCCCAAAACATTCAAGGACTGTCTCTATATCCTTGACTTCACCTAGCTTAAGTATATCTTATCATTTCATTTACCCCTATCTCTAGAAACTACATTTCCCATCACCTTCTCCCACTCCCATATCACTTATAAAATCCCCAAATCCCGAAGTCCCCAAAACAGTCAAGTGGGTGTCCTCACCACTCAAATTTCACTTGAAAATCCATTATCCCACTCTAATATTCCCTCACAGTCCCCTATTACATATTTGGCACATTTGGTATTGAAAGACAAACACCAATTCACCATTTTCAAACAAACCAAACTCTTGTTTTCACCACATATATATCAGCATATACTTGTTATACACATTACAAAACACCATGTCAGAAACAAATTCATCATATGAGCAAGAATATGAGCAGGACAGTGATTCAACCGCAATGCTAAATGTACCGATGAGGTCTCATAAAAGTGGCAGGCACGTCAGAGAAGAGCCCACTTCCTTGACTCAGTTGCAGGCCTGCCCGCTTGCAATGACATGCTTTCAGCAACATTCATGTTTTCAGTATTGTGAGATGATTTCTCAGATTCAGCATCATCAGGAGTTGGTTCGCTTATTTGTCCTACATTTGCGTGATGGTCATGTAAACCTTGCTGGAGTGAACTTCACCTTGACACCAGAAACCATTTCTGAGGCAACCGGGATACCAAACATAGGTGAGGAGTGGAATAAGAGACAGCAGCTGGATAGAGCATATTATGAGCCTTACATCAGGCCTGGTTATATGAGGAAGCTCAGCAGGGTGTTTCCTTTCAGATTCTTGAAGGAGTCCTATGCGCCATTAATGAAGCTCATCATTAGATACTTCAGTTGCAAGGGTAGATTCTCACGCCTTTATGCATACCACATCAAATTGTTGATGCATTTCACGAGAGTGAGACTGATGAATATTCCATACTTCATGTGCCGAAACATAGAGCGGATGACTACCCTTGTGCAGAAGAAGACTCCAGAGCAGCAACATAACAGCATTTATCATTATGCGCTCATTAAGATGATTGTGGTACATCAGCTTGGATTGCAGGGCATTGCATGGGAGGAGTTCATTTCCCATGACTTCTTTACAGCCCCTCAGCCTCCTCCAGAGATTTTTCACGATGCAGGTGAGCCTTCACATCAGTTTGAGGTTCCTGAGACAGATTCTATCAGTGTTCCAGTGTGTGTTACCTATCAGAGAGGTACCAGAGCCTTATTTGCAGCAGCACGACGAGTACTATCTCCACCCGGGGTGGAAGGGGTCTCGTTACCTTCGACAGCAGCGCGAGTACTATCTCCACATGGCATGGAAGGGGTCTCTCCTTCTACATCAGCACAGGTACAGGACAGAGGCAAGAAGCCTATGCAGGATGAGGGCCCCTCAGGAGGCCAAGATACTGATTTTATATTGATCGATGTTGATTCGAGCTCTCCCAGCTCAAAGCTAAAAGAAACCATCCAGGAGAAGAAAGCTGAGATTGACACACTGACCGAGAAATTGTAGAGAGCTCAGTGGGTTATAAATTACTTGGAGCAGTGAAATAAACAATTGGAGGATCAGCAGACACTCATAGAGTTGCGGCAAATCCGTGAAGACCGTGAATTGGCCCGAAAGAGACTAGGTGACATGACACCATTTAAGCGGGAGACTTACCTTACGAGAGTCAACATTCACCTTGAGAAACTATTGGTGAAGGCCAATAGGGAAAAATACACGCTCAGACATATGAAGAACCACTATTGGGCCCGCACACACGTTTGCAGAGCTACGATGAAGATCCTGAAGGCGAGGTTGAGAAGAGCACTGAAACGGTGAAAAAGGCCTGATCCACTCCAAATATTGGCCGAAGCTTCCTTGGCTGAGCATGACACTTGATGGGAGACATTCACTCCAAATTTCAGCAAATTTTGAGTAAATTTTGTCATTTTTGAAATTTTGGTTGCAAAACAGGTTTTTCTGCCCGACGCGTCGCGCCACTCGACGCGCGCTTACGTTTGAGAGATCTTCTGGAGGAAAACTTGATATTTTTGGGTTTTTTATGATAAATTATGCATGCTCAAGAATAGCTGAGAGATTTCATCAAGTTTTGGATGGTCTTAAGGGTCAAAAACACACCAAAAATGGCCTTTCTGCCACCTTTTGCACCAGCAGGAACCAGTCTTGGGAGATTACAGTTTTGGAGGGGTAAATGAACTCCAAATTGAAAAATTCTACTTGGGTTGGATATCAGACAAACAGGGCTTTCCAATGAGCTATCATGAGCTCAATTTGGACTTCAGGAAGTGCCCCAAAAACAGGCTCAAAGTGGCACGGCGCATTGAGTTTTCTGGCACGGCGCATAGAGGATTTTGGCCCAATTTTTACTTTTCAGCTCAGAAATTCGCCCAGTTTGACTAGTTTCACTTCTTGATGTAATTATTGATCTATCTTGATGTAATTTTGTAACTATTATGTAATTTTTGCACATATTTACTTGTTCTAGAGGATTCATTCACTAAAAAGTGAAAATTAAATGAATGAATCAGTTTCCTTCCATATAGAGGCAAGTTGTTTGATTGCCTAGATTTCAGTTCCTAGTTTAGAATTGGTTGAAACAGCTCCTATAAGGGTGAGCTCGACCCCTAGAGGCATGGGAAGGGGTTAGACTTGTCTATATATTGTATTTTCTGAGACATTTTCAGGGTTGGACTCTTGGGAATAGTTTGGCACCTCATTGTATATTCATTTCAGATTTTTGGCAAAGGAAAGACCAGAGTTTTGCAGCACTTGTTGGGATCCTTGTGGCTCTGAGTTTTGATGATGTTTTCTCCATGTATCTATAAGTATCATTAATGTTTATGTATGCCATTTCCCTTCTCTTTGCTTCTGAATTAAACAAATGAGTA
This sequence comes from Pinus albicaulis, assembly GCA_034641835.2. Taxonomy (NCBI): domain Eukaryota; kingdom Viridiplantae; phylum Streptophyta; class Pinopsida; order Pinales; family Pinaceae; genus Pinus; species Pinus albicaulis. The sequence continues at coordinate 774,856,601 of CM076581.1, forward strand.
ACTAAGGTAGAATTCATTAGTTTGCTGGTGCTCTGCCTTAAACTTTTGTTTAGTTTTATATGTTTTCGTCAGTTTGAAGAGGATCCTTGCGCCTTCTTGCCCTCTTCAGCTCCTCAGCAATCTTTATATCCATTCATTGAATCTAAGACATCAAATTCATTGCTTTCCCTGCCCCAACTTGAACTCTGCAAGAATTTGGCCTCATCCCCAAGCCCAAAATTGCCTTTCCCTTTTTTCCAACAGAAACCCCCTAAAAAATCATTTCAAACTCCTTGATTAATATACCTAGCCTAAAATTAGCCCTCATTTCAGTCATCTCAAGCCCTATTGATACATTATTACTGAGATTGACCTGGAGAGAGCCCTCTCCTGTTCTGGTAGGGCTAGCTACCAGACTGAGCGTGGTTTGGTGTTACCCTGAATCCCGCCTTCTTTCAGCCTAAGGTGGATTTGGGAAATAACAGTATCTATGTACATTTATTCTATATACTTTGGTTGTATATTTCGCACAAGTTTTTCTCCTCTATGACTAGGCCAGAATGCATATTTAAGGGCAACATGATGTAGACATGGAAAACAAGGATGTTCTAGAACTTAGGTGAGTTATAAGAAGATATGAGGAGTACATTCAGTCCAATAGGACTTATCTATTATATATAACCAGTAAGGTTCACAAGAACAAGCACACATATATCTTGTGCTAAACATGTCAGTACACCCAAAAAAGAGGTTATATATCTTATATGTTGAAAGCAACATGCTTTGTAATTTAGTACTAAACCTTCACAAGTATTCCCTCTCATCGTTATCCAACAACAAAGAAAATTTTTACTCTTCTCTAGATTAATTAAAAGAATAAGAAATAATTTATCAACTCAAGGAACCAATGTGAACTAAGCAATAGCACTCCGCCCTTTCAAATGCTAGTCAAGAAGAAGTCAATAGTTATCATGCATTTTGTTAAAGTCTATTTTTTTGTGAAATTTTTTGTAGAGTCGTAAAAATATTAGTATATTTTGTTAAGGTTGAAACATGTAGGAGAAGTTGGAATGTTCTTTTAGCATATTGCAATAAATTGTTCTATGTGATATAAGAGAATAGGATATAAATTATTGAAGCAAACCTATGTACATTGTTAGCACTAGCTACAAATTTTAAAACCATATAATATTTACTTGTTTTGGTTATTAAAAAAATGAGTGATTCATAAACATTACACATTTTTTTGAAGCCATGCTTCAAATGGATTCACTTCATACATTCATTCCTATGAGTTTTATATGTCATTATAAATTATATATATAACTAAAGGTTTCTTACTAATAATTCTATTAATTACAAAATGAAGCGAGCAAAACAACATATCCACTTATAAATTAATAAACTAATTCTTGATTTTCCAACATATACTCATAACCCATACTTTACTCAATATTATTCAAATGTTTGCATGGTTCTTCTTTGTAAGTTAGAACCTAGTAGAAAACATCCATGGATAATCATAAATCAATTAAAATATAAACATCACTAGAAATATGCAGTGAAGTAAGGAAGGGGAAAGTACTCACAAAATTTATGATAACCTTTTTTTTCCTTACCATCCCATATGTTGCACTAATTCAATACTATTGAAAAATGCAGCAAGAAAGTCTCAATTTAATTTTGCCTTAGTCAAGTTGAGAAAATTTGAATTTCCACATCAGCAGATAACTAGGATGTAGTTAATTGAGGTGTCATGGCTCTTTTCACTCAATTAGCTCAGTAAATTTTATTTAGAGGAGTTGGATTTCAATTAAGCATGTGTGATTGCTAATTTGCAGCAATCAAGGTCAAATATTTCAAGTTGTTTTCAGTTATACTAGTTCTAATTGTTAGAGGAACTAGTGGAAGGTACATTGTGCAGTGGGACAGTAGTTTAACTCAGTGATCATCTATTTAATTGATAAATCATCCCAAAATATCTATTCTATGCAGATAATTCAAGTTCCCCAACCGTGGTGGATATTCCAAGGTAGTGTAACATCAGTTGTAGACTATTCTTGAGTGTATAGGTGTTGCATGCAGTCAAATGATCAACCTTGGGAATTGCGGAGGCATTTTGGAGGAAATTCCTAAACAATAGGGGCCTAATTCCCTCAGAAACTGTGAAATGAAATAGGGGCTTAAGTAGAGGCTGAAATTGACTAAGTATGGGTTAGATCTTCTCAGTGAGTTGAGAGATAGGTTATTCATTTGTAGGTTGTGCTCGGTCCAAGCAATCAATTGTAATACATATTTATTCATTAGATTAATGCAAGTAGGCATAAGGGGTTTTTAGTAGTTTCTTTCCCCTGGAAAAATATTGTGTGCATGAGTGTTATTTTTCTTTTCATGTTTGTGATTGATGTTCTAAATTTTGAATAGAATTCCACGAAGAAATAGAGTAGTATTGTTTCTTGTGATTTATATTAAAATTTCATGAGAAGTTATAAATATACACCATAATTTCTACATGGTATCAGATTAGGATTCACATTACAACAGGAATTTCAAAGTTGTTTCTCATGAGGTTTGAATTTTCTATTCAGTGTAGTAGTATATCTTCAGAGTTGGGAAGATGACTTTCAACGGGTTGAGACTAGAGTATGCCTTGGAATTCAACTCTAATTTCATTGCATGGAAGGATTGCACAGAAGGATTGCATGGAGGAAGTGTTGGATGAAAATGGATTGCTATAATATGTCAAGACAAATACTGAAAAACCACATGCATTTGATGCACATAACCTAGCCCAATGGAAGAAATATGTAGCCAAGGAGAGGATGATAATATTCGAGGGAGTATGAGACCACATTGTCTCAAATATCCATGGGAAAGAAAATCCTTTCGCAATGTGAAAGGTACTAACAGAATTATTCGAGAATAGAAGTGACCATAGGAAATTGGAACTCAAGCGTAAACTTCAAAATATCAAGATGCAGAAGAATGACACTATCTCGCAATATCTGAGAATAATTACAGAAGCTTGTGATGAAACTGGTGGGGTTGGTGTTAATGTTTTAGAAGATGACTTGGTAAGCCTAGATATTCTAGGCCTTCCCAAAATTTGGCATAGCTACCAAGATTCGGTGAACGGGAGAGAGAAATTACCAAATTGGGAATGCCTATGGTATGATTTGGTACAAGAGGAGATAAGGAGGAATACCATAGATGGAAGCTCATCCAACAGTGAGGATGAAGAAAAATTTTCATTGGTTGGAAAGGGAAAGAAGGGAAAAAGGAAGAAATCTCAAACCAAACCAGAATTCAACCAAGGGTGCAAGAAGAAAGACTTGTCCAAAATTAAATGCTTCAATTGTCATGAATTTGGGAATTATGCCATGAAGTGTCCGCACAAAAATTCGAGCAAGAAGACCTCGAGAGGAGCAGCGAGTGAAGCCTTGGATTCATAGTTCAAGATTGACTTCACCCTTATCATATGCATGGCTACCACAATGATGGAGAGCGTGTGGTACTTGGACTCAGGTGCATCGTTCCAAATGACAGGGTGTAGAGAGTTTTCCAGTGACCTGTAGGAGAAAGATCTCGAAATGTATTATGAGTTAGGGATTGACGGAAGGTAAAGCGCAACCAATATTGGTACAGTCACCTTTCAGAGGGAGTCAGGATCCCGTCTCAGAATCAAGGATGTCATGTTTTTTCTAGGCCTAAAGAAGAATCTCATCTATGTAGCAATTTTTGAATATCGTGGTTATCATGTGATCTTCAGCAAAGGGAAAGAATTCCTGAGACACATAGCCACTGTACAGGTGAAGCACATCAGGGTTCAAGTGAAAAAACTATATAAGTTGGATGTGGAAGATTGTGTTGTATTAAGTAGTAAGGCAGAGAAATTGTAGAGCTGTGATTTCAGTGAACTTTGGCTCATAAGACTTTGCCATTTGCTTCAAGGTACCTTAAATATTATCAAGCAAATAACCACTGGCCTCCCTAAAGAAGCACTTGAGAAGTATGATGTATGCAAGGGTTTTACCTTGGGTAAGTATGTGAAATCCACATTCCATGTTTGAGACAGCAAAGCACATGTAGTCTTGGAAAGATTCCACTTTGATGTTTGTGGAGCCTTCTCGACAACCTCTACTTCCAGACATAAGTACTATGTTATATTTGTAGATGATTTCTCAATGAATTGTTGGATCTTCTTCATGTGGAATAAATATAAGACATTATCAAAGTTTTTAGATTTCAAGGAACTATTTGAGAAAGATATCAGAAGGAAGGTGAAGGATCTCAAGTGTGACAATGGAGGTGAGCATGTTTCGAATGACTTTAAGGATATATTTGTGAAAGGAGGAATTCAAAGAGAGATGACAACACCCCACAACCCATAGTAGAATGGGGTAGCTGAGAGAAAGAACCATATAATTTTTGGAGTTGTGAGAGCTATAATACATGACCAAGGCATACCACTACATTTGTGGGAAGAGGCATGTAACACAAAAGTCTACTAGTAGAACCGGAGTCCTCATCTGATTCTTGGTATGATCACACCAGAGGAAGCTTTATCGGGGATAAATCTAATTGTGTCACACTTCAGGATTTTTGGAGCCTTTGTTTACTACCATGTCTCCAATGAATCAATGAAGAATATTGAGCCGAAAATGAAGTTGAGAGTATTTGTGGGTTACAAAGAAACTCCTCACAACTATTTTGTGTACTTTCCATCCCTCAGAATGAAAGTTATGTGAATGGATGTAAATTTTGATGAGGAGAAAGTGATGTGGTTCTCTCTTAAGAGAGAGCTTTAGATCCCACCAGAAGAGGATATTTTAGCTCCAAAGGAGGAGCCTCATGAAGTTATGGAGTAGCCACAAACTGAGGATCAGAGAATTGAGACACCCACTCAAGTAGAACCATCCAGAGAAGGTAGAAAAAGAGCCATGTAATTTTATAGACTTGTGCAGGATACGAGGGAGAATGTGGGAGCTCCTTCAAATTTGTGCAAGCAAAGGAGGTCACCTAAGAGGTACACTAACTACATGGATCTAATGACCAAGCTTGTAGAGACTGAGCCATAATATTTCAAGGAAGCAATAGAGAAACATGTTTGTGTTGTTGCAATGGTGGAGGAATATGAATCCATTGCAAAGAACAGTTTTGGGAAGTCCCAGGACCAACAGATAAATCAATAGTGGTTTTAATATGGATATTCAAAGTAAATAATGTAGGATATGGAAGCATACATAATTATAAGGCCATATTTGTGGCCAAAGGATTCTCCCAAGTTGAGGGAATTAAATATGAGGAAAATTTTTCTCTTGTAGCAAAGTATTCATTCATTATATAAATTCTTGCACTAGTTACACAGATGGGGTGGAAGATCCACCAAATGGATGTAAAAAAAACATTCATAAATGGGGTTATTGAGGAGGAGGTGTACATCGAGAAACTATAAGGTTTTGAGACATTTGATCAAGATTCTCATGTGTACAGACACAAGTGAGCATTGTATGATCTCAAATAAGCACCACATGCTTGGTACACTACGATTAAAAATTATCTCATCGGTGTGGGCCTCACAAAAAGTGAATCTCATGCAAACCTTTATAATATCTTGGCAGAAGGTAAATTTCATATTATTTTCTTATATTTTGGAGATTTTATTTTAACTAGTGATGAGCAATTGATCAGATCTTGCAAGGGGGACGTTGCGAGCGAATTTGAAATGAAGAATATGGGTCTCACGCACTACTTCCTCAGGTTGGAAGTATGGAAAGGAGACGGAAAATTATTTTTTTCTCAAGGCAAGTATGCAAATGTGATATTGCATATATTTTGCATGGAAAGTTGTAAGGCCATGGAGACACCTCTAGAAACAAACTGGAGGAAGGAGACTTCCACTTCAGGTGAAGAGGTGGATGCTACCATTTACCATCAGTTAGTGGGTTCACTCATGTATCTTGTGAACACATGACTATATATGTGCTATGTAGTTAACTAGCTCAGACAAGATATAGTTAGGCCAGCCAAATTGTTTTGGAAGGTAGAAAAGCATGTTTTACGGTACCTCGTAGGCACTACCTGGTATGGATTATGGTAAAGAAGGAAATATGGAGTGAAGTTGTGTGTATTCACACATAAAAATTAGGCAGGTATTCTGTCTGATAAAAAGATTACATCATGTGGAATTTTTAGCCTTGGGTCCACAATGGGTTCCTAGTACAATAGGAAGCAAAGATTTGTGGCACTCAACTTGGCAGAAGAAGAATACATGGCTGCAATTCAAGCAACATGTGACGCGATCTGGATGAGAAAGGTACTTGTGGGACTATTTGGTGAGATGATGGATCCAACAATGATAAATTGTGATAATCATAGTTTCATCAATTTCTCTTCGAATTTGATATTTCATGATCGAATCAAGCAAATAGATATTTTCTATCATCATTTATGGGATTGTGTGCAGAGGTGGATAATGTTGCTACAATGCATTATGAAAGAGGAACAAGTTACTGACAATTTTGATTAAGGCCTTGTCAAGAGGGAAGTTTGAGTTCCACAGGTGTAGGATAGGGGTGGTTTATAATCCATTTCTTATTGAGAGGGAGTGTTGAAAAATGCAACAAGAAAGACTCAATTTGATTTTGCCTTGGTCAAATTGAGAAAATTCAAATTTCCACATCAGTAAACACCTTGGATGCAGTTAAATGAGGTAACATGGATCTTGTCACTTAGTTAGCTTAGTAAATTCAAGTCAGAGGAGTTAGATTTTAGTTAAGCATGTGTGATTTCTAATTTTTAGTAATCAAGGTCAGTCATTTCATGTTGTTTTCTTTTAAACTAGTTCTAACTGTTGGAGGAACTAGTGGAAGGTCATTTGTGTAGTGGGACAGCACTTTAGCTCAATAATAATATATTTAATTGATAAATCAGCCTAAAATAGCTAGTGCATGTAGAGAATTTCAGTTCCCCGGCTTTGGTGGAGATTCCAAGGTAGTGTAACATCAGTTGTAGACTAGTCTTGAGTGTATAGGTGTTGCATGCAGTCAGATGATCAACCTTAGGAATTGTGAAATCACGTTGGAGGAAATTCCTAAATAATATGGTCCGAATTTCCTCAAGAAGTGCACAAGGAAATAGGGTCTCAAGCAGAGGATAAAATTTACTAATTCTGGGTGAGCGCTTCTCACTAAGAAAATAGATAGGTTATTCACTTGCAGTTTGTGCTTAGTCTGAGCTAGAAATTGTAATACATCTCTATTCATCATATTAAGGCAAGTAGGCATAACAGGTTTTTAGCATTTGCTTTCCCCTAGAAAAATATTGTGTGCATGTGTGTTATTTCTCTTTGCATGTTTGTTTTTGATGTTCTAAATTGTGAATTGAATTCTGCGGAGCAATAGAGTAGGATTGTGTCTTGTGATTTAGATTAAAATTTCATGAGCAGTAACAATTCTACCCCATAATTTCTACAAATACCAAAATCATTTTTCTTCATTTTAAAATAACGGATATGAAAAATTATCAACCATTTTATACTGTCATCTTGATAATGAAATTTAATTATTTTGGAATTTCAAGCTAATTAATGTATTCAATTTTAATATCTACATGTTTTCTCTTTTTCATAAAAATCATATTAGCAACTATTACTATGAAGGTTACTTGAATTGAACATCATTTTATCTATTTTAATATTTAATATAAAAATTTATAGCTATTTTCATGATTTACTACAATATTTAATCAAACAAATTTATTTTAAAAATTAATCAATTATGATTTGGAATTGTTTTCATAATTTAGTATGCAATATGTTATCAACATTTGTAAAATTTATATTAACAATTATTACTCTCAATTTTACTTCTTTTTTTTTCTTTTGAGGAAGTGGGGGGTGTTATTCTATATAGCCTTTAGACTAATATGTCCTAAAAAGAGTATATACATAATTGGTTGTGGCTTGCCTCCTAAAAATATAGGACCATGGCAATGTCAAATGATCATAATTTTTATATCACAAAAGTTCTATTTTTTTTCAAATAGTCTAAAAATATGCCATCATGCCTAACTAACCTATTAATATTAAAAAAAATAATAGAATATAAAATAAGAATATGAGAAGGTTTCTACACTTCTGCTCATATCTAACAAGGATAAGTAAAGGAGTTCAGTCATGTGATCCTTGCTTTTATTGCTACAAATAGCATCTTTCTCTTTGAACATCAAGTTTCTCATCCAAAAAAATGGGGTCTAAAAGGGTTCTATAAAAGGGAAAAAACTTTTTTGTATCCTCCCTTGGTATATGTTATATGTATACATAGTTTTTGGTAGTTATATAGATACTAAAAGCCTCCCTACGTAGGGCATCAAACTTTTGGACCATAATGTTTAGTTGCATGGTTTCCTACCTTGGATTACCTCTTTCCACCACCAATTGTGCTATAATGGACTTATTCATCCAATATAATTAATCAAGGTTAAAATTTTTGATATCTATTGTTCTAGAGTTTCCTAATTTTGGGGCCCAGTCCTTGAACTTAGCCTCCAATTAATTATTGGGGAACTCTTGTGTTTACCTCTTGATGGCTTCCTCCATATTGGCCACTTTACCCTTATTTTTTATTTTGAATCTACACTAGAAGTACATGATTACCCTCATGGCATCCATTTGAGCTCTATCTATGCACTATCATATCCAGATGGATATCATTTTCCACCCACCTCTTCCACTAACTCAAAGGTTATCTATTTTCTTAGCAATTTTTCCAAGGTTTTTAAGATCCCAAACTTCAAGGGTCATTTTGAAGCCCCAAATTTTTGGACATTTGGGTGTTTATGAGTAGCCATGGAATAAATTGGCCCTGACCAAATTTTTTAACCCTCGGATAGTTATTTCCAACGAACTAATGTTCACCCCAAAAGAAGATTGTATGCAAAAGTTGCAATGATGTATCAACTAACCACCTTGGGGGCCACAAATATTTTGGCTTCATGTTCAATGGTTAGGGTTTTGGGCATTTAGGGTTATTTCTTTATGTTAAAAGGACATTTTTTTAGCGTATTGTAATACCTCTTTTGTGAGTGAGCATAGCCACCATATTTCTATCTTCGGAGATAAGCTACTACCAATTTATCCAATTTTTATTCCACAATGTTCTTCCATTGTATTAATTAATAGAAGTTTGGTTTTCACTATATTACTATTTTCTCTACTGATATTTATTTATGTATGTGTACCATTTCCTTTCCAACCTTAAATTTGTTCCATTTATAACCTAGATCAATGGTATTATAGCAATCTACCCCTTGTTGTTTCTTATTGCATGTCCTTGACAAGGTCAGGGTATAGAGAGTTAGGTCTCAAACTAGTTTCACTTGGAGTGATCGCTATATCTAGCTCAAGTGGCCTCCCATAGTAAACAAAAGAGAGATGATAGAGGTGGCCTCCCATAGTAAAACAAAAAGAGAGTTTTTTCTTTCAATAAAAAAACTCTAGTACAACCTCCACCATGCATAGCAAAGGATTTTGTGGTGGTTTAAAAGGATGTTCATTATAACTAAAAACAAATCAATAGGCAGAGGTTTTTCTGAAGATTAGGTTTTTTTCGATGCTTGTAGTATAGATAAATGAATCTTTGCATATCTTATTAAAAATTATGAGACCACACCCAAAAATAAATGCATCAGTTGTTCCCTTTTATATGAGGCATTGATTCCCTTTTTATAGTATACACTGATGCAATTACTGATATTATCTCTTGGGTTGTTTTATACGGCACCCCAATGTCTATATTTACATACGCACTAGAGGGACATGAAATTTTTAATATTTGAGGTGAAATATTCACACTTTTATCTATTACTAAGAACCAATGCATATTTATATTTATTGTACCAGTGTGTATCATAATTATCCACACCATAACATTTTAAATAGATAAATATAATCATGTGGGTTTCATTGAAAATAAAATTTCATTTGCATTTTTAATCATCAGTGTGGTATTTTTAATGCTAGGCATGGGGCCGTGTTACTCATTAGAAAGTACATATGTATATTTTATGGCATACAGTGTTGAGTGAGTTTAAAAGAATACATACACTAATATGTATTAGGTATATATTTTAATTAATTGTCATTTTTACAAATTTTTAATTAATGATCTCAAAATTGAATAATTTTTAGAATAATATTGATTTTTATATGTTAAGTTTTGTATTTTGATATAATGGTTGCATTCATGCATTATCCAATGGAATACAACTTTTTTATTTGTAACAATCTAAATCATCTACATATTAATTAGTTAGCAATTCAACACTAGATAATGAAATAATATAAGAAACCCATTTGGACCGGTTTTCCCATCTGGGGTGGTCATTTTTTTGTCTTTTTGAAATCTACTCCCTCCGTAATTGGCTAGCATAGAAATTCCAGAGGCAAGCTTCGACTTGTATATTGTGTTCATATTAATATAATAGTCTTAATTCAGAAAAAAAAAAAAAAAATATATATATATATATATATATATATATATATATATATATATATATATATATATATATATAAGAAACCCATTTTATTAGATTTAAATAAGAGACCCAAATTCATACAAAATGGGACAATGTAAATGTACACAGTAATCAAAATGTAACCAATATGAAACCATTACACTTATTTGTAGCCTACCCACCTCCAATTTAGACAATTATATGTCTAATATATTAAATAAAATGTAAATATTTAATTGTTCTAGTCATTATAACTTGTCCTCATATAATTAGGACAATATTTCATGTAGTACATTAAACAAAATCCATGTTTTTCAAAGAGAATTATTTCCAAACTTTCAACTTGCAGTAACATCCAATTATATTGATTGTCAATCATCACTTGAATTGTTTTCTTAACTCAAGTTATGTGCATGCCTAACTTCTTCAACACTTGTAAGTGATATTGTAATTGGGGTTATTTAACCTAAAAAATTTGATAATTGACTTGTTTTTTTTATGTTTTGTCTCTTTATGTTTTTGCAACCCAGGGCCTCCTACGGGCACAAGGCATCGTGTGTGTGCACCGTAATCCCTCGACCATGCGGAACTAGTGAGTTTCACAATTTCCTAGTGTAGCACAGTGTTAATACACCAAGGCTATGCCTCATAATATATTACCCATGTCAATCTCTATACTATATTAAAATGTGAAATTTCAATAATATATAGTAGTAATAATATTGTCACTTCCACTTCAATTAACTTCATCCATTAATAGACCATGAGCAATATATGAAATACACTAAAATAATATTAACATAATCATACACATGCACAATTTCATAATGAATGGCCCTCTAGCCTTCTACTTTTATAAAAATCACAAGTTTGAAAGATCCTTTGAGACAAAGGCTTGGTTCACAAGATTACATAGCCAAGAAATCTTGAAGGAAATCATCAAAATGCATTAATCCAGCCCTTATAGCCCACTCGGTTCACCCAACACCCTGTTGCAAGTCACTACTACCCTACAAGTCATCTTATTTAATTCTCTAGGCCACCTCGGGTTTTCACTGCCACTGGCCCTAGTTCACTCGTCTTGGCTCCCTCGCATCTCTATTTGTCTTTCGTACATGTTCCAAGTCTTCTACACATGACTTTAGTTCATCAAATTTATTTCCCTTCTTCATCATGGGGCTCCTTTACTTATACATGTCATGCCCCCAACTCATTCGGTCATCCTTCGTTCAAGTGTGAGTCATCTCCTCCTCATGTGTTGGGAATAACTTCTTTTCTACCTCCTTTCCACTACATGGTACCTTCGTAGGTAAGAATATGGCATACTTAGAGAATCAATCCACCAATTACCAACACCCCATTATATATACTCTTTCACCGCCAACAACTATGAGATGAAGTCCATCAAGGCACTTGCCCAAGGCCTCTCTAGAATTGGTAAAGGGTAAAACAATCATGCCTATCCTTTAGTGTCAAACTTACCCTACTAGAAAATAATTGTTAGAAAATTAGCTCACTACTAAGAGGTGGGGGGTTAATCAGTAGTGATAATCCTTATATATATATATATATATATATATATATATATATATATATATATATATATATATATATCTTTTTTTTTCTTTTTTTTGTTTTACTGAATAGAAACACACATACACAAAATTAGTAGAACTAAATATAAAAGCAGTATAAACTCAACACATGAAAACCATGAAAGACACCAAAACAAGCATACACAATGAGACACGAGATATTTCTTGTGGAAACCTCGAAGGGACAAAAACCACCCTGCTACTGTTGTGCTTCTCTGAATCTTCCGTTAATAAAAAATATTGTCATACAATGTTTAGCTGGCCACTACCAGTAAGGGGGAGCCAACCCTATAACAATTTAGCTAGCCACCACTAGCAAGGAGCCACTACCCCTGTTTTGATGGTGTTGGACCTGCCAAAATTTAGGATATCTCCCCGATATGAAGTCCCAACTAGACCTCACACCGTTTGGACTAGGAGTCCTAGCAGTTGGGTATTAATGATCAGCCTTGGTTTGCAAAAATTCATAAAGTGGTGCATGGCGCCTTTGGCGAGAACAAGTGTGTGACCCTACAGATATCAAGTGCAATGCATGAGAAGTTCCAACACACGAAGGGAAAAGGAAGTGTGCCCCTCAGAAGCCTGTAATAGTACACAACTTGGAAGGAACACACAAGCAAAATGACATCACACAAACTAACAAGTGAAATAGTCCACTAGTTAAGCTGATGGATTAATACAAGAGCATGCATTCAAAAAGATACATACAAATGAAAACGAAGTATTTCATAAGCATATGTGTAATTTTAATAACATACATAGCAAATACAACAAGAGTACTCCTACTATATTCACAATATATTCATGCACGTGTGTCGACTCTAATTTTATTAAAAGTGATAGTTCCAATAAGACATACAACATTTTCCAATCCACTTGCCCCAATAGTGGAACGTGAATTCAACAACACCTACTCCACCAAACAGGTATACTCCCTCTATGCTACAAAGCAACAAATACTCTCACAAAACTCCCGAGCTCTTCCTAAGCCTAAGCCTAGCCAAAATCTTGGATCCCAAAATCCCCTTGTTGATTTTTGTAGCATCATAAAGTGTTACAAGTCTCAAAATCTGTAAGGAGTCTTGGACATCAGTATTCCAAATAACCTATAAAATATTTGTGGAAATTCCACTCGGTTCATGTTTTATTAAAATAATTAATTATTTTAATGGAGACCCTAAATCTAAACTTAGAGAAATTAAATAATTGATGGGTATTAATAAAATACAGTGTGAATCTTCTAGAGAATGAAGATAAATTCAAGTTTTAATCTTAGCCATTGATTAGACTTCTAATATAGGTCATTGATTCATCAATGAGAATATTATAAAAGAATGCTTGAGGGTCATTTGGAAAGCAAGTCAAGCACACACTTATGTAACCCGAATGAAGTCAATTCTGATAAATAGGAGAAATAAATCTATCACTGCAGAAGTATTTTCAGGATTGAAATTTTCACATGGTATCAGAGAAAAGATGAGTAACATGATCAGAGAACCGACGATGGAACAAAGATCAGGCATTGATGCAGCAGCAACTCGAAAGGGTTCACGCAGTTCTCCAGAGAAGATGGAAAGCATGAAAGAACATATGGATCATGATGTTTATGTTCTGGCATCCAGATTGGAAGAATAATTTTCTTGTGTGTCAAGCTTTGCTTCTCCTGAGATCTGTTATATTGACAGTGGGGCTTCTGCTCACATGATGGGAGTATGAGAATTCTTCTCAAGATATCAAGAAGAGAAAATGAATTTTAAAATCACCATGGGCAATAAGGTGAAATGTACCCTTGTTGGAAGAGGTACTATAGTGTTTCAAACGGAAGCTGGTAATAAGCTTCGGGCCACCAATGTGCTGCATGTGCCTGGTTTTTGGATGAACTTACTCTCTGTGTCACAGCTTCAAAACAAATTTTATGACATTTACTTCAATGGAAAAAGAGTATATGTCAAACACTTGAGTTGGAAGAAGAAGGCACAAATCGAAGTCAGGAGCAATAAACTCTACAAGTTACAATTGAAATCCCCAATGGCGCTGATAGGCAGCACTGATGAGAAGGATTTCAATGAACTATGGCACGAGAGAATGGGGCACTTACACCATGGGGCATTAAGGATTCTTAAAAATATTATCACGGGAGTTCTAGAACTGAGCACCAAGCGATATGACGTCTCTAGAGGGTGCGTATTAGGAAAGTATGCCAAGGCAGAGACCATAAAAGTAGCAATAGGGCTAAGAGTGTGTTGGGATTAATACACTCAGAAATTTGCGGACCAATTTCCATTAGATCTCTTAGTGGTGCCAAATATTTCATCACCTTTATTAATGACCATTCCAGGAAAACTTGGATCTACTTTTTGAAGTCCAAGGACAAAGTCTTTGATCGATTCAAGGAGTTTAAAGCTTTGGTAGAGAATATAACAAGAAAGCGGATAAAGACACTGCGGTTAGAAAAATGGTGGAGAACACATCAATAAAGACTTCAAAGAGTTTTGCGCAAGGGAAGGCATTATAAGAGAGTGGATCGCTCTATATAATCCAAAGCATAATGGAATTAGAGAGAGAAAGAATAGAACTATTGTCGAGGCTGCAAGGGAAATGCTATATGATCAATACTTGCCCAAATTTATGTGGGATGAAGCTTGTAATATAGTTGCATATGTACAGAACAAGATTCCTTGCAATGCATTGGGTAAGATCACTCCATAAAGTGTCTTCACTGGCAGGAATCCAAAAGTGAGCCACTTCAGGATTTTTGGTAGTGCGGCATACTGCCATGTGACCGAAGAGAAGAGGAAGAAACTAGATAATACTGTAGCAAAGGGATATCTGGTGGTATATAGAGAGAATTCTAAGGCTAACCACATCTACATTCATGAGAGTATGAATATTGTAGTACAAAGGGATGTGAAGTTCATGGAGGAAAGGGCCTTCAGGAAATCACGTGAGATGCCTTCTGATACACAGTCTGAGGAGGATCTGTTGGTCCAAACACAAAAACCTACAAAGGGTAATACGAGTGCCTCTTAACGCATGGGGATCCAAGGGATACATCTCCCAAGGGGTTGCAGGAAGGAGAGCAGGTTGATCCACCCATTACCAGTGGTACGACGAGCGGGGAATTACAACAAATTATAGAGGAGAGGAACCCTCTAGAAAGGAATTTCTCTTCTTGAGCCCGATGTGTTGCATTTCTATAGCACACCAGTCCTTTACAACACTTCCGCAATGGTGCCTCATAAAAAGCACGCGAAAACATAAATCACCCAGTGCGAAATGAAGCAAATGCACCAGTGCTCCCTTAAAATCTCACGCACCGGAACAGGGTTAAATAAAAAAAAAATACGGCCAAAAAACCGCACAAAACATTGGCACACCGAATACCGGTGCTCCATACACACCCGCCCAGTGCATTGTATTTCTCTAGCACACCGGTTCTTTACAACACTTCCGCATCGGTGCCTCATAAAAAGCGCGTGAAAAATAGAAACCACCCGGAGTGGAATGAATAAAATGCACAGGTGCACCCATAAACCCCGCATATCGGAACAGGGTTAAATAAAAAAAAAATTACGGCCAAAAAACCGCACAAAACATTGGCACACCGGACACCGTGCACTCCGTCCACACCCGCCCGGTGCGTTTTATTATTGTAGTGCACCGGTGCATTACAGAGCGTCCGCACTGGTGCCTCATAAAAAGAGCACGAAAACAAAAACCACCTAGCGTGGAATGATGAAAACGCATCAGTGCGTCAATAAAACCCCACGCACCGGACCGAGGTTAAATAATAAAACATTACGGCCAAAAAATTGAACAAAACATTAGCACGCCGGACACCATGCGCTCCATACACATCCGCCCAATGTGTTGTATTACTGTAGCACACCGGTGCTTTACAAACCATCCGTACCGGTGCCTCATAAAAGCACACGAAAACAGAAACCACCCGGTGCGGAATGAAGCAAACGCACCGATGTGCTCATAAAACCCCGCGCACCCAAATAAAGTTAAAAAAAAATTACAGCCAAAAAACTGCATTTTTCACTTTTTCAGTGCTACAGAGCTCTCAAGCACCAGTGCAATTTATCCTTGTGTGAGTCGCCCTGACATCGGTGCTCCCATTGCACTCATTTCACGCACTGCTGTTGTGCATTGCCCACCAATCTCCAACTTGAATTTTGCAAAACGGTGGACAAATTTTATTTTGCAAATTCTACAGCCAATATGCCTCCTCGACGAGCAAATGTACAGGTAGTTTTCTTATTTTTCCATAATTAAGCCTTTTAGCATATTAGAATTTCAAATAACCTTAAAATTAACAATTTAAAAGAAGAAGAAAAAAATTTGTCGCGTGATGCACACAAGTCGTTCGGCTCACACCAATTTGCAGTGCTGCCTGTAAATTTACAAGTCGCATCACAGCCGGTGCTAACAGTATCCACACCGGTTCTGGGTTGGTACCGATAGGTGCACCATGTTATTTTAAAAAAAAATTAAAAAGTGCGGTGCGATCGTTTATGAGGCCGCACCGTTGACAATGTGGAATAGCAACAACACAATGCGTTGACTAAATTATCCGCCCCCGGGCGAGTAATGTTGTTAGCGCACCACATACTGCATTTCAACATGGTCAACGGTTCAGCCTGGTAAACCAGTGCTAACAGTATCCGCACCGGTTTCAGGGCTGTACCAAAGGTGCACCGTGTTATTTTAATTTTTTTTTTAAAGTGCGGTGTGGTCAGTTACCCAGTCGCACCGTTGACCTAGTGGAATAGCAACGACGCGATGCGTTGACCAAAATAGCAGCCCCAGGATGGCTATTTTTATCAACACACGACTTTTCGTATTTCGCGTGCGTCAACGGTGCGGCCTTGTAAAAGGTCGCACCGTTCACTATGTCACGATGGCATGAGGTCGGTCTACTGACTTAAATATACACCCCGGGGCATAGAGTTTCGTCAGCGCACCGCCCTCCTGACACCATACATAGTCAATAGTGTGCTAAAAAAAATTCTAGAGCATCGTCCGCAGGGCGCTTAATATTATTCGGTGCATCGACGCCGGTGCGCTCCATAGAAAGACGCACCGGGACCGGTGTGTGACTGTGTTTTTGGCGCACCGACTGTTTTTGTTCATTTGTTTTCAAAAAAAATTATATATGTATATTTCTAAATACATGTCTCATTTAATAAAAAAATTGTGTTTAATATGTCAATCATTCAGAGACGTGAAAGGAGAGAAGAGGGGGAACAACAACAACAACAACAGGTGGAGCAGTATAACATGGTTCACCTGTGGGAGGCACGAGAGAGGGAGAGAGATGCGTACCCTTGCCCTATTATAGAAGCTACGCAGGGGCTCCTAAGGCATGTAGGCCTCCTCAAGTTCTATGAGGAGGCTACATCCCTAAAGGGCCATAGTTTTTTTTTTAGACATCTTATCCGAAGGTGGAATGCCCAGAAACAGGTTTTCCGGGTTGGTATCAACCAGTGGTACACGCCCACTGAGGAGGATATATATTTCATTACAGTGATATCGAGGAGAGGGGTGGATTTTCCCTCGTTCCCAGAGGTTCTGGCTGGCTGTGTAGCAAGAAGTCAGTTAGTTTACTCCCAAAGATACATTGGAGAAAATGTACTGTCTCCTGTAAAGTTTCGGGTCGCTGGAGGTCAGTTACGTATTGGTGCATTTGGTAGGGAGGAGGTGTAGTGTCTCTCACTTATCATTTCGACCATTTCGTAGAAAACCAGTGATGGGCAATGCATTAGTTGCTCGCTTCTATATTATGTTGATTGTTTAGTACAGGAGCCATGACTTGTCAGGCGGTCTGCCATTTTTTTGCAGCAGTTCTGTACAGCCTTAGATAGATGTCATGCTCATGCACAAGGGAGGGTGAAATTCCCTTTTGCTTCAGAGATTTTTTGTTTATTTTTTGAGAGGTTTCCAGAGACGAGGCCTAATTTTCTTCGGCAACCTCGTAGGTCGACGTTTGAGGCAAGTATGCACATGTGGGGGCAGATGATACCCAAGAGGGATGAGACTCTGTTTCCAGCGAGGATATTGCAGGATGCACTGGAGTTGCCAGCCAATGTTGATGAGAATCCCTTCATTATGGTCCCATGTCCTTATGCGGGTTTGGATTGGCGAGGGTGTGCCAACATCCTCTTCACAGCTGATGAGCCACCAGAGGATAGAGGTAATATTACTGTTTTATATATTTAAATTTATTCTAGCATGTTCTTTAACTTGTTTTTATTAAATTGCGTAATGAAATTGTCTAATTATTGTTGTGTATTTGTATATATTTTGCAAACATTGGCTCTTTTGATGGCGAGGAGATGTCGACACCACCACATGATCCAAGTGTGAATCCTGATGATGATCAGGGCATTCCAGATGTCGAGGATCATCAGGAGGCCGGTGCTAGGCACGGTCGACTTGATGCTAGATACCGGATGGAGTTGGGTGACCAACTCAGTACATTGATTATTGAGGCGGGCATCAGGCCCACTCATTACAGAGACATACTGGCCGATGATAGGCTATTACAGATCTGGAGAGGCATTCCGCGTGACATGTACAGCCTGATGCGGCATGTCGTAGGAGTTACGACAGTTGTTATATGACTGAGGAGGATTGTTGCACATTATAGGCATGGTCGAGCCGTGGCACGTGATGGACACTCCGCGAGCAGTGACTCATCATCTCATGATCGTTTACCTCGCGCCGCGCCAGATGAGCATGAGCCTCCACTAGCATCTAGCAACAGTCATCATGGAGATGAGGCTGGACCATCGGCCACGTCCAGTCAGTATCCTGCAGCATCCATCAATTCTCATGATCATGAGCAGGCTGGACCATCGACCGTCGAGGCTACACCATTGACTGAGCAGGCCTCCACTAGTACCAATATTAATGTTGTATTACCACCAGCTGAATCATGACATTTATATTACAGTTGTATATTTTTAACATTATATATATATATATATATATATATATATATATATTTATATTTATATTTATATGGTCCATGTATTTTATGTTCATGTTGTAGTTGTACTTAATTTACATGTTGGTGATCATCATGATGTGTATATTGTTAGGTCATGTTATATATGTTCATTTAATGTGCAGCTTGCAGATATATGTGTATGTGATAGCATGAGTTATTTGACATGAGATGTATATTTGATGTTTGTGTTTTGATGATGTTAATATATAATGTTAATTGTGTTTTGTTAGATGACCATGATCACGATGATGTTAGCGATTTTGAATGTGTTTTTTAGTCAAATATGATGTTTTTACGATGGTTATCATGAACGTGATGTTTATTAATTAATTTAATATTAAATGATCATGATATTGTAAAATTGTAATATTTGTAATTCTAATTGTATGTAAAATTCTAAAATTGTAATTTTAATGGTATATATGTAAAATTGTAAAATTGTAATTGTAATTGTAATTTTTTAATTTGTAAAATTGTAATTGTATATATGTAAAATTCTAAAATTGTAATTGTAATTGTAATTGTACGTGAAATTGTAAAATTGTAATTCTAATTCTAATTCTAATTATATGTAAAATATTTATAAAAATTTAATCGTAGTACTGTGAATTGATTGTAATTATAAAATTGTAATTGTATGTAAAATTCTAAAATTGTAATTGTAATTTTAATTGTAATTGTATGTGAAATTGTAAAAATGTAATTCTAATTCTAATTCTAATTTTAATTGTAATTGTATGTAAAATATTTGTAAAATTTTAATTGTATTAAATTTTTTAATTTTTTAATTTGTAAATTTTAAATAATTGTAAAATAATAAATCTAGAATAATATGAATTACTGTAATATAATAAAGTTTAGAAAATAATGCAAATAAATTCATGTACTTTAGAATTATCATTATTTTATTATGATCTTAGATACAAAAAAAAAAGAAATAATTTATACAGTACGCCATTGTTTTTGAGATCAACATAATTGCAAATTATCAAATGAATTATTGATTTTAACATTAACACAATGCAAATTACCAATTAATTCAAAATACATATTATAATGTTTCGAAAAACCCATCTTAAAAAGTATAAATATTGATGAAATAACACATGTACCATATCACTCTCGGTTCTCATGATCGCCCTCATTATCTTCCAGCTTGCATGGCATGATAACACTATTGTTCTCAAAAATATGTTTTGATCTAGGGTCATGTGTCAATACAAACCACCAATCCCTATCCAACACATCTGGATAAAAAAACACCTGGTTGCAGTGTTTGGGAAAAACATAGGGCTCCTTAGCTTCATCCCACATCTTTCTAGATTTGATACATATCAGCCTACTATCGCAATCTTCCTTTACATTATTCCGATCAAAGGTGTCCCGCCACTTGCACCTAAAAATAACACATTGGAAAGAAGAGAAATCCACTTTAATGATCTCTTGTATCTTTCCGATGTAACCTAACATCCCTCGTACTAGATTTTGATCACGATGGCTAGATCGACAAGATTGATCGAACTCGACTTCCACTCCACAGTCTTGTGTGATGTTTCTAGCATCGGCATTTTCTGTGCGAAAATGATGTCCATATGCCCACATAGATGGGAACAAATGCACCTATTATAAAAAAAGTTTAAAAAAATCATAGTGTCATGTGTCTTATAATAACCCAACAGTTAAAATATGAAATGTAGATGTCTTAATATAAGTTTCAAACCTACATATAAATTAAAAAGATTATTACCGAGTTGTTGCACCCAATCCCTACGTTTAGCACATCCTCTTCAGCACACAGGTAACGACCAGTAGCACCGTATTTCTCTCTGACTTGGTCAGCAACCCAATTGTTGGGGCATATTTTTGGCATATTTTCTTTTAAATGATCGGGATAAGGCACACTTCTACCATTCAACCGTCTAAATTCTTTCCTGTCACTATCCCATTTCATCCTTTTTTGTTCGTACAATGCGACCCACGATTGTGTCACTTCAGAATTATAAAGAACGAATTTATTGATTGCTTCAATTTCTGCATTCGTTGATGAAATAAAACCAACATTTTATAGTACTTAGAGATCAAAATATACATTATATCGAAGTTCAACATAAATATTAATTACTTTTTGTAAATTTGAAAAATTATAAGTCGCTTACTCTTTATTAAGCGTTTTTTTGCACTCGTTTGGAGCAACTCCCCTTCTCTTTTGTCTTCATCCCTTTCATCGTCCCAAATCACCGCACCTAGTCTGTTGTTGATCTACTTGATGTACTCACTGGAATAATAGAAAGACTCATACGATATGTACCCCTCTGCCATAGACCCCTCGGGTTTTTCCCTTTGTCGAACAAAACTTTTCAATTTCTTCATGTACCTCTCTAAGAAGAACATACAATGACAAGAAACCACCCCAACTAATTCAACCTCATCTACTAGGTGGATTAGAAGATGAACCTGTAAGTCCATGAAACTCGTCGGCAACTCCTTCTCAAACATACAAACAATCTCAACTATCTCTTGACGCGACCGTGGAATGTTAGCCACATGAATCTCCTTTTACGTGATCCAACCTACAAATGCATATAATTTAGATATGGCACATCCTAGGTCTTGAGGGAATTCATGTTTCACACACCCACGCATGAACAAAGGATAATGACACTGCAAATTTATAAACACGTGCAATAATATACAAAATTAGTTATGTTTTATGATCCCCGCATGGGATAAAATTTATTAATATAATAAATAATAAAATCATGCTTTTGACATTATATGTTCTCTTAGAATATTCAAACGGTCATGCGATTTCAACCCCGACAAATGGTCATCCACGGTGAAGCAGCGTCATAGTGAAGACCCATATGAAGTTGGCACCCTCACACCCATAATAACTTCCTTTGCCAAAGAAATATCATCTTTTTTTAAAATCCATGGGACATCACCTTCTTTGAAAAACCATGAATTAGAGGGACCAGCGCCCACCTCTGATCTCGTACTTTCTAATCATCTTGGCCAATGTTTCTTTTTATTTTTTGAAGTAATAAGATCTTTCCTAACAGCCAATGTGTCAATTTGTTTCGATGATATGTGCCTCCATAAAGAAGATGAAACATTTTTAAATATATGCATGGGATCTAATAAGTGGGTAATCTTAAGATGCTCCCAGTATGGGAGGTCATAAAAGATAGATTTCCTTTTCATCCCAATGGGAAATTTCTCAACATAGGTGTCGAAGAAATCTGGATCATCGAACATAGGCTCCCCATTTGAATCGAACATTTCTATGAACTCCTTCTCCTTCTCTCTCTCATATGCTCTAATCCATTCAGCTGGTGTTATTATTGGAGGCCTTTGGGTTTCTCTCGTTTACCATTGAAAGTGGCTGTTGCTTTTCTGTAAGGGTGTTCTTCTGGTAGGAATACCCTGGAGCAATCATACACTGGCTTTCGTAGGTCCTTGACCATCTAGCTTTCAGAGAAGGTCCACAACATTTACATCCAAAATACCCTTTTGTTACAAGACCTATGAGATTATATTTGTATACGTTAATTAATATGCATGACACGTTAAAGAATATCATGAAGATCAAAACAATATTACAACAAATTAAATAACTAATATGTGAGATAATATTGTTATGTATATAAACAAATCAATAAATTAAACATGTAATTTACCAAATCAAACTCCTAAGCCTGGATAATCATGTGTCGTGTAAGCACATATGCCATACAACGTAAAACTCCTCTCTGTTGCGATGGGTCTTGATACATTGTATACATTTATCCCATCCCATAATTCCTTCAATTCATCTTCCAGTGGTTGTAAGTAGACATAAGATGTTCATTCTTCACCGAAAAACATGGGGGGATATTGTTATTGATCACTACTACATGCCAAACAGAATAGTTGGTGTTCTGGAGGGAATATAGGTTGATGCCATCCATGGCTATGCTGAGTCGTAGACTTCATACTTCATCCTTGAATTTTTCGAGCCATGTATCCTCTATATGCTTCATGGCTATTGAATCATTTGGGATTCACATAACTCCCAACTCACTTCTGTGTGAGGCATGCCATCCCTGCAACATAGCTAATTCTTTGCAACGAAAGACCCTTTGAATCCTTGGGATTATAGGCATGTGCCTCAATATCTTAAAAGGAGGACCAGTACGTGATTTACCCTTAATTTTTTTATTTTAATACCTGTCATACCCACATTTCGGACACATCTCTTTGTCTACATATTCTCCTCTATATAGAATACAATCATTTGAACATGCATGATATGATATGTACTCAACACCCAACATTTTCAACAATTTCTTTGCCTCTTCGCAGCTATCGGGCAAGACATTATCACTCGGAAGAACCTTATCTTTGAATAACATGTAATTGGTGATCATGGAATAATATATTAATAAATGTACTTTAATGTCGATATAATTATTAATGTTCATAAAATTTACCATTTGTAATGTTCATTGTATTGTACTGATTATATTTCAAATTTATATAAGGGAGTACTTTATGGTAACTTACCTCAAAAGTTAGAGAAACACGCATTCGATAAGCCAAACTTTGCTTTCAAGTTGTACAGTAACATCTTTGTCCCTAACTAGGTAGATTTTGACTGACCGCCAGGTCCAAAGAGAGGGGTGGTGGAAGCAAATTTAAGGCTTTTGAAAAGGGTGTCAGAGATATGAGCATCATCCCCTAGCTGATCATCATTTTGGAATGCATCTAACAACATTGTCTCCATGGCAGTCATATCCCTTAAGTAATCATCCATACCAACCTATATTTGATTGCCTCCATTACCAGCTTGTGAAGAACTACTATTGATGTAGTCATTCCCAATTGGTGAATCTAGATGTAGCGGGAACTGAATTGGTGGCTGATTCAACCATTCTTGGTATCGTTCCTCTTCGATTTTTTCTCTTAATTCAGTCTTCCCTCGATTTTACATTGTCGTGGGGTGCAACGGAAGATGGTAGGTAGGTCGTTCATCATCACTAGAATCCTAATAATTTATAAAAAATAAAAAATAATAAAAAATAAAAAATAAAAAATTGAACGTGAATAGTATAAAATATTTGATATCAATTAGTAACCACATTGACAATATTGCATGATTATAAATTGGTTTGACGTTGAAATAACTACATATTAATCAATATATATACCAAACAATTATAATTATAATTACCATCATTGTCCCGAGATTGTGGCTAGAAGATGCAATATTGTTACAATTGGCAGGGTGAAGCAGTTGTCCATTTTCATCTACCAAATCCGCCTTGCGGTATGCAACTCCTGATAAGAACTTCCGACGTTTTGGAGCAGTTTGAATATTTTTTGCATTTGAACTCGATGTTGAATCTTCATGAACCTGCAAACTTGTATACATTATAAATTTAATTAAGCTGTGCATGATTGACTGCATGCATAAAAAACATAAATTAAATTAGATAGTGAAAATATAAATAAAATCTGAAGTAAACATTACGTCTCGAGATGGATAGGAAGAACTCCGTGATGGAATTGAGAAATATTATGGAACGAGATGGATTTTGAAGAATTTTCCATTCCATATAATTATGATATTTTCTCCCTGCATTTGAGCAAAACAATAATAAATTGTGGTCCACACACCTAAATGTAATTTTGGTGCCTAATGTACAGATCATCGCATCGGTGTGTTTTTGATAATGCGCACCGGTGTCGTTTTCTACCCAGGCGCACTAGTGCAGTTCGATTAAGGGACGCACCGGTGACGAATAACCGCAAATAAAAAAAGCACAACTCTATTTTCTTTAAGTTAAAAAAAAAAAAAAAGGGAGCGGTAAATTGAAAAATGGGCAGAAAAATATTTTCGAAAATCTAATTTCATAAAACAATTCTTTAAATACTAAACACTTTTCACTATTTCACTATTTTTGCAAAAAATATTAGCCATATATTTGCAGGATACATACCTGGGGCAAACATAGCACGAGAGCACTGTGGAGCAGGAAAACACGTTCGAACAGAAGTATTCAGACAATCAGAATTCCAAACCTCTGGTGATTCAAACCCTGTAGCATAGAATTTCAAACGATGTGAGTAAATTTTATTCTTTTTTTACTTTTTCTGCAGTTTTTTTATGCAGTAAAAGAAAAAAATCAAAGTATATTGTTTTTTTTTACTTTTTCTGCAGTTTTTTTTATGCAGTAAAAGAACAAAATCAAAGTTTATTGTTTTTTTTTTACTTTTTCTGCAGTTAAAAAAAAAAAAAAAATCATTTTTAGAAACAAAAAACCTAGATCTTTTTGTTTCTGCCCTTTCTTCTCCCTCTTTCTGTAATTTCAGAATTAGGGCTTTTCAATTTAGATTTATAGGGTTTGTATAGTCATAAGATATCCAACCTACGGGACGACTTGCATAGTCGAATCCCAATCCATGTCAGACGTTGCGTGAATTTAAAAAAAAAAAAAAAAAAAAAAAAAACAGAGTTTTTTTCCTCGGTGCACCCTGTGTAACATAGCGCATCGGTGCGCTCTATTATACCAGCGCACTGCGAAAGTACAGCGATAGAAAATTAAAAAAAAAAAAAACAAAAAAAAAACAAAACAAAACAAAATATGTTTTTATCAGTGCGCCATATGTAACATATGGCACCATTGCACTATTTCATTATGGCGCACCGCGAATGTGCTGTTTCACGAAGAAAAAAAAAATCCATTTTAGAAACAAACCCTAAATTCCTTTTGTTTCTGCGATTTCTTCTCCCTCTTTCTGTGATTTCAGAATTAGGGTTTTTCAATTTATATTTATAGAGTTTATATTGCTAAATATAAGCCTAAGACATCCAACCCAGGGGACGACTTGCATAGTCGGATCCCAATCCATGTCGACCCTTGCGTAAATTTAAAAAAAAAAAATTATAGGTGCGCTTTATTATTCCAGCGCACCGCAAAAGTACTGTGATAAAAAATTAAAAAACAAAACATTTTTTCTCAGTGCGCCATTTGTAAAATATGCATCCGATGTGTTATTTCATTATGGCGCACCGAGAACGTTTTGTTTCGCAAAAAAAAAAAAAAACATTTTCAAAAATACAAACCCTACATTCTTTTTGTTTCTGCCTTTTCTTCTCCCTCTTTCTATGATTTCAGAATTAGGGCTCTTCAATTTAGATTTATAGGTTTTGTATTTCTAAATATATACCTAAAACATCCAACTAACGGGACGATTTACATAGTCGCATCCCAATCCATGTCGGCCCTTGCGTGAATTTAAAAAAAAATAGATTTTTTTTCATCGGTGTGCCTGGCATAACCTAGCGCACCGGTGCTATGTATTGTACAAGCGCACCATGAAATTAATGTGATAAAAAATTAAAAAACAAAAAAAAAATTATCAGTGCGCCATGTGTAAAATATGGCACTGATTTATGCTACAAAAACTAACACTGGAAGATTTTTATTATTATATCATGGTTAATTGGTGTGATGGTTGACATGTAACGCATCGGTGCTCCTTGTTGACATAGAGCACCATACGGTCTATTAAATTGTTTGTGCGGTGCGTTTCTAAGA
Source organism: Pinus albicaulis (assembly GCA_034641835.2). Classification (NCBI taxonomy): domain Eukaryota; kingdom Viridiplantae; phylum Streptophyta; class Pinopsida; order Pinales; family Pinaceae; genus Pinus; species Pinus albicaulis. Next base: position 774,883,291 of record CM076581.1, read on the forward strand.
CACCCACGCACCGACGTCGGTGCATACACCATGAATGGCGCACCGGTTTCTTGAGATTTTTTTTTTACTTGAAAAGTTGACAATTTATTTATAAATATATTAATGGATGATATGGTAATGGTTTTATATTGATAAATAAATTACTGACAAGAGATCAAGTAACAAAAACACTGATAACACATCAAGAAAAGAAAAAAAGGCAAGTTCTTTGTAGATTCTTTACAAAAAATATTTTTTTTGAATTATATGTAAGTTTAACTAATATGTATTGTTTATTGTGTATCATGCAGAACCACAAAATGACGAAGCTCGATAAGATTATTTCTGATCTAGGACCAGAAGAGTGTAAAAGCTTGATGGAAAAATTGCAAAAGGATGAATCAGGGGAATGAAAAAAAACTATCGATCCAATATGAGTTTCTTTTTTTTATTTTCATTAATAATATAATTAAAATTATTAGATAACATGTGTCAAACAGTCTATTAATTCACATCTGTTTAATGTTCTACAAGGACCAACAACTCAGAAAATGAATGTTGTTCTAAGAAAAGAAAAAAAATAGAACATGCAAATGAAAATGAATTGATCCTTAGCTCATCTGGAGTGGTGATGGAGGTTAACGAAAGGGGGAAAATATTTTACAAAAGTTTGAGGGATCTGGTGGAACGAATGTATAGATGTTCTTTCCACTTATAATAGAAAAACCAATCCAATGATTCCAAGAACCAAATTTTATCTAAACTACAGGAAGAGTTTCCAGAGAATTGGTCAATGAGATATGTCAGAATTTTAATAGCAAAAACGTACAACAACAAAAAAGAAGGAATGAAAAAAGTAATATTCCTTTAAATGTTTGTCTAGAATTATTTATAAATATCACTTTTGTTATATTTACTTTTCATATATCAATATAAAAATTAAATAGTTTATTGTCATGTTACATTTTCAAGAAGATTATGAAAATATCAAAAGATGAACGAGCTGATATCAGAAATATGCCAGTAGGAATGCTCAAAAAGGTGTACAAGGAGATGGTCAAAGAAATGGACAAAATTGCATTGCAAGAGGAGCCATCTCAACAACAACGTGCTTCAAATGTAATATGTAATCATTGAATTTTTCGATCATTAGGTACAATAAATAAATAATTTAGCATTAAATATTAATTTTCAAGTATTTTCTTGCAGAAAAGAAAAGAAAATGGAACCCATTCAGCACATAAAACAGGACGAAAAGGAACAAAAGGGTTGATATCTAAGTTTGTGAATAATTGTTACTTCCTTATAACAACTTAACTAGATTTCATTTTTGTATTTTTTAAGTTTTTTTACAAAAATCATCATTGAATGTCTTCAAACAGGTGCTAACATACAAAGAAGAACCATCAGAGGAATTGATTGAAATTGGGTTAAATATGTCGCGAGCTCCGCGCCATAATTTCAACTAAATCTCAGTGTGAACTTGAAGCAATCTATCGATCTGCCTTACTTAGTCTTCATTTTTTATATTACTACAGAACAAAAATATTTTATATTAATATGATTCTATATAGTATAAACTTACAAGAACAAAGGAACCCGAATTAACAGACAAATCTTGAAAGATGGTATAATAATTAAAGAACGTGTATAGTCAGTGATTAATCTGTTGCAAATTGGTACGCCATTTTTTTATTTACATTGATGTATATTATTTACTATTGCAATTTTCATTATTCTCACCCAATGTATATACAACTATTACGCTTTTTATTTTTATGTTTCTCAGAGATGGAAGGTGAAGAAGAAGAAACAATCAACACCAGAACAAAAAAATTCTTGAAAATAACCCCAAGTCATGGAAGTAGCTCTAGCAGTGACAACAATTCAAGCAAAGAATGATGATCACTATGTTTGGATATCAAATAAAGGCGTCATATTTTTTGAAATATGTCTGTGAAATCAGACATTTTCTTTAATGTAATGGACATAGTGTCCCAATTGAAAGAAAAAGGGATACCAATAATTGTCCCATTTTGTATGACAAAGAATGTCTTATTCATATATATATATATATATATATGTTTTAATTTATTCTATTGCATTCTCCATTGTCATTCTCAAATGCACTAATAAAAATTTAATTCATATGCATATTGTTATAAGATATATATGTGTTGAATCTTGATGAATATTGAAATTTTAAAAACCACAACAATTATGATATGATATAACAAATTAATCCAAACATCAGTTTCAAATGCATTAATAAAAATTTAATTAATATGAATATTGTTATAAGATGTGTCGACTTTTGATGAATAATGAATTTTAAAAAATCACAATAATTGCATTGTCACGGGTCGATGTTTCTAAAAAATACAAAATGAAAACCGGTGCGTGTTAGTTACTGTACACCAGTGCATTCGTATTCTTAAGAGCACCGGTGCATTTCTACGACCTATGGGCACTACACAAATACCAAAACCAATTAAAAATATTGAGGTGTTTGTGTGGTACAGCGCACTGGTGCGTTTATGTTTCTATACGCACCGGTGTTGTTATACAACCTATGGGCATCGCACGAATACCGATACCAATTATAAATCTCGATGCGTTTGTGTGATACTGCACACCGGGGCGTTTATGTGTCTATACACATCGGTGCATTTGTAAGACCTATGGGCACTACATGAATACCGATACCAATTATAAATCTCGGTGCATTTGTGTGATACTATGCATCGAGGCGTTTATGTGTCTATACGCACTAGTGCATTTGTATGACCTATGGGCACTGCATGAATACCGATACCAATTATAAATCTCAGTGCATTTGTGTGATACTGCACACCGGTGCGTTTCTATAATTCTACATACTGGTGTGTTGATACGACCTATGGGCACCGCACAAATCCCAAGACCAATTAGAACGGCCTCATGCATTGTATCACCAACACTACGCCCGGTGCGGTTTTATACCTTAATGGCCCGATGCATTCTCCTTCGTCTGCCCGAGGCTCCTTCTACATGTAAGCACCGGTGCATTAAATCCATAGTAGTGCACTGATGAAAAAAAACATATGTAATAACCTTAGACCGCCCTTTTTTTTTAGTTGTGTTGAATTTTCGTTAAAAGCTCCTCCAAAACCTCCGTAACCATAAACGGATGTTGTAGAAAATGTTTTTTCGACAATTTTTGCCAATTTTATAACAATAAAGAACCTCCTTTATAACCTCTGCTAGAGGGTCTTTTCCTTGTAGTGATCTAGGGCTGATGCATTATTTTCTGGGGTTGGAAGTTTGGCAGTAGAAGGGTAAGATCTTCCTTAGTCAAGGAAGGTATACTACAGAAATTTTGAAGAGGTTTCAGATGGAGGTCTGTATACCCATGGCTATTCCAATGATTACCAACTAGAAGAAAATTGACATGTCCGAAGATGATGAGGTTGATCCTACCTTGTATAGGCAGCTCATAGGATCTCTGATGTATCTAGTAAACATGAGGCCGTACATCTGTTATGCTATAAATACGCTCAGTCAATTCATGGTGGAACCGAGCAGGGCTCATTGGGCAGAAACCATGCATGTTCTCAGGTATCTACAAGGAATAGTCGAGCTTGGACTAAAAAACACCCCAAGGCAATGGCATCAGGCTGAGTGGGTTCACTAAAGCAGATTAGGTTGGGAGCCTAGTAGATAGGAAAAGTACCAGTGGGTATTGTTTCAGTGTTGGATCAGGAATGGCCTTCTGGTGTAGCAGGAAATAGAAATCCATGGCTCTGAGCTCAATAGAGGCAGAATATATGGCAGCAAGCATGGCTTCGTGAGAGACCATATGTCTTAGGAAATTGCTTGTGAACTTACTCAAGGAGAAGATGGAGGCGACCAACATTCTATGTCATAATAATAATTGCATCAAGCTCTTTAAAAATCCTCTTTTTCATGATCGGTCGAAGCACATTGACATCAGGTGTCACTTCATCAAAGAATGTGTCCAATGGGGAACTATAAAATTGCAGTACACTCCTACAGGAGAACAAGTGGTAAATATCCTCATAAAATCTCTAGGGAAGACAAAGTTTGTCTATTTCAAAGAAAATATGGGATGATCAAGAATCCATTTCAGTAGCAGGAAAGGATAGACTCAGGATTCAGAGGGAGTTGCAATACAGATGAGGCAATGACAGTGTCATGGGAAATAGTACAAAGGGAAACAGTGCAGCAGATGAGGGGCATCAGCAGTGCAGAGGATGCTTCAAGATAGAGCAGCATGCAGCAGGCATTTTGCTAGAACACTTTCCTTACTAAGAGGGAATGTTTATTTTTGTAGCATCAAAAAGTGTTACAAGTATTAAAATTTGTAAGGAGGCTTGGACATCAGTATTCCAAAGAACCCAGAAATCGTTTGTGGAAATTCCACTCGATTCATGTTTTATTAAAATAATTAATTATTTTAGTGGAGACCTAAGTCTAAAGTAAGGAAAATTAAATAATTAATGGGTATTAATAAAATAGAGTGTGAATATTCTAGAGAATGAAGATCAAGCCAAGTTTTAATCTTATCCATTGATTAGACTTTTAATCTGGGTCATTAATTCATTAATGAAAATATTATAAAAAGAGGCTTGAGGGTCATTTGGAAAGAAAGCTGAGAATACACTCAGTAACCTGAAGGAATTTGATTCTGAAAGAATAGAATTCGATTTCAGAGGGATAGTTGCAGGGCAGAGGAAGCAGGGGCGTCAGCAGTGATAGGGGTCGAGGAAAGAAGGACGCAGAATTCTGGAGAAGGCAGCACGGAGATCTCACGCAGGGTGACGCGGTCTCACACAGGCTCTATGCAGAGAGACACACAGAGGGATGCGAAGAGGAGCTGTGAATCTCCCGAGTGTCATAAATTCTCTAGAGGGTTCGTGAGAATTTATCTCAGGTGTTTTCCAAAGAAGTATGCTCGTCTTTTCCTTGTAAATAATTTCATTTCTGAAGAATAATATATAAACCCTCATCTACTACACCGGTTTTCCTACAATGGGTTTTTTTGAAGACAATTGTCCAAAAATAATTATGTCTATGTGATTGATTCTTATGCGTGTATTTCTTAGTGTTCTATTCTCTGCATATACTTGAGTGAATGTTACAGTAGTATTTATTTCCAAATATACTGGAAGAATTATGTAAATAACTTATTGGAAATAATAAGTAGGAGAAATAAATCTATCACTATAGAAGTATTTTCGAGTTAAGAATTTTCACACCTTACATGAGTTTTGAGGATATATTTATAAAAATTGGGGGTGACTATTGGCATGCCCCCTTTGTGACTCTTGGACTCCCCTCTTGACTCTTAAATTTTTTTACAAAATAACTCATTACATTACATATGAATCTTCACATTCCAATAAGGACACTTGGAATTTCACTTTTACAAGAAGTACAAATAATATTACATTTTCCACTCGTACCCATATAAGAAAAAATAGGGTAGAGACAGCTTGACAACCTAACAAGACAACATACTATGATGCTTGAGTTTGGGTGAAGTCTAACTTGACAACTTCTACTTGATGATTCTTGGTCACATATTGATGCCAAGCCAAGCTTGGTATTGTGTGATGGTATCGCAAAATTGCATGATAGTGTCAGGTTGGAAGAAAACTCTTGCCTCCATAGAATCCTGGTAAAATTTCTTGGAACCGGTCTGAACCTCTTTCTCAATCAGGAGAAACATTGTTATGATATGAACAGGACCACCAATGTAAGTTTGCATATTCTGTCTATTCAACTCTAAGTCCTCCTAGGTGGAAATCTTCTTCAATTGTTCCAATTACTCATCAATATCCTGCCTAACTTGTCGTTTGCGTTTAGCCTTGGTGAGTGTACCAACTTATGGGATCTTGTGGGTTCTCACCATGCAATCCAAACAATTGTATATCTGTACATATGAGGCATGAATGTTTCCAATGAATGATCCAGGTGGATATTGGTGGCCACTTGCCTATTCCGCTTGGGCCCCCACCATTGTCTCTTTCAGTTTTTCAGTTTCGGCATAACTTACTATTTTTAGCATTTTTTTGGGTCCTGAACTTTCGGAGCCGTTTTGAGGCCCTAAACAACGTTTTTTGGGAATCGCGCCTCCAACTAATATCATTCTATTTCGGAATGATATTTGTGGTGAAAGTTGTAGTCCTCGGATAGAGCTTTCTAATGATGTATCATGTGCGTCAAACGGAGATAGTATGCCAAAGTTACGTCCCCTGGAAGTTGAAACACCAATTGACCCAAACGAGGCCCATATTTTTGGCGCTTCATCTCCTAGGGATAGGTTTTGGACGTAGAGTTCTCCATTGTTTCTCCATAATAAATAGGCCCTCGGGCCTCATTGTAACTCAGTTGAGCTGTAGCCATCCATCTCTTCTCAAAGATAGCTACCGACCTAGCTAGTTTTATTTCCATTACTGTACGTAAGCAAATTTCGGTTCTTTGATATTAATGAAATGAAGTGTTATTTCCGCTGCATCTCTGTATTTATGGTTATATGTTTATTTTGTTGCGTTCCTGCATAAATCCGGATCAGTGGTATCAGAGCGGTTTGCTTTTTCTCGATCCTTCTTTGCATGTCCCCAACGAGGTCGGGGTATAAGGAGTTAGGGCTCGATCTAGTGGAACCTTTGCAAGATCAGCCTCGCAAACCCCAACGGACACCCATGGGGGACGAAAAGAAAGATGAGGGAGCAGGAGATCCTATCAAAATATTGCTCGAGGAGGCCCTCGAAAAACAAAGGAACGTGATGATGGATAACTTTGCCCAGATCCTTCAACGAGAGTACTTTGACGACACATACGCATCCAATGACCACTCACCGGAGGTCGACTCCTTTTGGAATGCAAGTAAATTTTGACATTCCCATATTTGAGGGTCAAATAGACGTGAAAAAGATGAACTTCATAGATGGTTGAATCTGTTGGAAGGATATTTCTCGGTTCATGACTTTTCAGACCGGGAGAAGATTATTTTTGCACTCCTCAAAGATACCCCCCATGTTAAGGACTGGTGGGAAACCTATTGTGAGAATAAGGACCAAATAGAACCCTCTCTGTTCTCGGTCGTACCAACTTAGAATTCTTTCCGAGACGTCGTCAAGGAACAGTACTATCCCGTGTGTAGCTATGAGGACAAGTACATACAATGGACCACGCTACGACAACAAAGGGATCAAGATGTGCATGAGCTGACGAATCTGTACCATACCCTGCGCACAAAGTTGGGTATCAAAGATTCAAAGAAACATCTGGTGCTAAAGTATCGCAGCTGTTTGCACAGATACATTCAGGAGGAAATGGAGTTCCTCGACATCTCCTCGCTCGGTACGGCATACCGGTATGCTGCCAAGATTGAGCAGAAATTCAAGTAGAAGAAGCGAGACTTTGGATCTGTGAATCAAAAGCAAGGGAAAGGTGCTTCCAAACCACAGAACAAAGGACAGAGCCAAGGCATGGCGGCTAAAGAAAACTCATCGAAGCCACAAGAAAAGAACAGCACCGCAAAGCCATAGAAGGACACGGGAAAGTGGTGTGAGTTCCATAAGACCTCCACTCACAACACAAGTGAGTGTCGAGCCAAGCAGTCGCTAGTGGCCGAGATGAGGGCTTATGAGTCAGATGCATGCTCTGACTACGAATCGGAGCCTAAAAATGGGAATGAAAAATGGAAACGAGAGATTATTGATGCGGATCCCAATGCCACTGTTGCCACTACAAAAGATCGAGAAGGAGGAACCGAAAGATCGAGAGGAGGAGGAACATCTCTTCCTCCCAGAATGTGGGTAAAGAACCTATGCGGTTCATTGTCGATGATAGGAGCCAAAAGAACATCATTTCACCAGACGCCGTGAAGCGGTTGGGCTTGTCGACCACGACTCACCCACATCCATACACCATCGGGTGGCTTCACCAAGGACGAGATCTTTGCGTCAGCAAGTAGTGTCGCCTTCCCTATAGCATCAAGCCCTTCACGGATGAGGTATTATGTGACGTTGCTCCTATTGATGTTTATGATGTATTATTAGAACAACCATACTTGTGGAAGCATCATGTTGTGTATGAGTCTCGACCTCGTGCTGTTATTATTACTTTGGGAAATAAGTTGTACAGGATACCAGAGGTACCACCTCCTGCCACTATCTCTTTGGTTACTGCAAAAAATAATACGATACTCATTTCCCAAACCCCAGGAAATTCGTTTTCACGATGATCCGCCACGGGGCAAGAAGAAGAGCTGTGTACGACCTCCGAGACGGGGCTCCTACACTTGCGACAACAACAAATGGATAAGTTTGTGGAGGAGTACGGGGACATATTCACCTCACCCACAAGGGTTCCTCTGCACTGTCAGGTCAAGCACCCGATTGATCTGACCCCAGGTGCGCCGCTACCTAATGGACCGATCTATCGGCGCTCTATTCTGGAGAATGATGAAATCAAGAGGCAGATTCAGGAGCTGTTGCAAAAAGGTCACATCAGACCAAGTTCATCGCCCTGTGGGAGCCCGATCGTGTTGGTACAGAAGAAGGATGGGACGTGGAGACTCTGTATTGACTATCGGGCGCTGAACAAGATCACTGTCCGGAATAGGTACCCAATCCCGCGGATTGATGACCTTCTGGACCAACTCCAAGGTGCAAAATATTTCAGTAAGATCGACCTGAAGTCTGGGTATCACCAGGTACCAATTGAACCCTCTGATGTGTGGAAGACTGCCTTCAAGGCTAAGGAAGGCCTTTTTGAATGGCTGGTCATGCCTTTCGGGTTGAAGAATGCTCCCGCAACCTTCATGAGGATGATGGACGACATCTTGCGGCCATTCACCAACTCATTCGTAGTGGTGTACTTGGATGACATTCTGATCTTCAGCAAGACTTGGGAAGAGCACCTTCATCACATCCGACAAGTCCTCCAAACACTATGGCAACACAAGTTGTGTGCCAATTTGGAGAAGTGCACGTTTGGCATGACCCAGGTTCAATATCTGGGATACATTATTGATGAAAGGGGGGTGCATGTGGATACAGCCAAGATCCAAGTCATTCGGGATTGGCCAGCCCCGACTACTATAACAGAGCTTCGCAGCTTTCTGGGTCTTGCTAATTTCTACCGTAGATTCGTGTTGGGATTCTCTCATATCACTTGGCCCTTGAGTCAAGTCACCAAAGGAGGAGCGAGAGCAAAATTCTTTTTGTCGGAACCTCAACAGAAGGCGTTCAAAGAATTGAAAAATCGCCTCTGTTCTGCCCCAGTGCTCACCTTACCAGACTTGCAGCAGCCATTTGAGATCGAGACAGATGCCTCTGACTATGCTATTGGGGCAGTTCTTACTCAACGGGGACATCCAGTGGCATATCACAGTGAGACATTGTCTGAGACAGTTCGCAAGTATCCCACCTATGACAAAGAAATGTATTCCATTGTGCAAGCCTGTCGACAATGGAAGCATTACATTTTGGGGAAGGAAACAATCATCCACACGGACCACCGGCCCCTGCAGTTCATACAGACACAAGGGAAGTTGCAGAATGATCGCCATCAGAAGTGGTCCACATATCTGCAACAGTTTTATTTGAACATCAAGTACAAGAAGGGTAGCACCAATAATGTTGCAGACTGCCTCAGCCGACCACCGATCGTGGCGCTCACCACCGTGCTCAACTCTTGTGGGCACGAGACTTCTGATTGGCCGCTTCTCTATGAGAGTGACCCAGAATTCGGCCACACTTACAAGACACTCTTGGGGGGCACGCAAGTTCCAAATTTTCACCTCCAAGATGCACTTTTATGTCACCTGGGACACCTTTGTGTTCCTTCAAGCGAGCGTGCCAAGATGATATGGGAAGCACACTACAGTCGAGTCGCTGGGCATTTCGGGGTCGAGAAAACAGTAGCAATACTACAGAAGTATTTCTATTGGACGAACCTTCGAAAGGATGTCGAGAAGCACATCAGATCCTGCACTGCTTGTGCCATTGCCAAACCGACCATCAAGAAGCAAGGCCTATATACTCCACTACCTACCTCTAGTCGACCTTGGGAATCCATCTCCATGGATTACATGTCGGGCCTGCCTTCTACTAAGAATGGAAATGACTGTGTTTTCGTGGTCGTTGACAGATTCTCGAAGATGGCCATTATGGCGGCCTGTAAGAAGAATATCACAGCAGAAGCCACTGCTAAACTCTTCTTTGAACGAGTGTGGGTGCACTTTGGGATCCCACATTCTATCATATCAGATCGGGATAGCAGGTTCCTCAGCACATTTTGGTCCAGCCTCTGGTCGATGTTGGATACCAAGCTCACCAAGTCCACAGCTTTCCATCCCCAAACGGATGGCCAGACAGAGGTCGTCAACAGAATGATTGTACACATTCTGCGCATGTACAATTCAAAGCATCCACGCACATGGGACGAGAGCCTCCCTTATGTACAACATAGTTATAACCGGGCTCTCCACGGTTCAATTGGCCATAGCCCCTTTCAGGTGGGCTTGGGATTCCAGCCACTATGTCCCATTGACGTAGCCATGCCATTTGCAGCTGCTCAGGCCGATTCAGCGCACGTCCAGTCTGAAGTTGACAAAGAAAGTAGCTTCATCGAGCGCATTCAACACATCCGCCAACAAGTTCATGATATATTGGACAGAGCCAATGCGAAGTACAAGCAGCGCCATGATCAACACCGGGTGCCACACAACTTCCAGGTGGGCGACAAAGTATGGCTGCATTTGCAGAAGGAGCGCCTCACTGGACCTCACCGCAAGCTTCGCCCGCTCCGATACGGGCCGTACACCATCACCAAGGCTGTAGGGAACAATGCTTTCGAGCTTAGTATTTCACCATTCCTTGGTCTGCACCCAGTCTTCAATGTGGATCGCCTTCGTCCTTACTTCCCACCTCTACTGGACACTTCGGACATTGTAGAACAACTCACACCAACAGAGTTAAACCCAGACTGCATGGAACAGGCCACCACAGATTGTATCATGGACATGCAAATCAAGAACACTCGTCAACAGCAGATCCAACTGTATCGGGTTGTCAAAGCTGGCCAACTCCTGCACCAAGGAAAGTGGTACACCAGGGACCAAGTTCAGCAGAAATTTCCTCATCTCATGGAGGAACTTAACGCAATGGGGACCATTGCTTCCTAAGGGGGGAGGAATGATCCAGGTGGATATTAGTGGCCACCCGCCTATTCCACTTGGGCCCCCACCATTGTCTCTTTCAGTTTTTCAGTTTCGGCATAACTTACTATTTTTAGCAGTTTTTCGGGTCCTGAACTTTCGGAGCCGTTTTGAGGCCCTAAACAACATTTTTTGGGCATCGCGCCTCAAGCGAATATCATTTCATTTTGAAATTATATTCATGGCGAAAGTTGTAGTCCTCGAATAGAGATTTATAATGATGTATCATGTGCGTCAAACGGAGATAGTATGCCAAAGTTACATCCCTAGGAAGTTGAAACACCAATTTACCCAAACGGGGCCCATAATTTTGGAGCTTCATCTCCTAGGGTTATTTTTTTGGATGTTTAGGGTTCTCCATTGTTTCTCAATAATAAATAGGCCCTCAAGCCTCATTGTAACTCAGTTTAGAGGCATGTAGCCGCCACATCTCTTCTCAGAGATAGCTACCAGCGCCCTAGCTAGTTTTATTTCCATTATGTCTGTAAACAAATTTCAGTTCTTTGATATTAATGAAATGAAGTGCTATTTCCGTTGCATCTTTGTATTTATGGTTATATGTTTATTCTGTTGCGTTCCTGCATAAATCCGGATCAATGAAAGAGGTGAGTTGCTTGTTGTTCTGGATCAACATCCAAACTCTCTCTTTCTCTAGATCTACCTCTGGTTTCATTTTCTTCACCAGGGTAAGCGGTGTCCCCTTGTACCACATTGACCAATCATACACGGTGGTGATGGCACCTTGCACATTCCTATTGATATTGACAAACTCTCTGCTTTGTTGTTGCAAGTCATGTAAGCGGACAACTACCTTATGTACGATCATAAGCTCCAAATAGAGGAATTGTATAGTGTCTCTAAGTGTGTGTACTTCAACAAGTATGGTTACTCTCATCTCCTCCAAGTAGACGTGTGCGGAAGGTGCATTCTATACTGATGCACGGAGTTGCTCACTCTCTTGCTAGGTAGCCTGTAGATTTTACACCAACTATTTGTTCTTGAAAATCAAATACTAAGTGTTAGATCTCGCCACACTTGTGAAGGCCAAGTTATCTTTGGCAATGGAATTTGGATTCGCGTTGGTGCCTACCATTATCACCCTTTCTCTAACGAATGCAGGTGATGCATGATCATCCAGAAAATTCTTTCTTTGTTCTTGTGTAATCCTCTTCTAGAGTTTATCAAATTATATATTGTACACATCCATTACCAGATCATCATCAAGAGGCATGATGTCTCTTTCCTCGCTTGTGGCTAACTCTGTAGCTATAGGTGGTGGAGTCTGAATGGTTACCTGTGGTGTGCTTGGAACCAGGTCCACATATTCATCATGGGGCTCTGGATCCAACTCCATATCCGCAAATTCAATCAACTCCTCAATCTGTTGATCAAGTTGTCAATCTTGCATTTGTTCGCTCTCTCCCTATTTTGTTTGTTGATCATGTTCCTAATCTTCAACCTGTATGGGTGTTGTTTCTTCCACTATGGCACCTTTCCTTCCTTATTCTTCCTAATTTTTCTTCTCCTCATGTTCTCTCCTTCTTATTTCTCATTCTTCCCTTAGCTCTTGTTCTGCACTCTCAGCTTTGCTTCCTCCAAGCTTTACTTCTCTCTCTTCCTCTGCTCTCCTCTTTGTAACCTACGCTTCCTCTTTGATTCTGCTGCCAAAGCTACTTGTGTAAGGAAAAAATCCACTTTCATCTTCTAGCTTTGTTCATCCTCTCCACTTCAGAAACCTTCCTCTTTCCCTTATATTGTATCGGGTTGTTGTCTTTTTTGTTATTTCTTCTGGAACTATTGTCGTTTGTAGAGTATCCTGTGAATTCCCAGCTATACTGATCAGTTCATGAGGTCTGGAGGAATTATAGCAGTTCTTCTATAGTTCCTCCTTCAACCACTGAAATGCCCCGCTGACCCAATTGTATTATATTCTCGCATAGTGGTATTCCCCTCAAATCATACATATTGAAATATTTTGTACCAAACTCAAACTTCACCATGGATTATGCTTCGGTATCTGCAACTGTGATATTATTAATCTTGTATAACTCAATCTGCAAAGGAGGTGTGAGCCATTGTGATTTCTTCTTCCTGTGCATTGTTGTTGAAAACCCTGTGGTGAGATGGTATGATACTTCTTGCATGACAAGTTTGTCAGTGGCATACTTTGGAAAAATATGCGGCGTCTTTTCCCCCCCAAACACTCTAATCAATGTGTCATCTATTAAGGCAAACCAATCTGCAATCTATGATATTGATTCCATCACTCCTCGTGACATGCAAGGTGTGTCCTCCTAAAAGATAAGCTTGTATAATGGGATGATGAAGTGATCAGTTAGTTGCTCCATATCTCCTCGATGGTTGCAATCTGAAAGTAGATTACAATATATATGCACATCATTTTCTCTTGGTTTCCACATCCAGTTCATGTCAGGAAATGGATTCTATGCATAGATTGCATCCAGTAAGTATGCAAACATATAAAATCGTGCTTGCTCTCCCTTGGGAGTATCTCGGGCTTGTGCTACATGGGCTCTCAGCTGATGATCTAATATATTTGACCAGCTGAATAACATTCCCTCATCCACTACCTAGTTCAATAAGATATCCCACCCCTCAGGAAAGGTATTTGTGCTCAACTGACCTATTAGAAAATTATATATTACAGAGCAATGGAACACATAAAAATATGTGGAAATACAAACACAAAAAACATATAAAACAAGAGAGACACATATATATGTGGTTCACCCAACTTGGGCTATGTCCATGGAGAAATAACCAGTCTTTCCTTTATATAATCCAGAAAAATGAAGAGACACAACCTACATTAAATCCATTGTAATATCTTCTACTCTCTCACAAAGTCACCCTTTCTCTTTCTCGCTCAAAATACACACAACCACAATTCTATTCCCTCATATGAACCGAGGGGTTGCCTTCTAGGGAAAAAAAACCCTAAATTAAACATAACTTCTACCGTCATATCATCCGCCTAATGAACGGACCATATTGAAATGACATTACAATATTTACAAGGCATTTTTACATCTATTTTTAGTTTCAGGGGCGCTGGCCCCTGGACCCCCCAGCCGGGAGGGATCCCCCCCCAAAACCCTGTGGGGGGGGACAAGTCCCCCCAGTGTGGATTGGTGTACAGTATTCCTGGGGTATACATCTGGCTAAAACAAAGACCTCTAAATCAGGATGATAATCAGGCTCCACACCCAACAATCTCCCACTTGGAGACTGATTGTAGCAACTCCACCGCTGCTTCATTTGATGGACAATGACTCTACTATGGACCCGACTGTTTCTCATCTTCATCATGATAATTGAAGACCAATTGAAACTGAGCATGACCTCAGTTTCTCCCTGGTTACAAATTTTGTTAACATATATGCAGTATTATGGCTAGTGTGTATATTTTCCAGCTTCAACTGTCCATCTTCCAACACTAGCCATATGAAATGGTACTTCAGTTGTATGTGTTTAGTCTTGGAATGAAATGTTGAGTTATTTGCAAGATGAATGGAACTCTGGTTGTCACTGTATAACCTTCCCATCTCCCGCTTCTTACCCAATTCATCCATAAACCTTTGTAACCAAATTGTTTCTTTACTAGCCTCTGTAGCAGCAATATATTATGCTTCTATTTTTGAAAGTGCAACAACACTTTGCATTTTCAAAACCCAAATGACATTTTTTCCATCTACAATAAATAAATACATTGTAGTTCTCCCCCTGTTATCTCAATCACCTGCCATATCTGCATCAACATATCCTTGTATAGAAATATTTGAACCACTAAAGCATAATGCTTGATTTGTGGTACCTCTCAAATACTTGAGAATCCATTTCACTGCCATCCAATGTTATTTTCCTGAATTTTTCATGTACCTTCTTACAACTCCCACTGCATGTGCAATAGCTGGCCTTGTGCAGACCATTGCATACATTAAGCTTCCAACTGTTGATGTATATGGAAATTTATACATATAATCTATTTCTTCTTGGGTCTTGGGGCACATCTCCTTACTAAGTTTGAAATGGATATCCAAAGGTGTACTAACTAGTTTTTCATTCTACATATTAAATATTTCCAACACCTTTTGTATGTACTCATTTTGAGACAATGTTAATTTGTGATTTTTCCTATCTCTAGTTATTCTCATACCAAGGATTTGTTTCGAAGCTCTCAAATCCTTCATTGCAAATGAAATTGCCAATTTTCCTTTGGGTACATTTATTTCTTGCATTTTAAACCCTGCAACAAGCATGTCATCTACATAAAATAATAATATAATATAGCTGCCATCATTTTTCTTTTTCAAATAAACACAATGATGAGAGTGACATCTAGTATAACCTTGTTCAGACATAAACCTGTCAAATTTTAGATACCACTGCCTCAAAGCATATTTTAAGCCATACAAGCTCTTCTTCAACCCGCACACTAAAATTCCCTTCCCTTTGACCTCATATCCTTGTTGTTGTTTCATATAGATCTCTTCCTCCAAATCTCCATGGATAAAGGTTATATTTACGTCTAATTGTTCAAGATGAAAATCTTTCGTTCCTACAAGACTTAAAATATTTCTAATTGAAATCATTTTAAAAACAGGAGAAAATATTTCATCAAAGTAAATACCTTTCTTCTGAGCAAACCCCTTCACCAAAAGTCTAGCTTTGTACCTATGTTTTCTCCATCTTCTTCCTTCAACCTATAAACCCATTTATTATGCAATGTTGTTTTACCTGCAGGCAACCTGACTAAGTCCCAAGTATGGTTATGTACCAAGGATTCCATCTCTTATTTCATGGATAGTTCCCACTTTTTCCTTGTTTCTGACTGCATTTCTTCTTCATAACATTCTGGTTCACTAGAATCAGTCAATAATACATAATATAATGAAGGAGAGTATCGTTCATGGGGTCTACTTATCCTGGTAGATCTTCTGACACCACTTTCTGGTGTTTGAGGTGCATGTTGCTATTGTGGTGGTTTTTGTTGATGTGGTTATTGATTATTATTATTTTCAGGCACCTTTAATTTTTCTTTGATCTCATCAAGCACTGTATACTCTTTGTTTTCTTTATCATGTTTCTTTTCCTGCATCTGATCCTTATACAAGACCTTTTCATTGAATATGACATCTATGCACCTAATTATTTTATGATTATCATAATCATATAAGTGATAACCAAAACCATTAACACCATATCCAATAAAGGTACATTTCTTTGATTTTTCCTCAAGATTTGTTCTATTTTCTTTATTAATATGGACAAAGGCCTCACAACCAAAAGGCTTTAAAAAATAATAGTTTTCATTTTTACCTGTCCATGCCTCCTCTAGAATACCACCATCCAAGGAACTTAAAGGCCCTCTGTCTATTAGATAAACAACAATATCTACAGCATCTACCCAATATTGTAAAGGAAATCCTGCATGCAATCTCATGCACCTTCCATGCTCCATGATTGTCATGTTCATCCTTTCTGACACGCCATTTTCCTGTGGTGTTCCTAGAACTGTCTTCTCTCTGCGAATTCCATGCTCTGAATAGTACTTATCAAACTCTTTGCCACAATATTCACCTCCATTTTCTGATCTGACACACTTCAACTTCTTTCTTGTCTCAATTTCAACCAAAGCTTTCAATTTCTTGAAAGTGTCAAATACATCATATTTATTCTAAATACAATAAATCCAAGTTTTTCTAGTTGCATCATCAATAAAAGTAACATAATAATGAGATCCACTGAGAGATGATACCTGAGTAGTTCCCCATACATTTTTATGCACAAGCTCTAATTTTCCACTCTTCTTTCCTTTCCCAACTCTAAGAAATTTGACTCTTTTGTTTTTCATAAACACAATTCTCACAAAAATCCAAATCAATATTCTTCAAACCTGGAAACAAATTTCTTGAGTGAAGAATCTTCATCCCCTTCTCACTTATGTGTCTGAGCCTATAATGTCATAATGTTGCATCCACTCCTCTGGAATTTAAAGCATAAACACAATTAGAAATATCATTTCATAAATACAATGTACCAACCTTTTCTCCTTTTTCTATTACCAGGGCTCCTTTAGTGACCTTCCAGGTTCTATCTGTAAAATTTGTCACACAACCTTCACCACCTAACTACCCTGTTGAAATCAATTTTTTATTCATATCAAAAAACATGCCTTACCTCCTTTAATAACCATTGGTTTCCATTTTGTTGTTTTACAAGAACTTTACCCATTCCAAAGATTTTACAGGGTTTATCATCACCCAAACGAACTTGTTCTCCTTGAACATAGTCATGAAAATATTTCTTATCGGGTATGGCATGGAATGAGGCCAATGAATATACCACCCAGGCAGCAATAACATTTTCTAAAGAAAGAATCAAAGCATCTTGCAACACATCACCTATCACATTCACTTCATGATTGTTTTCTTTTTGTGTGTCTCCTTATTTTCCCTTCCGAGACTTACAGTCTTTCTTCAGATGTCCTTTCTTTCTACATTCCCAACACAGTATCCCCGATCTAGTCTTGGATCTGACTTTCCTTGACTTATTGTTATATCCTGGACTCTTTCCTCTTTCCATTTTTCTTCCCCTAGTATTTTCACTCAAATCATTACTTGATGTCCCTCACCGGAGCTTTTCTGTCACATTTCATTGCTAAGGATGGCACCAACAACATCATCAAACTTTAAATTACTAGATCCAGAGACAGAGCTACTAATGGACATAACTAAACCATTCCAACTTTCTGGAAATGAGCATAGAAATAACAAAGCCCTAACTTCATCATCAAATTTTACCCCTACGGAACTTAAATGGATGGTAACCGTATTAAATTCATTTAAATGGTCAACAATAGATCCACCTTCCGACATTTTCATACTAAATAAACGCTTCATAAGAAATACATTATTTGAGTTCAAGGGTTTTTCATATATTTTGGTCATTGTCATCATTAAACCCTTTGTTGTCGTTTCCTTTGAAATATTAAAGGCTACCAACGCTGTCGAGCACAGCCATATTGTTCTAAGTGCCTTTCTGTCGAGAATCCCCCATTCTTCATCTGTCATACTCGACGACTTCTTTGTTTTTCCTCTCAATGGTAGCTACAGATATTTTTGATACATATAATATTCCATATGCATCTTCCATAGCTAGTAGTTTTGGTCGTTAAATTTCTCAACCCTAAACCTGCCATCTTCCACCATTGATCCCACTCGAACCAAGAACCCTTCTTTTTTGTGAGTTTATCAACCAAATATACCTTGGACTCTGATACCAGTTCTTAGAAAATTACATATTACAGAGCAATGGAACACATAAAAATATGTGGAAATACAAACACAGAAAACATATAAAACAAGAGAGACACAGATATATGTGGTTCACCCAACTTGGGCTACGTCCACAGAGAAACAACCATTCATTCCTTTATATTATCCAGCAAAATGAAGAGACAACCTATAGCATATCTGATGTAATATCCTCTACTCTCTCACAAAGTCCCCCTTTCTCTTTCTCGCTCAAAATACACACACCACACGCATACGCAATATTATTCCCTCATATGAACCGAGGGGTTTCCTTTTAACCCTAAATTAAACATAACTTCTACTGTTCGATCATTCGCCTAATGAACGGCCCAGATTTACTAAAAAATTACAATATTTTACAAGCCAATTTTACATCTATTTTTAGCTTCGCCACCCCCCCCCCTACGTGGAGGGGTGTATAGTCTTCCTGGGGTATAAATCTGGCTGAAATAAAGACCTATAAATCAAGATGATAATTAGGCTCCACACCCAACACTAACCATGTATTCTGCAAGCTAGGATGACCAAGAGCTGGTAGGCCTTCCCGAGTGACTTTGTCTTGTATGTGTGGGTGGGTGAATGTCGAAACTAGGATGGCTCCTTCACCCAGATTTTGAAAATATATATTGCGTTTGTGTATTTTGGGTGGCATATAATAATGATTCCATGACCTTTACTGGCTCGGGAAGTTGATACATGCACTGATAATCGACTGCCAGAAATGTAGCAAGCTTATGTCCACTGGTGTTGCAAAGTGTCATAGTTTTCGCATCCATGTGTGATACAACCCAGCTAATCACATCTGCACATGGGAAGGTTGGATACTTGAGTGCAACCCTATATAGTCCTGACTGTCAGATGCTAAGATAAAACCTGTCATTCCTCTAAATTTTCCCTACAGTCCTCTGCAAAAGAATATTTAATTTGTTTCCATGTTAGTGTTGATTCGTTTGACATAAACAGTTGAGTATCCACATTTATTGGAAATTTAACTAGTGCTTGCTCAACTACTTTCAGTGGTTTCTTTTGAAGCATATCTCTTGTGTGCCATGGTAACATTGATTGTTGTAGAGGTGCTCAAAAACTATTGTACCTGTGGGATAGAAAAGACACTCACGTCAAGAAAAAATTAGTCTTAATAAAATCCACTTTCAAGGAATGTTCAAGCATCAAATCGGGCATATGATGGGAAGGATTGTGAAATTTTCACTGAAAAGAGGGGTTGGATGCCTGTGGAAATTGTTCATTGTGCATTCCCAGTAGTCAGGGTCAAAGGCTGAGGTCTAAAACTGCCTAATGTGTAGTTTAGCCTAGGCAACGATCTGGGAGAGACTGTTTGTTGCGCAGTCTCAGTGGCCAGGGATTCAGAATGATTCCTGGAACTACACAATGCACATTTATTTCAGCCTGTACTGTGCACTACGTAGTTCCAGAGGACAAGATATTATCTTGAGCCTTAGGATTGCGTAATGCCTAGCTGAAAATTTTGAAAATCGGCCAAGGGAAGTGTGGAAAAAAAGCACATCTAAGAGATAGTGTTGGATTGGGTGAATATATGACTAAGTGTGAATGGAAAAATAAATATTGAGTGCAGAAACTAAATAAATGGGAAGAAAACCAAATTGGTGAGGAGAGTCGTCGTACCATCAATGCAAAAACGAAGAAACCAATGCAATGCTTGTGAAAGAAAAATGATAGCTTGAAATATCACTTCTACAAGCTAAATCAAGTTGAAACACCAGCATGCATGCAAAGAAATAATAAAAAAAACACTCACACAATCTAAACAGAAAAAAAGCGACAGAAAAAGAGACAAAAAGCGATAAATGTGAAACTCACCCAGAAAAGCAACGATGATCGCACTGAAGGTTCCTTAATCTCCTCAGGAATGCTAGAGCTCTAATATCGAGTGTCAAATGAGCTATAGGGGTGTCGATTAAATATATTTGAGAAAATTATGGTTTATGATGCGCATGCCAAAAATCAAGGAAAAACAACACTTGGCGAAAGTTTCCAAAAATAGCAAGTATGTCTCCTTCGGGAATCTAAAAATGGATCCCCATTTTTTAGGGATGATTTTTTCTTTTTTCATCTTTTCTTTTTTTCTTCTTTTTCTAGAAACTGTCATGCATATTACCGGGAAATATTGCGCAACTTTGGGGAATTGGGCAACTTTCTCGCTTAGTGCACTGCGCAATTTCTGAGTTCAGTAATGGGCTACGTTGTTTTTGGGATTAGTATCAGGCTTCCCTCCATGAATTCATAATTTTTGGGCTCAAGTAACACCTTCCAATCATGACTGTGCAATTTCATTCATTAAGGTCAAGCCTTCCCTCATCGATTGCGTAATTTCTGGAGGCAAGCCCGGAACTGCTACAAAACCAAGTTTGGAGATTAGCTTGTGACTTAGAAAAATGATTTAAGTGCAAAAGAGAGTGAACACAAGCACATATGATAATATAAGTTTCAATCAAAGCTTGAATACTTGATAGCAGTGCAAGATAAGCTCCTATGAAAATAAGGTTGGGCTCCAAAATCTAAGCAAAGGCAAAATTTTGGAGGGTGGTTGTAGTTGCTACAACACTGGTGACACACTAGTAGAACTCTAACTCTTTGAATGAATATTGTCTCATGAAAAATTGGTCTCATCCTTCTGGAAGTGTTCTTCAATTCATTTATTACCACAGATTCCTCACTTATTCTAAGTTAAAGATAGTCCCATCCATCCTCTTCATAGGTGGCACACTAACCAAGCCAAGTCAAACCGAGTTGTTTCGGTTGGGGATGAGGAGTATATAAGTGCACAAGTAAAATAAATTGTCCATTAGAGGAATTTTGAGGTAAAAAATGGGCCTCCTAAGGAAAATCTACAATCAAAATTCACTTTATGAGAACCAATCACATTTTATGGAATGACATTATCCCCCATGGTTGATGTCGCATTGTTTGAGTTAAAGGTACTTACTTGTCACATTTTCAATGGTGGATAAAAATTCATGGTTAACCATGGTAGTGCTCTAAGTAATTTTTAATGTCATAAAGTAAAGCACTCATAATAAAGGTCATTTCACACTTTTTGAATAAAATATTATTATTGTCATTTCATATTTTTTGAAAAAAATAATGCATATCCCTATACAATCTTCATGTCTTTACACACTATTCAATAAATATTATATTTTTATATTTTCGTATATTTATTTTTAAATTATATATTCATGTCATTTTATTTAATATTACAATTTCAAATCAATTATAAGTTAATATTATACATGTGAAATCAAAATAAATAAAAATATAACCTTGTAATTTTAGGACAAATCGAATCAATGAATATCATTATTATAATATTAATAGCAATGTCAACATATAAAAATTAAATCAAAAGGTATATTAGTTTTGTTTGATTTGTGTTTTTTTTAATAAATTATTCTTTCAAATTCAACTTAATTTTAGGTTATTGAATAATATGTAAATTTATGCTATTATAACTTTTTTAAACAAGTCAATGTGATATGGATTATAAAAAATATATAGTGTGTTTTTCCAAAGTATAAAATAATAAATTTTTGCTATGTTAATTACGATAATAATTTTATTAAAACATTTAATGATTAAAAAGTGAATATAATTATTGATCCTACAAATTTGTTTATATTTAACTAGAAATTATAAAATAATATGCAAATTGTGTTGTGATGTTTATCTTAAAAAATCAATAACATTAAGTTTTTACATATATATTTTGCATTTTATTTATTTATTTATTTATGTAAACTAGTGAAATAAATTTTTAAATAGGTATTTATGTTATAAAATAACTTCAAAATGTGTCATGTATTTGGATACTTCCTCCATCTATGATTCATGCTAAAGTATTATCATCAATATAGAAGTCATGCATCCCTTATTTATGTTATAGACTTTTGTTTTCAATTTCTTTAATGTCCCACTTGATTAATGAGGAGATATCCCTTTTGTATGGAGTAGTAGCTTCCATAGCTTTATGTATTACCCTACTATGATTTTCTTGCTTGGAATGTCCTTCTTGCTTCCACTTTCCAAGTCAATGATTCTCATGTTCATCCTATTTTACCTCCCTTAAAATGATTGCCTATAAACTCTAAGACTCGACAAAACACTTTATACACTTGTATCGATTAAGAGTTTGCTATAGTCAAATAAATAATATGCAAAAAAGGATGATGCATAACCCTCCCTCCTCAAAATACTAAAATTGGAGTAAAATCATGGTTGTATCAATCATAAATTTCATTTGGAGTATAATGCCATATCATGAACAAAGGGAGGAACAACGGCTCGTATTTCACTCTACCTCCACCTGCGACCTCCATTACCTCTTCATTATTCTCATGCATTGGAACAACATGAAGTGGTACAATGGTCTTAAACCAAATCTTACCTATGGATGTATTTGGCACTCCTCAAACATAGGTTATAGAGTGGGGAAATAAATTCATTACAAATCCTAGGATAGAAGTGATTGTGCTCCATATTCTAATATTTTTGGAAAAATACATTTCTTGCAAGATACATTCTAGATCCAAACCAAAGGACATGTTAGGGAATGGGTTAAAAGAACATACTTAACAATCCAATGGTTATGAGGCCATAAATAATTTGAAACATTAACCAAGGAAATGATTCTTGAAGTTATCTATTGCATGGACCAAGTTTTTGGAGATGATCTCCACCTCATTGAAGATGATTTTGTTTCCATAAATCCCTAGAGAAAAAGTATCCTATTCTTGTAGAAATGGGTTATGTCTTTCTCTCTATATGATATCCTCATTAGGACCATAGAATCTTACTAACTAACAACTTGAAACTCTAAGCAGAGTACCACCCTTAGGTAAATTACTCAAATTATTTTGTGTTATCCCATCATTTCACTAGTATTTTAGGGATCATTGGTTTCTCTATGTGCTTCCAAACACTCTCGTATTAATTTCTAAGTGGGACTGGGAAGATTATACTTCCATTGTATACTAGCAGCATAAAAAAACAAGCAAGTCTTCGTAATTTGGAGTAGATTTATGTAATATACATCTGTATAATATATCAATTGTTCCATATTATATGGGTAGCGGAAAATGTATACTTTGGTTGATGTTTAGTGAATGTGTAATCGTCAAACCATATCACCATGATCCCTTTATCCTTCAGGTGTGGGTTCCTCCAATACAATTTTGAGTTTAATAAGAGGAGTGGCCACTTTATACATCTAGTAGAGTTGCATAAATTAAGCACAAGTGGAAGTTTCTCGTGTGAACTTAATATCTCAATACACTATAATAGTTTTTCAATGAACCTCATTATAGGTCGCCTCTAATATATGATTGGTTCTACACTTCCACTTCATTTTTTTTTTCTTTCCAGAAGATATTATGTACACAATATTACAAAAAATGAATTTTATCTAATAATAAAAATAAAGTATTTTCACCAAAAACTTGAATCATAAGAATTAACCAATATAATGAGGGTAATGAAACACTAAAACATGGGTGTGTTTCTCCATGAAAGCCTCTTCAACACATTTGATATTTATGCAAGACAATCAAAATAATTTAACAACTACAATTTTTAAATAAGCCATTATCAATGAAGATTGAATGTAACATCCATGGTTAGAAATCCATGTAAAAATATATAAGACCATGGTTTATGGGACATGAATTTCAAGCTGAATGGTGGGAGAAACATCCTAGAAGGTGTTCATTTCGATTATTATGGCTAAAGGAAATGGCTAAGGCTTTTGAAAGGCATGAGGCATTAATTGGCATTTTATTTATGAAAATAATGGAAAATAGGAGAAAAGGGAGGTGAAAGGTCACAGGTTGCTTGTGAGGAGGAAAATGAAGTAAAATAATGGAAAATGAAGAAAATATAGGCGTCATTGATAAAAATTATTCTGAGGATCAATGGGTAAGCTTTTTGTCAATTCAATTTTGGAGCTCTCATTTCTCTCTCTCTCTCTCTCTCTCTCTCTCTCTCTCTCACTCATACTCTTATACACTTAGAGTATTCTTGGACAACTCTTGGAGAGTGTGGAATACTTGGCGATTTAGAGAAATAAGTCAAAGGCAAATCAGGAAAGTGCAAGAGGATATCGGAATCGGCATCTACAACAAGTTCTGATTGCAGGTACCAAGTTGCATGTATGTTTTCCTCACTATTTTTGGCATGCATGGTGTATACATCTGGATTTTCCTAGCCTTACCATTTCATGGATATCCATGGTATTGTGGGTTTATTCCATTGCTTATTTTCTAGTTGTTTCTCATGACTCCTTTAGTTGTTGGGTTGAGTTATTAGTTCCTAGAGCCTTGGTTGGACAAACGCTTTGGATCCCAACGGAAAGCTATTGGGTTGAGTTACTAGTCCTGAAGCCTTGGTTGGAAAAATGCTTTGGAGCCCTAGGTGGGTTGAGTTACTATTACTGAAGCCTTGGTTGGAAAAATTCTCAAGAGACCAGAAACAGTTGGGGTTGAGTTGCTAGTCTTGGAGCCTTGGTTGGAACAAACACTCTGGAGCCCTGGAGAAACTTGGATAGAGACCAATCCAATTTGGTTTTGATGTCCAACCCTAAGGTGCCATCACTGGTTTAGGGTTGATTTTCTTTTTCCTCTCGAAGCCTTAGATATATTGTGACTGATGTGTTAATGAGATCCCACATTCATGCTTGGAACATGGCACAAGGATGATTGGCTGAAGAGAGATTTGGTTCAAGCAATATATGGTCGGGTGGAACGTGGAAGTCCCATCTCCAGTTGGTTTTTACATTCCTTAATGATAAATTAATTCCATTGGTATTTGGTATGCAAATGTATTGATTTATATGTGGATTCTATTGTTGTTGTATCCATGGTATTTTTGTTGTTATTATGTTGGTTATGAGCATGTATTTTTACAGCGATGATGTATGGTTCTATCCATGTTTTTACTTGTAAATGAATGCACAATGTATCTATCGTCAAATATATTGTATTTAAGCTAATGGTGCAAGGGATCAATGCTTCTTAGCGATTCTCAAATAAGTATGAGACTGTTATGCTTAAATCTATTGTTGACACATGTACATTCAATGTTTGTGACATGTTTGAAAAAATTCATGTCATGGCTGGGAGGGGTCCATATGAGTTCTTGTTGATGTGATTGCTTACGTATCATTGTGTTATTGCTATTTAAAACTCCTTAAGTTTTCATGAAGTTTTGGGCAATGACCTGGGATCTGGGCCTGAAAAGGTGGCTCATATCCCAGAGATGCAGACACAGAACTAATTTTTTGGGGCCTTGGCCACTGGCATGCAGTGTTATGCCTATGGCTATAGCCTTCCAGCCAATTAAATGCAGTGTTATGCATGCGGCTATGGATCAAAAGGGGTCAAAATGTCAGTGTGACCCGGGGTTAAGAGGCCTAAAAGGTTGGGTTAGCTCTTGGGGGTGTTGTGGTTGATGTACAAGGTCTATAGGTGTTGTTTTCCATCGGTTCCACTTCCTTAAGGTCACCTAGTAGGTTGAACCCCATATAGTAGCCTCTCGTCACATGTTTACCCTAGTTGGTCGGTTACTTAGGTAGATGTGGGAAGAGGGTGTTACAGAGTGGTATCAGAGCAAGGTTCAACCCTTAGACTAGATTGTCGGTGTGTTGGTCATGCTTTTCTGTTGGTTGTATGTGTATTTCCCATACCTAGGGCATATGTTCTTGTTGCATCTATGTTGTGTTGGTCATGGTGGCAGGGGCATCGCCATGGAAGATTTGATGGTGTTATTGTCAACATGTTTTCATGAGTGTATGATTGGTTATGTGTTTCTCATGCTTGTGTATTTTTCGTTCACGCTTTCTTACATATTGTTACATATTGCACATGAATTGATTGCTTATGCTAGGGTTGCATATTGCTCATGCTTCAGTGTTATTCATGTATACTTTCTTGTGAGATGGAATATGTTGAACATGCATTGGTCGTTCATGATTAGGTATACATGTCAAGTGGGTGCATATGGTCAATTTTCCATTGGTTTGATTGAGGTTGTTTTGCATAAGGTCATTGTATGAAATTAGGTCATCATGATGATATTGGTATGTTATGATGCTAATGTGTTGGCTGAGATAGAGTAGAAGATGCAGATTATTAAAGTGATGTTGCAACAATGGACTGTGGGGTAAGAGCAGATCATCGTACAAGTTTGTAGGCTTGGCATGCAAGTATGGGATTCATGTTTGTTATAAGCATTAGGGTTATATACATGTTTGTCATCTTAATGTTGTTGTGGTTACATGTATGACAAATTTTATTTGATCATTTTATTTATATGCATTTTATGATTAGCTTATGTGTATGCCTTTCATTCTATTGATGTTATGGTTACATACATGAAAGATGCTAGTTGAATAGCGTAGTTACATGCACATGTGTCAGATAGTCATGAATGATAGTAACATGTGTTTGCATGCATTTTTATTGTTGTTTTATGTTAGATAAATTGATTATTATGTTTATATGATTGTTGATAAGTATGTTATAGGTTAACTTGTTGTTGTTGTATGATATTTGGCTTGATGATTAGGTTACATGTTGTTGATGAGCATGATATATAACTTGTTGTTGTCATATGCTAGTAACTTGATGATTAGGTTTATTGCATTAAGAACTTGATGTTATATGTATCATGTTAATTTGGATTGGCCTATGCAGATGGTTAGGGTTATTACATTCATGTATGATTCGATATATGTGTGATATTGTGTTGTAATAATCTAGAATAATTGTGCATATGTGATTGTTTGACAGTTGTTTATGAACTTATGATGTGAACATGTTATATAGTTAGTGTTATGGATATCATGACCTTATTTATGTTTGATTTGAGGTGTTGTGAAGTTATATCCTGATAATATAGATCGATTGTGCAAACAAGATATCCTACCCTAAGATACATTAGGGTATGAGTTGGCTTATGTCGTTTACTTCATGCTTGACTGTTTTATTTTGTCGCATAGTTGATCTATTTAGCATGGTATGTTTGCAAGTTGTTTTAATGTTTTATTAATTACATGATATGAATATATGTGTCTATAAGATTTCATGAAGGAATGATCTTGTTTTAAGATGGTTGTGCTAACACATATGTGTTGATATAGTCGGTATATACTTGAGTGTAAGTAGGTGATAGTTGTATCATTATGTATTATGACCGATGAATATGAGTTGATTTTTAATTATGACATGGTTGCTAGTCTTGGTAAAAGTTTATTTTGAATTGATAGATATGTTGTCTTGATGTTTGGTACATATGGTTGACATGTGCGTTATGTTACAAGGAAATGTGCTTGTCACAACAAGGTAAGGTAACTATAATGTTGTTATGTTTATTTATGCACTGACATTTATGTGTTTATGGTAGTATGATGGAGGGGATTACATGGCAAGAGACTACCATGAATATTGAATAAGGCTTTGGTTGATCTTTCCTTCGGAAGTATCAGTAACCATGGGATTGAGTCATGGTGTTTGTTTCTAGTATTGTGCTTGTGGTATTTTGTGATTTTTTGCACTTGATTTGCAGCTTTGTTTATGTCTGGTGCAAGGCCTTGCCACTTTGTTCATGGTGTGATATTGCTATTGGTTTTCTTAGTTTTATTCTTATCCGTTTCTTGTTCTTGCCTTTTGTTTGAGAATCTTGGGAATTGGTTGTGAAAGAGGAAAGTTAATGAAGCTCAAAGAGAGCTTTATTGTACCTAGCAAGTAATGAAAGACTTGGATGAATCCCCGGTGCATGTATAAGGGAAGTTGAAGGTAAGAATATGACAGCCAGTTGGACTGGTTGGGTCCATTGTGGTAAATGGATGGTGGAAGTAAAAACATGAGAAAGAAAACAGAAAAGGGTAAGGTAAATGGATATGAGGTGTCAAATGGCTTGGATATGATGGGAACTATTGTTCTCAATGTTGTGAATCTTGTGCACGAATAAAGGAAGCTATCTTAACGCAGGCCTTATGATATCTAGCAATTTTGTTGTGATCATGATTATGTTGATGTTGATGTTTGTATATGTATACATGTATGTATGTATATATGTCATTTTTGACGGGGTCATCATGGATCATGATTATTTAATGTCGATGTTTATCTGTATATATGTGTGTATGTAAGTCATTGTCTGATAGGATCATGATTTTTTTATTCTAATGATTATATGTATCTATGTATCTATGTATCTATGTCACTATATGATAGGGTTTTCAAGGATCATTCTTGTGGAGGAATGATTGCTTATGCAGGTGAATGACATGAAGAGGTTCTTGGTCTTATGAGGAATCAAGTGGGAAGAGTAACTTTTACAGATCTATGAGGTCAGTATCATATGGACATTAATTGATATTATATGCTTGTACTATGCCTATGTGTATGTTATGGACAGGTAATGCTGAGCGGTACATTAGTGAAGTGAAGGTAATGTGATCTTAGGCATGCTAAGATAGGCATGGATAATGGAAAGAAAATAGAAGCAAGGTTGCTTGGGTGGTTAGTGTGTGCTCTATGGATGTGTAGTACTAATGTTGTGTATATATTGTGCATTGTGTATGTTCAGTGATTGTACCTATGGTGATGTGTAATGTTTCATATGTAGTATTGTGTACATAATATGTTGTATGATTGTTGTATATATGGTGTTGTGTGTATATTGCATGAACAGTGCTAGGTATAGATGATGCTATGTACATGTTGTATATGCAGTTCTATGTACATATGGTGTTGTGTGTGTGTTGTACATATGGTGTCGTGTGAATGATTGTACATGTGGTGTTATGTGCATGTGGTGTTGTGTACATGTTGTACATGTGGTGTTGTGTGGAGGTGGTGTCGTGTACATGTCATGCTTGTGTGTCATGTACATGTAGTGCATATGGTGTTGTGTACATGTGTTATTGTGTACACATTGTACAGGTGGTGCAATGTACATTTGGTGTTGTGCAAGTGGTGTCGTGTACATGTGAAGTTGTGCACACATAATGTAAGTAGTGTTGTGTACAGGTGGTATTGTGTACATGTTGTGCATATGGTACTGGTATACATGTGGTTTTGTGTGCATGTCGTATATGTGTTGCGGGCATGTGATACTATGTTTGTGCATGGTATAGATTTGAGTTTATTTCAAAAAAAATTGTGTCTAATGGAAATTATGTACTTGGGACAGGAAAGCATGTAATGCCCAGTTTGGGATGGTTGAAACTGAATGCAATAACTAGCAGTGTCAGTAAAATGAATTGGAACATGCACCAGTATGTTAGTAAATACTTCAGGAGCAGGGCCATTATGGGACACTGGTACCCAATAATGTCCATTTATTTCCATCAGCATGTTATGACCATATGATGGTTTTGAGGTAGGTATATGCCTTTGTTGTTTGACCTTCCGATGCAAGGAATCCTTTCCAAGGGATGGACTACCCAAGATGGGGGTAACCAGATTTCCTAAGGGACTATGTAGCAGAGAAGGGAAGGTCAAGGATGGATTTGTTTTGGTCATTAGCATTTCTAAATGGAATCAAATGCACATTGAGAGTGTGCCCTGGAACAATGAGTTGGTAATTGTTCGTTGAGATGATACAATAGTGCAGGATTGTAGCGTTGTACAATGGATGCAGCTTTGACTTTGGAAATGGATTATGGAAATCTTGGGAAGGAGATGAATCCTAGTATTACCTTGAGGGTGGAGGTGTGAGCCTCTGGATTCCCTTGTTGATTTATCTAGGCATCATATCATTTTATTTGATGGTTGAGTAAATGTTCATATGTGTATATGTGTATATTATTGTAAATATTGTATCGAGTTGCATTTATAAAGCTCCATAGACATTATGATTATTTTCTAGTTGAAGCAAATGTGATTTTTATTGGAAATATTGTGATGAGTTATGTTATAAAGATCCAGTAAATTGTATGTTTGTCATGTTTCAGCAGGTTGACCATTGTAAATACTCAATGAGTTGTGTTATAAAGCTCCATAGGTGGTATTTTTTTTAGCATTTTGTTGGTTTGTAGGTGTCATTGAACACTGAGGATAGTGTTCCCCCAAGGGGGAGGGTTCTGTAATAACCCTGGTTAAAAATCTGTGTAAAAATATATAAGACCACAGTTGATGGGACACGTATTCCAAGCTTAATAATGGGAAAAAACATCCTAGCGAGTGTTCATTTCGGTTATTATGGCTAAAGGAAATTGGAAAAGGCAATGGCTAAGGCTTTTGAAAGGCATGAGGCATTAATTGGAATTTTATTTATGAAACTAATGGAAAATAGGAGAAAAGGGAGGTGAAAGGTCACAGGTTGTATGTGAGGAGGAAAATGAAGTAAAATAATGGAAAATGAAGAAAATAGAGGCCTCATTGATAAAAATGCTTATGAGGATTAGTGGGTAAGGATTTTGTTAGTTTTGTTTTGGAGCTCTCATTTCTCTCTATCTCTCTCTCATACTCTTGGACACTTAGAGTATTCTTGGAGCACTCTTGCAGAGTGTGGCACACTTGGTGATTTGGAGAATTAAGGCAAAGGAAGAGCAGGAAAGCGCAAGAGGACATCAGGATCAGGATATACAGTGGGTTCTTAGTGTAGATAGTGTAGATAACGAGTTGCATGTACGTTTTCCTCACTAGTTTTGGCATGCAAGGTGTATGCATGTGGATTTTCCTAGCCTTTATGTTTCCTGGATAGCCATGGTGTTGTGGGTTTATTCCATTAATTGTTTTTTGGTTGGTTCTCATGATTCCTTTAGCTGTTGGGTTGAGTTATTAGTTCCTATAGCCTTGGTTGGAAAAACTCTTTGGAGCCCAGCAGAAAGGTGTTGGGTTGATTTACTAATCCTGGAGCCTTGGTTGGAAAAATTTTATGGAGCCCTAGGTGGGTTGAGTTACTAGTCATAGAGCCTTGGTTGGACAAATGCTCTAGAGCCTAAAAATAGCTGAGGATGAGTTACTAGTCCTTGAGCCTTCATTGGAACAAACACTCTAGAGCCCTAGAGCAGCTTGGATATAGACCAATCCATGATGATTGTGATGTCTAACCGTGAGGTGGAATCATTGGTTGAGGGTTGAGGTGGTTTGGCCTCTGGAAGCCTTGGATTGATTGTGATTGATGTTTTTGATGAGATCCCACATTCATGCTTCGAATATGGCACGGGGGTGATTGGCTAAAGAGAGATTTGGTTCAACTAATCTATGGTCAGGTGGAACGTAGAAGTACCATCTCTAGTTGGTTTCTACATTAATTAATGATAAATTCATTCCCTTGGTATTTGGTATGAAAATGTATTGATTTACTTTAATTAATGATAAATTCATTCCCTTGGTATTTTGGATGAAAATGTACTGATTTATATGTGGATTCTATTGTTTTTGTATCCATGGTATTTATGTTGTTAATATGCTAGTTATGAGCATGTACTTTTACAGTGATGATGTATAGTTCTATCCATGTATTACTTGCAAATGAATGCACAATGTATCTATTGTCAAATATATTGTAAGCAAATTATGTAAGGGAGAAATGATTCTTAGCGATTCTTAGATAAGTATGAGATCCCTATGCTTAAATCTATTATTTACACCTGTACATTCAATGTTTGTGACATGTTTGACAAAATTCTTGTCATGGATAGGAGGGGTCCAGATGAGTTCTTGTTGATGTGATTGATTTCGTATCATTGTCCTATTGTTATTTAGCACCCCTTAAGTTTTAATGAAGTTATGGGCATTGAACTGGGCTCTGGTCCTAAAAAGGTGGCTCAAATCCTGGAGATGCAGGCACTGAACTGAGTTTTTGGGGCCCTGGCCACTGGCATGCAGTGTTGTGCCTACGGCTATAGCCTTCCAGCCCATGAAATGCATGTGTCTATGGCTCAAAGGGGATCAAAATTTTAGTGTGACCCAGGGGTAATATACCTGAAAGGTTCAGTTAGCTCCTAGGGGTGTTGTGGTTGTTGTACAAGGCCTATAGGTGGTGTTTTTCATTGGTTCCACTTCCTTAGGGTCACCTAGGAGGTTGAACCCCATATGGTAGCCTCTTGTCACATGTTTATCCCAGTTGGTCAATAACTTGGGTAGATGTGGGAAGAGGGTTTTACATTGAATATGATGAACCTATTCATAAACCTCCTAAACAAACATTCTCTAATTGATCCCTTTGTTCTTACATTGGACACATCCACTATCTAATCTTTTATTTAAGATCATATTGTGAATGCAAGGATATGATCCCTAATGTTTCACCTTTTCTTCATGTTTTTCCAAAAATCTTAATTCCAACATTGCCAAAACACATCCTTAGTATCAAAAACTATTTTCTTGGATGACTACATGCTACGATGCTTTAGCGATTTAGTCTTAATGGGATTTCCTTTTCTTGGAATTCTCCAACCCCGAAACATTTTAATCCCATGTTTTCACCATGCATTTTCTATATATGTTGACTTTTTTCAACATTCAAGGCATATCTAAAACCAAATTAGTCACAATAAATCACCAATCGCCATGAAATTAACAATTTGTATGTCAATTATTAATTAGCAATTTGAAAACTGAAATTTTTGAAGTAGACTCCATACTAAGAAATTCTTAGGTTGATGTTTTGAATCTATTAATCAGATTTATCATTAGGACGAAAAAATCAAGCAAAATAAGGAAGGAAAGAAAAGATATTAATCCAATATGGAGAGGGGGGATGAGAAAATAAGGAAGATAATGGTTGGCTTAAAGAAAAAAACCTAAAATATAACAAAATATTGCATTAATGATACACTATTAAAGAAAAAATCTATTTGAATGAATCATTATTTGTGTTGAGTTACATGCATAGTATAGGAAAGTTTGTTGACCAAGTTTTGTAATTTTTCATCATACTCCCAAGAGATTTCTCCAACCATTTTCTTAGTCTCCTTTAGCTTAGTCAAAACAAAAAAATTCAATGTTTATCAAGTCTATAACTTAGCTATAAATCACACATTTAATTCATCTAAGTCCCTAGCTACATCTTAGGGATCAATATATATGAACTTAATGCACCATTATAGAATCTTCCACCACATTTTGGTTAGGAACTTTATTGACTTAGGTTCCTAGCACTATAATCAATTTTTCCCTCTAGATGAATCCACATAAGAACCAATCTAGTTTTTCATAACCATCACCCCTCATAAAGATCTTGGAACTACTGTAACCATATCACCGGTTTGATTGTTCACTAAGATAGAACCTTATGGACATGTTTGAATAATTAGGCCTCATCCCCCACTTGAACTAAAATTCAAACATAACATATGCCACTTATTTTACTTGTATTTCCACCATCATTTTGTTTTTCACTACTACTACTATACCCCAATATACTAAGAAAATCATGTCCTTTCAAGTCAAAAGTAGAAGAAAAAGTTGGGACTACCTCTAGGCTTTTAATATTCATAGGAGATTGGTTTGGATTGGATCCACTTTTCTTAGAGTGTATCATGTCCACTAATTAACCTTCCTCTAGCTCAAATAATTAGAACACATTACCAAGTGTTTCTATCTCTTCTTCCTTTGTGATTATGTTTCTCTCCATAGGTTAATCAATGCCTTACAAATTGAGGCTTCCTTTTGGACAATCATGATCCATATAACATAACATTCTCACTTCCTTGTGTCATCACTTTTATTTTCTCTTCCAACTTTGTGGACATAGTCTCCCCACCTATTATTCTTTTTGGGCTCTTTCTAATTATTAAATCCCCTTCTCTGAAAAAATGTTTGGTATTATCTCAACACCTTTGAAACCTTTTAAACTCTTTTACTCATGCCTCTATGTTTCCATCCTCACTAATGCTTCTCTTAATTACATTATTATCATGATGAATCTACTTCATTCTATTCATCCACCAATTCTTAATTATTGCATTTTGTTTAAAATCCCATTTTACCCTCTTTAGAGAATGTGCTTCTTTCAATTTCACCTTATTCCCTTAGTAATTCAATACCATTCAATCCATTCTAGGTCACCCCCAAGAATGGGTGCCTACACTTCCATGGTTGGAGAACTAAAAGACATGTAATCCTCTTCCACCTCAAAATTATTTATTCATGCCACAATCTCCTTAACCAAGCTTTCATGAGCTCCTTTATTGAACTACTCCTCTTCTCTTGATTTTAAATAACTAGTTCAACTCTACTACAAACTTAATCTTCTATCTCAATATGGTAATTAACCTAAAAATATATTTCTCTTGAGACTTGGTGATTGAACTAGTGAGCCCTGGTATTGCACCAAGAATGTTGCAACCCCCAGAGGCTACTGTACTTTACTTTATCAACTCAGGGTTCGTACAAACTTGGAGGTGACTGTGTTATATACACAGCAGATGCATTCTATTCATGTCATCATCTTCTAAGTCCTACAAAAGGGTGTTATTTCTAGGGTTTTTGATTCAATTCTGCACACTTCTGATTTAGACCTAGAACTACTTGTGACTCAAATTTATTACTCTATTAACCTTCAAGTGACTATTTTGAAGCAATAAAATGCATCTATACATTATGCAAGAAAATAAATCTACAATTTAAACTTTGGCAAGAAATAGAAGAAAACTAGGTATCTTCATGAAGTAAATGGTTGAATTGAAATTGCAGAAAGAAGGCTAATATACCCACATATTCCTGAGCCAAATGGCTAAACACACTCTATCTACTTCATTATTTAACTACCATGATTTTACTATGCATCTAATCATGACCTAATTATGCTTGTAAATGCATTGTTTTGCAGCAAGGAGAAGGTGCTAAGGTGGCTTAGGAAGGTTTTGAACTCATGGATGCAGGGTTGAAGGTGACTTGATAGTTTTGGCAGGTCTATATGAGGTTTATGATGTTTTATGGTCTTAAGTAGATTCCCACTAATGTTTCTATTGGTTCTGCTACAAGTTTCATGTAGTGCTATAGAAAAGTCCTGAATTGCTACAGGAAAGTCTTGAATTGCTACAGGAAATAGTCTGAGGGAAATCTGAGGCCAAAAATGATGGAGAAAAGTGTAGGGGATCTGGAGTGAAGGTGTATGTGGATTAATGAAAGGTGGACAGCCCCTTTTCCAAGCTCAGAACCTCTTTAGAATCTTGTATTTCACTTCCACAGTTGCTCATGGTGTGAACGTGAAAATCTTAAAAATAGGCTTGAAGGCGACTTGATGAAAAGAAGGTTTTTGATGGGTGAGAAATGAAGCTAAGGGTGATGGTGAAGTCCTCCTTTGCTGTGCTACTTGAACCTGCAAGAAATTAACTTTTCATGAATAAAAATTGGCAAATATATGATGAAGGAAATGGAAAAGATGAGTTGAATTTGGAAATCAAACCTACTTAAGAATTCAAACATAAATATAACTTAGTATTCTAGACATGTTCATGACACTACAACAACCTAACTATTCTTTCCAAGAAATCGTAAACTAAAGAGAAAATTTGGCTTGTGAAGAAGATATGCCCTCCTCAAGCTCCAATGAAATAGATGAGAGAGGGAGGCTTGAAACACAGCTTTCTAAGTTTATAAGCTATTCTACCAACATTTATGCAAGCTTAGATACAGAAAAGAAAAATGGAAGCAAACTAAAAATAGTGAATTGAAATGTAAACAAACTAGCTAAAACTCATAAAGCAAACTAGCTACAATGACATAAAAATAAGCACGAATACACAAGAGAGACTAAGGCCAATGGATTGGGCCCTAACCCACAATCCTAGCCCTATGAAACTAAATCAGTGAAGGACAATCGGAATACTCATCTTATTGCAGAAAATAGTCTCATTGCATAATCACAAAAGTCTCAAAAAACCTATTACAAGAGCTAAGAGTCTATTAGCTTCATTCAAAGTTCGAATCCTAATGAGCTCTTGCTCATCCCTATTTAACCTAGAGGGTAGTTACCAACATCTCCCCAAAAATTAGGTGATGTGTCCTCTTTGACTACAAGAAAAGTGGAGCTTTGGTGCACTCGATCTCCCACTTGCTTGGTTGCCTTTGACTTTTAGTTGTTGGAGGGAATGTCGAGGATCACTTGGCTACCTTTGGAAGTTAAGGAGGTAGAAAATCCCACTAAAATCTCTCCTTGTTGTCTACTCCGAGCTTTAATTGCAAAATCTTCATCAAAAATGCAATATCTTCGTGATTATCCTGCATTCAACCCATATTAGGAATTCGAAGTGTGAAAAGCCTTAATCACCATCGACACTAGCAACATAAGACCATAATATAATTTAAATGTGAGAAATAGATACTTAATAAGGTTGAAAAGGTAAAAATTAACCCCTCCAATTATACCTAATGATGGAGCTCATCATCACCCCCTACAAAATGGTTGCTCATCCTCTGAGAAACTTGGTCTTCCTTCTAAATCTCTTTCAAAGCTTTAATGGGCCCTCTGACTTCCCAAGGAAGAAGTGTCAAAGTCCCTTCAGGAGGGTAAGAGCAATCATTATTTTATGCTTCCTCCCATTCTCTGTTCTTCTCATCTTGGTTTTATCCATCACTTAGTCCCAATAGCAAGGGTGGATTGAGTTTCAAACCAAGCCACTCAATCTTCCTAGCCTACATGACTCTTTTGTATAGTGGTGCCCTTTCTAGAGCACTTCTCAATATTTCTGGTGTGTGGTATTCCATGTTTTTGAGACCGTGAGGGAGGTTATTCCAACTCCTTTGACTATCCATTATTCATTCATCTCCCAACAACCTAGAAACATCATCAAAATGGGACATGGCTTTTTTTTTTGTGTTGAGCTACTTTTCTGCAAGTGCATCATCCTTTTATATCTTGATATGGTTGTTAATGACTCCCCTAGGGTTGAATAGTTCTACCCTAATGTGTAGAGGCTCCATGTTTTCTCTCCTTATGACCCTCCTTACTTCTTGTGCTCTAGCTTCCTCATTAACCATCCAAGAGGCTAATTCCATTAACTGCATGTCTCCCATTCTAGGATTAGGGTCCCAAATGTTCAAGTCTGTCAACACAAGATTGTGCATATGGAATTCTACCATATTTTCCTTGTCTACCATACTTGACTAGTTGCAAAATTCAATGAATTGTTTGCAGTTCTAAAAAGGTAAGGATCCATGAGAGGCTAGTGTCCTGATTTGAAATAGGAGCCACTGTCACTAGTACATTTGGTCAAAATTCCAACACTTTTGACGTATTGTCGGAAATTTCCCCAATTTTTATCAATTTTTCAAATCCCACCAACAACCATCGCTATATCGAAATTTAGGGACATCGTCAGTATTGTGATGTTTAGGAACGTCGTCGAAATACTGATGTTTCGAGACACAACGTCGAAAATGCGAAGTTTCTAAGACTTGAATCGGTATTGCGACGGTTTGGGGAAAACATCGCTATTTCGACGTTTAGAGACACTTGTCGGTTGTGCGACGGAATTGGGGACAAATGTTGGCATTGCGACGGTTTGAGGAGAACGGTCGGTATTGCAACGATTTGGGGAAAAACGTCGCTATTTAGACATTTAGAGACATTGTCGATAGTGTGACGGAATTGGGCTAGTCAACCATCGGTATTGCGATGGTTGGAGGATAACCATCGGTGTTGCGATGTGTTGATTAAACGTTGTAATAGCGATGATGATAAACATTGTAATTTTCCTTAGATTTTAACCAATTTTTTTTAAGAAATGTTAACCCAATTTCATAGTCTTCATCTTCGATATCCATTCAATTACATGTAGTTTCAATCATGTCCTATACAAGTTTTAAAATAAAAAACAACAACAAAGTACCTTAAAGTATCATATAGACCAGTTCTATATTTTAAATAGAGAGTTTAAATTATGTGATGAAATAAAATAAAATTTATTTATTATTTTTTCTTTTAACTATGAAATGTTGATAGTTTTTTAAATGAAAATGTTTTATAATAAACCATTATATTTTTATTTAGATATTTTCCCAATATTATGAATCGTGTTAATGATTTTTTTTTTGTATTTTAAAATATTTTGAAGTAGGTACATTAAAGACATGTTCTGGTTTCCATGGACGACGACTCCAAATACTTCATGTAATGAAATGCGGATTTATTGAGAGTGTTTAACATTTTATTTGTCTTTTTCCTTTGGATCATTAATAGGTAGGGAGATTGAGATTATGCAGAGGCAGCCAGGTTTATTTTGTAATGTTGTTTTTTTTTTTTTTTTTATTAATTTTTATAGGATTATAATAATATATTTGTTATTTGTTTACTAGGGTGATTTAATTGACAATTATTATGTTAGCTAGGTCAAGCTAAAAAAAATAATAATATATTTGTTATATTTAATTGTTATTAATTTCTCTTGAAGTTATAACATGTTTAATCTTAAAAATGAATATAAAAAAATTTATCTTTAAATTTAATGAATGAATAAATTAGAAGTTTTATTATAACTTTTTCAAAATATAATGTGTTGTGTATTGAAGAATATTTACCATTTTTTCATTACAATCTTTGTATTGTGATTACCCCACAAATCGTAGCCTAATG
The DNA here is from genome assembly GCA_034641835.2 of Pinus albicaulis. Lineage (NCBI taxonomy): Eukaryota > Viridiplantae > Streptophyta > Pinopsida > Pinales > Pinaceae > Pinus > Pinus albicaulis. Next base: position 774,922,405 of record CM076581.1, read on the forward strand.
TGGGCCCTCCCCACCTGCTTTGACATGGTGACAGATCACACTTTCAAGAGTTGCAATTCATGTGTCACTCGCGTAGTATTGACTAACGTGCGCGTCACCTTGGAAATTCGCTTCAACATGACATTTTTCCTTCAAAGTTACTTAATTTTTGTACCACGTGGCCAATATAACCTCGCACATAACCACGTCATTGTTGATCATAAAGACTTTGTATCATAATGGTAATATGATGGATCTCATTCATTGTCAAAACACCCCTAATCACTTGACCAAGGAAGCAGCCACCATGGAAACCTTGTGCAACAAGAGCATTGGCACATAGCACAATATACATCATAACTCCAAGTAGAGTGAAACACCCTTAAATCATGCATAGTGTGCCCGAATAATGGTAATGTGATCTCCCTCAGTCTCAGCAATATTATGCATTCCAATACTTTCATGTGCTTTAATTACCATGACCATGCAAAGTTATTTAAGATCAACATCCCTTCTATCTAGAGCATATCATTCGGTGCAGGTTGCAATATGTGTCGTAAAATTTGTGATTCAGCTTCTCAGCGAAGGCCTCTTGACCTTAATGACTTGGCCTTCTAACCATTCTTTACCTTCAATATCTCTCCCTCTCTAGCCTTCTGCTCGAACTTTCTATTACCCTCTCCTATGTTCATGCATGTCATCCCTTTAGCCTTTTTCCAAGCTTCACATCCCAATTTCCTTTGTCCAGGCGGGTCCAGTCGGGTCGAGTGGGGTCGTGTTAGGTTGCGGTGTTAGGTCATTTCATGTGAGGTCGGGACGGGTCGGGTCGTGTGAGATCGGGTCAGGTTGGGTTAGGTCGTGTGAGGTTGGGTTGGGTCGGGTCGAGTCAGTTCGAGTCGTGTGAGGTCAGCCCAGGTCGATTCATGTGAGGGCGCCCAAGGAACGCGTCCGAGTTGGGTTATGTTGGGTCGTGTGAGGGCGTCCAAGGAAACACATTCAGGCAGGTCGGGTAGGGTTCGATCGGGTCGTGTCATGTGAGGTCGCACAAGGAAACGCGTTCAGGCGGGTTGTGTCGGGTCGTGTCATGTGAGGGCACCCAAGGAAACGCGTTCGAGCGAGTCGGGTTAGGTCGGGTCGAGTTGTGTGAGGGCGCTCAGGAAAACGCATTCGGGCGGGTTTTCTAGGGTCATGTCGTGTGAGGACGCCCGAGGAAACACAGTCGGGCTGGTCAGGTCGGGTCAGGTCGTGTGAGGGCACCCAACGAAACGCATTCGATCGGGTCGGGTCTGTTCGGGTTGAGTCGTGTGAGGGCGCACAAGGAAACACATTTGTCACGGGTCGAGGAGGGTCGGGGAGGGTTGTGTGAGGGCGCCCAGGGAAATGTGTTCGGAAGGGTCGCGTCGCGTTGGGTCGTTTGAGAGCACCTAGAGAAACGCGTTCAGGTGGGTTGGGTCGTGTGAGGGTCGTCGTATCAAAAATGATAAGTTGTGATCGCCTGTGTGCCTTGTACTACATGTTTGTGCGATCTATTTTCCATTTTGATCTCCTTCGTGCCTTCGTTCGGGCGGGTCGGGTCGTGCCGTGTGAGGGTGCGATAGGAAACACGTTTGGGTCAAATCATGTGAGGGAGGCCGTATCAAAAATGGCAATTTATTACAAGAAAAATCAGAATATAACAGACTCAAGGGTTTCCTTGGGCGCCCTCAATATTTTTTATATATGCACTAATGTTTAATGATTGTTTGTAATTTTCATAAAGGCACAGTTGCCCCCCAACTTTTTGTAGAGCTAGCTTCCACAGCTAAATAGTAGTAGATTAGATAATGTTGCACCAGTACAAGAGAATATTGCAACAAATATTAGTATTGGAAATGATGTTGTACAAGGTGAAGAACATGAAGCGAATGATGAAGATGATTTTAATGATCCCATGGAGGTAGATCATGATGACAATAATGAGACAGTTCACATTAATGATGGGACAAATCAAATGCTCCAAGACTTGTATGGTGAGTCAGATGATGATGGTGGAGATAGTGACGGTATTTATGATGTACCTCTGAATGAAACATTAAATGAATGACTTTTTGAACACTCAAATGCAACTCTTCTCTGTGCTACATTGTTGCTGGTGAACTCAAAGGTTATGAATAATTTGTCGAACAGATGTATGACACAGATCCTAAGGTATCCAATATGTATATATGATCACATATATGTAAATTTTGATTATTTTCCCTTTTTTTAGTTGCAATAAATGTGTAAAATAATAATTCAATACTTATATATGATTAATAATCTTTATATTAACTAGTTTTGTTTATGTTGTAGATTGTTGGGTGAATTTTTGTTACCATTTCCAAATACTTTACCTCGAACATATCGAGATATATGTGCTATTATGAAATACTTTGGAATGGAATATAATATTATAGATGCATGTCCTAAAGATGATATTAGATATTACGGAGAACATGCGTCGAAAATAGAATATCGGAAATGTGGTACCATTAGATATCAAACAGATCAACTAACAAAAAAGGTGCCTCAAAAGATTCTTCGTCATATTCCCATAATTCCACGTTTGCAACGAATGTTCAGGTGTAAGAGCATAGCACATTTTATGTGTTACCATTCAAAGAATAGAAGTGGAGATGGTGTTCTTCGAATGCCTGCAAATGGTTCTGCATTTAGGGAAATCGAGGAAAAATATGTAGATTTTAAAAATGAACCTCGTAATGTCAGGCTTTCATTGGCAGTTGATGGTGTTAATCCATTCGAAGAGCTTAGATCTACTTACTCAGTGTGGCCTATTTTCGTTATCAACAATAACATTCCTCCTTGGATGTTAATAAAGAGGGATCACATAATGTTGACTATGATTATTCCAGGTATTTGATACATTATTTTTTCAAATGTAACATTTTCATTTCTCTTGTTATTTGCATAATATATTTTATTTATTTACTTACTTATATATACATATATCATGGTAGTAATTATGTACCGTAATTTTGAACAATTAGGTAAGTACCAGGTCAAAGATATGAATGTATATATTGAGCCTCTTATCAATGAGCTAATAAAGTTATGGCATGGCATCACTATGTATGACATCACTAAACCAATCAAGCATAAGAGATTTCAATGTTGTGGAATGCTTGTATGGACAATTCATGATGCCCGAGGACTAACACATTTTTGTGGTATGTAATATTTCGTTACACTTTAATATAATATATAATTATCTAAATTAGATATACCATATTGCATGTTTTAAAAATGATCTCATAGTATAATTGTTATTGATCTATCTATTGCAGGTCTTCAAACAAAGGGTAGATTTGCATGTCCAGTTTGTGGCCCTAAGATGAAGTATCGTCATTCGCCAGACTTAGGAAAGATGGTGTTTGATGAGTTTAGGCACTTCCTCTCTAGGAACCATAAGTATCGTACTAATGAAAAACATCTTTTCAATGATAAAGAAGAAACTGGATTAAAACCACGAAGAATGACACCTCGGTTGTGGAAGTTGGAATATAACAGAATTAATAATCGTCAAGCAGCTGGTACGTAATTTGTCTATATATATATATATATATATATATTGTTTATGTAATGTTTGGAATTTTTCTTTTATCTAATGAATTTATTTTATTGTATTTGATAATTATTGTTTTGATTTATTTTATTCTTTGATATCAAGGTCATCGTCGTGAAGGTACTAATATTGTACTTCCACCTAGAATGAAATGTTATCCTTCTCAATTCGCGAGGTTGCCTACTATGAGGACCTAAAATTAGCTCATTTGTTTGATACAATGCATATCGGGAAGAATGTGACAGAAACGTTATGGCGAATCATAGATGGTGCACATGATAGAGATAAAATTGATAAAATTTGTGTTGACATTGAGAAATCGAATCATGCAATGAAAAGTGTGATCGACAGATCAAATAACAATGGAGGTCGAAATTACAATAATATTCCATGGTTATTAATAGAACAACAAAGCAATGATGTAAAAGAGGTCATTAGAAGAATTAAATTTCCAACCGGTTTTGCTTCAAACATAAATACTATCTTAGCGAAGAAAGGTGACTTCAGTGGGGTGAAAACACATGATTGGCATACCTTTGTTAAGGTAATTTTTTTGGTATACATTTTTGTATGTTATTGCATGAATACAGCTTTTAAATTTTCATTTTTTCTATTTAATTTGGAAACCAATAACGATTCATTTTTTATTGTTATAGTATGTTCTACCTGTATCTCTCCCAAACAAATTCGACAACAATTTCAAACAAGTTATATATGGTCTTAGTAAATACATGAGGTAAGTAGTTTTGATTTATACGCAAAATCTTGCTACAGTTTATTTTTGTATGTTGGGTATGTGTTATATTCTTTCCATGACTAGTCCCACGCGCTGTATGTTGTGCCGGGCGCAGCAGGGGGGTCATAGGGGGGGCGGAAGCCCCCCCTGTCGGGGTCCGGGGCAGCGCCCCGACGAAAAAAATTTTGGTATGCGGTCCCACTCATAGGCGGACCCACCCATGTTTTGTGCATGAGTTTGCACAAGGTTTTTGGGGTACGATGGTTTTCGACCCCTGGTATTTTGTAGATCCGGTCAAGGGAACTACGGTTATGTTCTAATCTAGGGTTAATGGATTGGGGTTTATGTATGCTTCGGCATGTATATATATGTGTTGTAACACTAAAAGGAATATAATGAAAAATCAAGCTGGTTGTCCCGATTTGGGATCCAGGGGAAAATCTCTCTGTTTATCTGTTTTATGTTTTATGCTCTCACTATTGTTTATTTTCTGTTATAAGATTCGTGTGTAGATAATTTATGTTCAGGGTTAAAACCTACATTGTACTTAATGACATGATGTGTTAATTTACTTGTAATGAAAATATATTATGTTTCATTGAAATAACCTTGCGTAATGATTTGCAAATGGTTGTCATTGAAAGAAATCCATCAAGATGAAATAAAGTATTGGAAGAGAGAAATTCCTCGACTAATGTGTGAAATGCAAAAGTATCTACCTCCAAAATTTTTCAATGCACAAGGACACTACTTGATACACCAAGTTGAGGATATTGAAATGTGTGGACCAATACACACAAGGTCAATGTGGATGGTGGAGAGGCACCTAAAATCCTTGAAGGCTTTGGTTAGACAAAGAGCACCACATGAGGGTTCTATGGTGGAGGGATATGTGGTATATGAATCCATGGTGTATATTAGTCATTATCTTCCTATATTAGCTATGCCATCTATGAATGCGATGGATTGCATTTGGGATGTGAACTCCATCAAAAAATTTGAAGTGGAGCACCTGTTGGGAAAAGGTAGAATGAAGAAATTGAGAGGTAAAAGATTTATTATGTATAATACATATAACGTTTCATTTTTTACATCATGTATATGATCATATTCATTTAAGTCTTATTCTTTCATCGTTTATTAATTAATATAATTTACCATGGTTATAATTTATATTTAATATTGGTGAATTATGTTTTTTATTTAGGTGCTCAAGATTATGAGGCACTACTTTTATACATTGAAAAAAATCTTGAGTGGATAAGTGAATGGATTGAAAGATGTAAAGCATGTAACGAAAATAGGTTATCATGGCAATTACTGTCTGAATTGGTTGGAGATGGAAATGTTATGGACAGGAAAATTGATTTAGCATATGGTTTGAAAGATAGAAAGGTAAGCAATTAATTCACCTATTTTATTCATTACTTATTTTATATTATATTTATAATGTGACAACAAGTTTGATTTTTCAGATAATTTTCAAGCTGTGTAAATTATATGATTAATTATTACTTGAGAATGCATATTTTTCATGTTTGGCATATTGCAGTTGAAACACGACAGGGCTATGTGGTGCAATGGCCGTAAATTTTGCATTAAACAGTTGGATGATAATAGGAAAAATTATGATAGTGGGATAACTGCAGTATTCCAGGTCACTAATGTTTCCTCCAGGAGTGATAGACATCCTCGAGAATCTGAAAATAGATATTATGGGTTTTTAGATGATATAGTTGAGTGTGACTTTAATTCCTTCAAATTAGTTTTGTTCGACATCAAATGGTATAGGCTACGAATGAATGTACGTGATGATGATAGAACTCTTATTCAACATAACAATGGATTTCCAATGGTTAAAACATCACAATTTGAAACAGGAAAAGATCGCTATTTTTTTCCAAGCCAATGTGAACAAATCTTTTACTCAGAGGTTTTAGGTGAGAACGGATGGTCATTTTCTATTAGATATGATCCAAGAGGAAGGCCAGTAGAGTATATTGTAGAGGAAGAAGATGATATTGATCAAGAAGAAGATGATGCAGTGGCAGATGAGCAGGAAGATGCATTGACAGACGAAGAAGATATAGAAGATGAACCAGGCGTAGGAGACGAGGCAACAATTATTGATGATGATGTCGATAAAGATATTATTGAAAATGACATAATTGATGATGATGATGACATGGTTGTTCATTTCAACACCGTTTCTGAATCATATGTTGGTATAGATGTCGATCATTTGGATGAAGATCGAGAAGATACAGAAGAATAATATTGATACAGATGTTATATTCGAGTATGAGCCGGTATGTTATAACTTTATATTTTAATATGTAGGAATTATTGTCTTTAAATAATTTAATAATTATGTGGGTTTATTGCATGTTGTTTATTATTTCAAACCAATAAATAATGGCCATACTATTGTACAGGCTAAACTAAAATTATGTATTTATATAAACACGTGAAAATTTTGTTTACGACCTTAATTAATTTTTGGTTTGTTCATATTCTATTTCATAGATTGGGTATTGGGAAAATGAGAGTGATGTGAGGGGGATGGGAGGGGCCATATGAGCTTCCACCTTCACGTGGTTGGCCCTGTTCAGTAGAGAATAAATTATTCTTGAAACCAAGAGAAGCTCATTCATATTTATTTGCATTATCGTAAATTTCATCATTGTTGTCAGATTATTGTAGCACCAAAATTGTTGAAATCGTTAGAAAACATTAGGTCGCTTATGAAATGATATTACCATGCACCATTATCTTTATAAGCCAAGAGTGACCCGTGAATGGGGTCATTAACATTGATTATGTGTTTCACGAATTTTCTCAATTTTCACTCGTGTGTGCTCTACACTCTCTGCAAATTATTCTTCCTCACTTCTCAGGCACTCAACACCTCCTCTATACTCATTAATAAACTTGTCCACTCAACCCCCGCCTGCATTTCCTTGCTCTAGCAAAGGAAGACTTGTGATTTTCTTGGCCTATAATATGAGTTTTCATAGGTCGATCGCATAATGTGAAATGGGTATTGCTTGTACTCTTGGAAATCAACATCTAAGGTAATAGGATTTGGAAGAGGTCCTTACCTTCGCAACAAGATGACGTGATAATTAACAAAACCTTCAATTGTAATGACATCCTCAATGCTTTTGTGTTCATTTAATATCCTCTTATTAACTCTTTAAATAGAATTATAAAGAAATTATATTTTATTTTTCATTTGTTTAAGATTTTTCAAATTGGAACATTTTTTAACTTCTTCCTTGTAAATATTGCTAGCAATCATCTCCTTCACATAACATAAGTCTTAAGACACATGGAATTTTGTCATTTTCCTTCACATAATGTAAGTCTTAACACACATGGAATCTTATCATTGGGAATGCCCAATGTTAAGTATGGTGAAACCTAATGGAACAATTAGCATTATGTTAGAATAAAAGTGCATTTCTTTTAGGAATTATCCAACGAGGCCATAATTTTGTCCAGATGACCATTTTCTTGCTAGAATATGACAATAAATTCTTCAAAAAATCCCACTATGGTAGTGTTTAAATTGTTCTTTTGATGACGAAAATGGATTCAACACCATAAAGGACCCTTGGGGCACCCAAAATCTTGAAGATTGACAACTATAACCTAGATTTTCAATAACTTCCACCATATTTTCGCAAAATCATGCTAGAATTTCTATTGTTTTATGGATGAAATTATGGCTTCATTAGACTACGCATTTATTTTATATGAGGTTTAAGAATCTTCCCTATATCTTATGTTGTTAGAATGACATGATAACGTTTAGCCATAATGTAAACACATGATTTCATGGTTTTATTCCCAGTTTTCCTCCTACTTCTTTGCATTTTATGTTTATAATTTAGTGGAGATTATATGAGCTTGAGGTTGTGGCCTTTCACGCTTATCACAAGGATGCATGGGTTTAATTAAATGACCATCCATTCACATGTATCTATCATTCTAGAAATTACACAAGGAGAGATTGACCGAGGAGTTTAAAAAACAATTCCTCCCAAGGACCAATGGAATAGTATACCAAAGGCAATACACAAGGTAATGAAATACCCCCCTAAACTAGTCATGCTGATATTCATGTTGACAATAGAAAAAAAACAATGTTAGGGAATGTGATGGTATTTGGTGTATCATATCCCACTAAATTTTGTCCCAAATTCTAGGCCATAGAGACCTTAGGACCCCATGGATTGAGTTGCATGGCTATTCATTGCCTAACTCCAGTTTTTTTCATTTACATTTTTTATTGAAAATAATTGTCATGAAGTATATCTGATAGCCTATGGATGTCTCAAAACACTATGGTTGTTTTTTTGCAAAAAGGTCGAATGAATGGTTTTTAAATTAAGAAGGTTCTAAAATTTATTTAACGAGCTAGGTGGAATTCCCTTATGCTCTTGACCATTTATAGAATGATTTTCTCCACAGTGGGAAACTTAAATATATGTAATGAATCAGTTCATATCTTTAACCCATTCCCTATAATATTTTCTACTACACCAATAACTAATATTTGCTACAAATGATAGAGAGCACCACGATCCCTTGATGTTCTTACCAAGAGTGCATTTGGACCACATCTTCATAAGGCATTGTTATTGATGCCTCCATACATTCACTAGTGCATCAAAGAGTGCAATAAATAACCCATCTATATTATGGGATTGACCACTTTGTTCCTCATATAAATTGTATAACACGCATCTCTTGATGACATTATGAGAAATATTTATGACAACCTATATGTTAGCTTCCTTTTACAATGTCAGTTTTATTATATGTTTTTTAATTTATAAGGGTGATGGTCACCTTATTAAATATAGACCTCTATTAAGAAAACCAATCAATTCCAACTAGAAGAAAAGACAAGAGAGTGGGAACAATTTTTGAAGGGTGACTCCAATAAAAATCAAGGAGATTGGAAATATTTTCTCTAGAAATGAACATGGTTGATTTCTTTTCCATCCTTGACCAAGAGTAATATTGTGCCAATGATGGGGGATATTCATGATATGCTTGAAACAAAGTAAAAACTCTAGCTAACCTATTGACCCATATATAGCTCACTTGTGTTAAAGGTTGCAAAGTTTGATATCCTTGTACTTTTCTTAAGCTAAAGTAGGTGAGATCCAATTATTTGAAGTATTATGAATGATTTAATTCCTTTTTATAGTTTACATTATTATTTGACACATAAACCTTTTTTTTTTCAAAGATGCATACTTGAAATATTGTTATCATGATGTAAAGATTGTGTGGATGTTTTTACATAGTTTCAAGTTCCAAATATGAATAAATTTTGAACATGAAACTTGTGATATAGATCTAGTATGCTTTGGCACACAAAAAAAATTGGAAAGGGATAATAATGCTTGGTTATCTCACAAATTAGTATCATATGTTATTGGTCCGACAAAAAAATGGAAATAAGGCAAAATATTTATAATTACATAAATATATGGTAAATAGTAAATTTTTTACTACATGACAAAATTATATATTGTACGGTTGTAAGGTAAGGTGATACTTGTTGATGTCGAGAGAGTGTGATAATACATAGTTAATGGAATTATGGTATAACCATGGGCTTTAATCTTGTGACAACATTTAATAAAAGTGTGACATGGTGGAAAGAAATGTGACATTACATCATGAGTTTACATTGGCATAAGGTATAACATTGAAATGTTTGAGGTATAATATGAAATTTTTGTGTGGTGAAAAGGTCGGCTTCACTACATTTCACAACTGTCGGTTTTACTAAGTCTTATTGCGTTTCTTTCCCACGCTATTCTCCTTCCCCCGCAGCCAGACCATATATATGCGATTTGAATCAAACCCCACTCTATTCTCCTTCCCCACAGCCAGACCATCTATCTGCACCCGTCTCCCACAGAGTCATTGACAGACTTGAGACTCTCTTGTGAATCTTATTCAATATCAGTAATAGCGGCAAGTTTTTGTTAAATCAATATTGACAGAGCAGGAACCAAATAGCCGCCATTATTTCAGTTCAACGAATTGAATAAGGATTGTTTCTATGTATAGGAAAATGTTGTTTACATAACCTCAAAACGTCGTTGAACTCTGCACGGGGACGAAATCGAATCCTCTACCATCGCAAACACTTGAGGGAGCTCCAAATTAAATGAACACAGCTCTTTGTCAACATAAACCCCACCCATTCAAGTGTTGAGACATTGATTTTCTAGGGTTGCATCAGAGGAGACATTAATCTGATAGGGTCACGTCAAAGGAAACATTAATCTGCTAGGGCCACATTGAAAGGCTAAGCGACAAAATGGTAATGTGGTTTCTTCATTCTTCAAAATTGTTCAGTTTGGCTTTAAAACTTATGTGCATGTACTCTTGTGCTTCATGTCTATTTTATTTTTTATGGGTTGATGTATAATTCCTTCATTTGCTACTATCGTTTATTTGATATAGTTTCGTTACATGCAAAATGTTTGAAGAAACTCTTGACTTAATTGCTACACATGTAGTAGTGTTCACTTCTTGTCATAGCATGTTAGTTACAACCTCATATACGAAGACTAAAGCTATTTTTTGTGACCCAAAAGAAATAAGGAAAACAAGATACATGCATCTACTTTAGATATGCCTTATAACTCTAAATTTGAGTTTTGTTTGAGTCTGTCACCAAAGTGTTTGAAAAAATATTTGAGTGAACTCTGTCACATGGATGTCAGGCTTCCATATTCCAGTGCTTTTTATACCCTAAAGCCCGGAAAATGGGACATCCCTTGCAAGAATGGAAAAATAATTGGTGTAAAGACCTCAAAACTCTTAAGCTTCACACATTAAATTATCCAGAGTAATGCATATATGTTGGTATTTCCAATGCCTCGGAGATGGTTGTATGCTTCCTTGTAGCTGCATACAATGCTTCCTTGTTCAGTCTGTTTGCATCTTTTATTTGCATCAAGAGGAACTCTTTACTTCTTCTCTGTGCTGGTTATTTCTCCACATAGGAAACAATTCACTTTCTGCTAGTAATATACTAGAAAATGAGACTCAACACCTGTGCCAATAACATGTTGTGAGCAATTTTTTTGGTTCGCACCTCTACTTTTTACTGAAATGTAACAATTTCTTAACTCTTGCGTTCAAGTGGAGAATGTCTAAATCTAGAAAGGTGAAAAAGGTTGAAATCATTGTGGCAATGAAGGAAGAGATGAATCAAGACCAAACAATTGGTTAATAATTGTCATTTTAAACTTGATCAATGACTACTCGTGCATAAATAGTGAGGACAGCCATCAAATTAAGATTCTCTTGGGTTGTTTCATTATTGACAATGGTGGAATAAAAATTTCAACTTATAGGACCTATTTCAACAATAATGCTTGCCCAAAATTTCCATCCACAGCCCTATGCACCTTGTTTGAATCAAGGAAAATGGGTAGCCTACAAATTTTGTGATTGCACGATCAAGATAACCATAGTTCCCTTCATTTACATAGTTGGTTGTTACACGTTTCTACAAGGTTGTTGTGATCTTATGTTGGCTAGAAGATATAAGGGCATTCAACATGCCATTTATGATGTATATCAAAATACCTATGGATTGCACAAAGGTAAACAAGGTTTACCTCTTCCAATCTTCATAGGCCTCTTTTCCATTTTTCATCAGTGATGTAATTATGCCAATAAACATGAAGTTTTCTAAAATTTGGGTGCAGGAGATTCCCATTATGTAGTGTTTTTTCTTTATGAGACATTGGGTGTAAATGTTATTTTCATAAAATAAAAATTTATTGTAGATGCATCTTAACTTCAAACTATGAAACACACTCTAAGGTTTTTGATCCATCTCAACACTTAATTTATTTGGGGTTTAAGATGGATCTACGCTAGTAATATTTTCCATAACTACAAAGTAATATTCTTTTGTATAATGAGATAAGTCACAGATCAATAATCTTCCCATGTATCATCTCCTAAAGAAATGCAATATTGATCAGCATCCACTTTGGATATTCCAATGGTTCGATCATCTTAGTAGATCTTAATTTATGATAGACTTTGTTCTTCATTTCAACAAAAAATTATGTAATAAACAAGGAGAAATTAATGGCACAATTGCAATAGGATTAAAACACACCAAGAGACTCAAAATTTAACCTTGGAAAAACTTGCAAGAATGATGTTAAATTGATACAAAACTTATTCCTTAATTGGTCACATAATGATAGAATTATAGAGGATTAAATCACTACATAACTTCAAAGTACTATGGTTTGGACTTCAAAATTATACAAAAAACCCCTTACTTCCTCTATTTTGTGTCTATTTCTTTGGTGATCTTTTCTTGGTTATGGAATTTATGTCCCCTCATGAATTTGAGCCCCTCATCAATCTCCCCCCACCAATTTGAACCTCTCATCAATCTCTTCTCTCTCTATATAACTTCTTTGGAATTTCTTCATTGACGCCCAAGAATCCACCTAAATATCTAAGAAACTTGTACTCCATTGGTGTAACTCCTTGCTTGGTGTCGTTTTCCACATGGTGTCTAATGTTCATGATAAGGGGAGGACATATCGTACAAAACTTGACTTGGTTTCCTTCTTATTCCTTTGTTCGACGGAGGTTTAAAAGCTCTTGCTTAGTGGTTATGGAGTTTGGTTATGGGAAATCTTGTTGAGCATGAGTCCTTATCGAGCATAGGCTAATGAGAACATGTTGGAGAATTATCTCCCATTACTTAGTTGTCCTACCAAATCCTTTTCCCAATGCTTGGATTTTTAGCTTTCATCTACTTTCGCATAACACAACACTTATTTCTCTTATTAAGGATAGGTTGTCATGCAAGGAAACTAGTGTTTCTTGGCTATAGGGTTTTATCCTGGTCATCAGATTTTTCCATCCAAGTTTTTCCAACTCTTGTATTTTTCTCTCTGTTAGAGTACACATAAACCACATCCAAAGGTGAAGGTAGTAAATATCCAAAGCAAGCTTTGGAAGGTGACTTGTTTGTGGAAGTGTGAATTACCATATTGTATGAATTTAGTAAAGAATAATGTAGATTAAGTTCTCATTCTGGGGTCTTAGATGGTTTTCATATGATGTAAAGCAATTGTGTGAAGATACAAGAAGTATTGAGTCTCCTGCAACACTCTAAAGTGCTAGATATTCCTTGGAGAACAACTTGGGAGCTATTTTCAGAACAATGAAAGGCCTCCACTACTTAATCAACCATACAAATGAAGTAAACAATAATATTTGGTATGGAAGATGAAGTGTGCATTATGAGGTCCTCTCCTTGTAGTTATTGTATTGTTAGCCACTTTTCAGTTGGTAATCACACTTTAGGTGTGGTTGAGGATAAACCAACGAAAAAGTAGTGATGGACCTAAGATAATTTATCCAATGAGAGATGAAAACCCAAAAAATGGAGAGAGTATGCTTGTGAGGGGAAACCTTTAGCTATTGGAGGAGATATATGGTCCAAGTAGCATAAGAGTTTGAGAAGTAGATTAGATTGCTTTATGATTCAAATTTGATAGAATCTCAATGCTCTAGAAATGTTTAAGAGAGGCCTAAAATGAACTATAGGAAGATTAATAAAATATGAAATCGCCTTCATCTCATGGCTTTATGCTCATGTTCTTTTGCCATTGTTGATCCAAAATGGGTAATGTAGATGGTTGCTGGTAGAAGTTTCTTTGTTTAAGCTTTCAGTGCCATCCATTCTTTTGTATTCTTTCTCAATTACATGACTTGTAGGGTTAGATGCACGTCTATTGGATGCCTTTGAGTTCTAAGATATCTCAAATGGATGGTAGTGATTGGTTGGTAATTCCCAACATGCATTGTCAGCAAATGGATGAACAATGAAAATAAGAGAAGTAGCTCAATATGAAAAGGACAAAAATCAGGATGTAACCCGATCTACTCAAGGAAGATGAGATCAAACAATCACTTATACATAACGATTAATACATGTGATGAAGGTGAAACCAAACATATATATATTCATAAGAAGAGGAAAATGCATGTCCCTAGTCCCTCGTCTAACACTTCCTTAGCCGTTTTCCCCAAACTGTCGCAATACTGACTCAAGTCTTAGAAACATCGCATTTCTGACGTTGTGTCTTGAAACGTCAGTATTCCGACGACGTTCCTAAACGTCGCAATATCGACGATGTCCCTAAACGTCGGTATAGTGACGGTTGTTGGCGAGATTTGAAAATTTGATAAAAAATTGGGGAAATTTCTGACAATACGTCAAAAGTGTCGGAATTTTGACCAAATGTACTAGTGGGTGAACTATGTTATCAACGTCTCGTGTTTTTATGTTGTTGATGGTTGTCTTGTCTCCCTTCTTTACAACATGCACATGTGTTATTTTATGCTCTTTTAAAATTCAATTCTAACAACATCACGGAAGTAAAAGATCATGGGTAAATCCGATAGCTAACAGACCCGGATCAGTTAATGACATAGTTTTAATTTTCTAAAAATATAATCTACAAGTCTCACTTTTTACGGATTTGGTTTTGCCGAAAATCTGGGAGGACTAAGTGGGTTTTATTTTGTAAGTTTTGTCTAATTAAAATAAAAAATTATAAAAGTTAAAATTATGTAGTGAAAATTTTTGTTTGCAATTTTGGAATAAAATGTTGAGTAAGTTTGACATCATATAATATGAAATTTTTTTATGATTATAAAGTAAAAACCATGAATCATGTTATTTATAAATTATTTCCTTTAAAAAGTAAATAATTTTTAATCTTTTAGGTTTGGGGAAATACTATTCATATAGCACAACCCACTAAATGAGTTGGGGTCAAAATCGAACTCACCCACCCCTCCTTGTATTAATACACTCCACCAATCTTGGCTTTTATAGGGGTCGTTAACTAGATCAATAGGTACAACCCTGGCTTCCTATACACATAGTGTAGTTTGGACATAGACAAGAAAATAAAAAATATTTCTCTAATTAACGCAGTGTAAGGGCTTAGACTGAGAAAAAAAGTGCATTAAAATTATAAAGAAACGTTAAGGTGAGGAATTATGACAGTTATCCAAAAACTTTAAGGCGACAAATGCCTAAACATCGTAGATATGCAAAGTTTCACATTAAAACCTGCCATTTCAGTGTTTAGACATCTCATAATGACAATTCAAACATGTCATTCCAAAATTTTGGGAAATTAATAATGACATTTCTTCATAATGCTCGGAAATCACCCGAAAAAAGGTCAACAATTGTAACAACCTAGAAATTAAAATCAATAATTAACATAGAATTTTTATATGCCACGAGTAGAGACAACTTACCTGTATTGATGATATTCCTTACTTGTGATTTCAGAGTTTAATGTTATTTGAATCTCGCTAACCGCAAAAAAAAATTGGGGACAACTCTCTACCCAACCATAGGCTCAACTGTTTGTAATCTTTCTACAACTGTCCACCCCTGAGCCCTCAATCAACGTACTACTCCCAAGAAATCCTTTGTCTCACAATACATTTCTCCCAAGATAATGGATGAGGGAACGATGAATGTCATCTTCCTCAATGTCTATTAAATAGACCAAACAATGGAGAGGGGTCCGCATGCACACATTCCATGTGTCAACATGCAACATCTATTTCTATATTTTAAGTTTTACATAATTTAATATTTCTCTTAATTTAAGTCTTCCTTATTTTATTCATTTTTACTTTTTGTTAACTTTACTTATTTTTACTATTTTTATAGTTCTCTTGATTTAACTCTTTCTTATTTTATTTTACTTTTTGTTAAATTTACTTATTGTTACTATTTCTTATAGTTTAATTTTATATATATTTATTTAGAACTTCAATATTATTATTTATTATTTTGTTTATTTATTATTATTATTATAATATTCTCTTCATTATTTATTATTTATTTACTATTATTATATTTTCTTTAATTTTTACTATTTATTTACCATTATTATCTTTTCTTTATTGTTTATAATTTATTATATTATTTTATTTATTTTTATTATTATTAGGGGACATTACATACTCCCCCTCTTTAAGGAACTTCATCCTGAAGTTAAGTTGAATCATTTAACATTTTATTTATTTAGTTATTTATTACTTCATGTTTTTCCTACACCCTCTCTTGAACTAGTATAACCCACAAACATCAAAAGTTTCCACAACACCTGGGAATTCTCAAAGAATCTATGTCTTTTTTCCCACTTTCAAAACCAGGCATAAGCCTCATTGGTCTATACCATAGCCAAAGGTTGGCCCCAAGGCTCGCACCCGACTCAAACTTCATTTGCCCCAAGGAAGGCACCCGCTTCATAACTTAATACAGTAGTACTTCAGGAATCTCAAAAGGCTAGCCCACTCCCTCCACACTCACTAAAGTGCACAGCCCCAGGCATCAAATTATTTACACCCCCACTAGACTTAGGCATCCCAATCCAATATCAGGCACTCATCCTCCTCAAGATGGTCTCATAACCCCTCAAGAGCTATCCATCAAGAGTTATACAAGACAAAGGAACCATTGGCATATGTAGTGTTGACTGAATATGTCCCCAGCCCATATGGTGTTACATATTCTCCCTCACAAGTATGGGATCCTACGAGATCATTAAATAAACCGGCCCTCTCGACCCATTTGTGGATTTCCAGTCAATCACCACATCTCAACATGCAATCAATGCATTAGTTATAATCATAATACCATAAAAATAATCTCCATGTCAATTCTTGCATGTCATCATGAAACATAACATCATTTTTATCAGAACATTTTGAATAGTAAAAACTGCATGTCGTAAAATTTTAACGTGATTACCATATAAATTACCCTCATCGGTTATAGCATCAACATCTCTATATCAAAGATATATCACGACATCACATAATAAATGAACCACATGTCAATATACCTCATATCGTAACATCATAAGCGTACAACAAAGTGAAAAAAACAAAAAAAACCACATGTGCATCATTATCCTCTCATCAGAATTGTGTCCAATTACCACTTACCATCACACCATGAAACATCCTCACAACGTTATACTTCAACATTTCCACGTTGACATAAAAAAAAAATTGAAACCATAACCTCATACATGGTACCATAGTGTATGAATAAAATTTATCTATTTTATTACCAATTTATATTTCAAAACATAAATAATATTAAACACAATAATGAACTATTGACTTATAAATTCTATCACTAAATTGTAATTCAAAACCAACTTTAAAACATAACCATAATTTATTAATAACCACTAATTTAGTAATACTCTAAATATTTTCAAAACTAATAAGAATTAAAACAAATATTTATAAGAATCCATTAATACCTATATAAATAATACACAAACACTTGTATTTATCTTTACCTTAATGATTTAAGGGGTTTAAGGGGTTTAAAATTTTAAATGAATTAAGAATTTTGAATTTTGAAGGTTTGTGTTTGGCCTAGAAACTTTCTAACATGTTTATAATGTTGTATGGACCATTTCACACTAGCTCAGTACTTTCAGTAGTTCAGAGGATGGCCAGAGATAGTATAAGCTTGGAGCGTTGCGCTTTCACACAGTCACTATATTTTCACGATATATATTAAAATAAGTACCTATTTTCAATGAATTTTTACAGTAGATGAATGGGGTGAGACAAATAAGCTCACTTAATTTCAGGTCAAAATGCTTCTCGGTTTTCGAGAAACGAGTGATTGTCATTTATAGCCATTTTTGGATTTATCAAGATCCATGAGTCAGATTTGGCTTAAATTTTTTTGGAAAAGGTTTATAATTATATTCACTTTGTGTCAAAACATTAGCTCAATATGGCTTACCGTTTATGAGATATTCAAAAAATATCAGTTGTTGTGATTTTGGACAGATTCACTTCAATATTAATTTATGACCAAATGGGTATGAATTTTGAAAAATTAAAAGAGATTTTCATTAATAAAGAGCCAAATTAAAAAAATGTCCTTCAGTTTCTTCACAAGTACCATATATTGGAATATTTGAATGAACCCTTACAGCCTATTTTTTAGATTTTTTTATTTCCTATTATTTCCATGATTGTTGGGTGCATATTCTGAGGATATGGAGAGGAATTTTCAAAAAATGAGAGAGGTTTCTCCCAAGAACAATCTCATCTACAAAAACCTCTTTCGGTTTTGTAACAAATATCATCGTTCAAGAGATACGAGTTAATCTTGGACCCTTATTTTGCAAAAATTCGGTCCCTATTCCTAAGCAGTTCCAAATTTAATGTAATTGATTTTATCTTCAAAGTATTATTTTTTCAAATTTATTTGATTAAATTCCTATAAGAAATATTATTGATAAATTTGATTAAGTATTTTCCTCAAATTTTTACTTAGAAGTCACATAGAGTCAAAACTCGCTCTGATACCATATGTAACAACCCAGAAATTAAAATCAATAATTAACATAGAATTTTCAAATACCACGAGTAGAGACAATTTACCTGTAGCGATGATCTTCCTTACTTGTGATTTCGGAGTTGAATGTTATTTGAACCTCGCTAATCGTAACAACGTTTTGCGAATGACTCTCCACCCAACTATAGGCTCAGCTGCTCATAATCTTTCTACAGTTAGCCAACCTCGAGCCCTCAATCAATGTACTACTACCAAGGAATCATGTGTCTCACAATACCCTTCTCCCAAGATAATGGATGAAGGAATGATGAATCTCATCTTCCTCAACATCTATTGACCAAACAATGGAAAGGGGTCTGCATGCAGACATTCCATGTGTCAACATGCAACTTTTATTTCTTTATTTTAAGTTTTACTTAATTTAATATTTTTCTTAATTTAACTCTTTCTTATTTTATTCATTTTTACTTTTTGTTAACTTTACTTATTTCTACTATTTTTATAGTTCTCTTTATTTAACTCTTTCTTATTTTATTTTACTTTTTGTTAACTTTACTTATTTTTACTATTTCTTATAGTTTAATTTTATATATATTTATTTAGAACTTATTATTATTTACTATTTTATTTATTTATTATTATATTCTCTTCATTATTTATTATTTATTTACTATTATTATATTTTATTTTATTTTTACTATTTTTTTACCATTATTATATTTTCTTTATAGTTTATCATTTATTATTTTATTTATTTATTTTTATTATTTTTACACCGAAGGTGTTCTTTTATGAAATTGGTTAGGTAAACACTATTCACTTCAACCAATCTCTGCCTTACATTTTCATTGTCCTCTCCAACTAGAAATCGACATGTGGGACCTATAAACATCATGGAATTCACCAGCCTCACCCTCGTCGCTTCTGCCCTCCTCGCCTTTGTACGAATTTTCTCACTGCTTTTTCCCTCCTTGCTTCTATGCATACCAGTTGTGCCTTCAATGGATTAAAGTGAAAGTCGCTCGATCTTGAAGGCAATTGGTTCTGTTTTTCACTCTAAATTTGCTCTCGCCCTCAGAAATCACTCGCATTTCATTTTAGATCGCCTGTTGGATTAAAGCAAAAGTCACTCGATCTTGGAGGCATCCGGTTCTGTTTTTCACTCCAAATCCGCAATCGCCCTCATAAATCACTCACATTTCATTTAGGCTGCTTGTTGCATTCAAATGCAATGCAGAAGAAAAGCACTAAGACAGTTTCCTCCTTCAGTACTATGTTTTTTTTTTCATTGTGCCTCTTTCATTTGATGCAGGGGGCACAGAATATCCTCCATCATGACGCCTTATAAATCTCCCATGTGTGCTATGTGAGCTGAGTATAGGGCCTTGCTTAACCTCACTAGCAACGCACAGGATACAATCACTTATTTGCAGTGGAGTTTAATACGAGCACGAATGTATTATTAACCCAAAAGTATAGAGGATTGCTCTGTCAAAAATGATTGGATGATCTTTGTAGATGGCGTCTCACATGAGGAAGGAAATATCTCAACAACAGATAGCTAATGCCTTAAAGAGATCGCATCAAAAATCCAAAAGAAACTAGAAAATGCAGAGAAGTTAATGTTCTTGATTTTAGTGTCGGCCGACAACTAACATAATGAATTTCTCCCTATGATCTATCTTGTCCGGGCGACCCACCCTCCCGCGAGCTACTTAGATAGGAAAATTCTCATTGTACTTATCAACCTCCTAAATATATTAGCCTAAATAGAGAGTATTTCCATTAGTTATAAGAGACAGGCCTAGCTCTAGTGCCATGAAATGACCATAATGGCTAGTTGGAATCTGATGAGCCAAATCCAGCCCAAAACACACAAGAGTTGGTCAAACAAACGTTGCATTGATCCACACGCATCAAAAACCCCATGACACTCCAAATACGCAATCTCAAGGACTAGATTTCACCATAACAGAAATGCAAAATCAAATTCTACTAGATTTCAAAAGAAAAACACCACAAAGGGACATCAGAGAAAATGCATTATGTTGGCTCTTATCCTACTCTTTTTTTTAGAGTGAAGAGGAAGCATTTTCTAAGGCAAATGGGAAATTCTAGACCTAGTAAATAACAGTTGTTAATCTTTATAATTCCATAAGTCTAGAACTAAGGCATCTGGTACCAAAAGTTATGGGTGTTGAGGATGATCCAAAGGGTGGACTAAGACTCCAGACAACAGTTATGCATTTGTTTCATTCACATGGATTTCCATCATATAGCACTTCAACTGCTTATCATGTTGCAACAATACACGTCCTTTTCCCATATTATCAACGATGTGGCCTCTACTACATATGGATCCTATATGACCTCTGCCTCGCCCTACCATTATCGATTCAGTTAATCCAGTTGGTTCAGTCGAATAAGAAAATCCAAACCCAGAGATAGACCTAAACCCATAAATAGAATTCGTTGTTGCATAAAGAAAAAATTGGATGGAAATTGAAAATCAAAAATTGTACGACGTGGACTTCCAGGCAATATAAGCCACGGTGAAAAGGTTTTTCTTCTCATATCAGCAGTTGGTAATTGCAGTCAGGGTAGCATTGAAATGAAGGGCCCATCGTATCTTGGTGCTTGTGATTCCCTATCTCTCATATATTTTGAACCACCTTATTTCCCTAGTGTGGATGGTGAAAAGATATTTTTTTGACGACTAATAGTAGTAAATTTCTACGACTATGGTCGATGCTACAGTGGAAGATCTACAAAAATATACAGAAAAATCAAATGGAGTTTACAAGACAAAGAACAATACAGTGCACAATTCCTTCGGTTCTTCAAAGTATAACACCAAATTCATACATACACTTCTTACATTGATAGTTTTGAATATTGCACATAGAATTATATTTGATATAGGATTAGACTCATTTTTTTTCATCCCCATGGATAGGGCTAATTTACATGTTTAGAAAATTATTAAAATTTGTTGGAAATTTTGGGGCTTCATCGTAGTCTCATTATCAATGTAATGGGTCTTATTGGATCTTGTTCTAATTGATTAATTTAATGCATTACTATTTATCCCGAGTTATTCTCCTTTTTCAATGAGCAATTATCCTACAAAAATTTCTTGTACACAGCTCTTGGGAATAATAGCTAAAGTGTATTTAATATTTTGAAAAATAGCTAAGTTACAAGTACAATTAAGCATATTATGTTGGGTGTGTTTCTAGAATGATACACATCGCTTGCTTTATTTTTCATGGAAACATGTCACTTGTTATGTCATCTTCATGATCTTTGTGGTTCCAGTCCTGTAGGTAATTTTATGAAGAAAAAACTACAAATTTGGTTATATTTTTTCGAATTATCATCAATCTCTACACCAATAGTAGGCCAACAAATGACGCTACTGGCCAGATTGGGCTAAAAAATACTAACAGCCTACCAGATTTTTCAAGTGGTCAATTCCGACAAGAAAATTGTTAATGTTACAATTCCAATGACCGTGTTTTATTTCGGTGAGCCACGTGTGGGTAACCGTGTCTAGGCTAATAAAATGGAGGAAAAGGGATGAAAATTCCTAAGAATGGTGAACACCCACGATATTATCACCAAGGTTCGAGGCCTAGTGCTCAACGAGAGCTACATGTTGCAGCAACAATGCTCAAAAAATGTGGTAGTGTCGAAGATCATAGGCATTATGGACAAGATTCCATGGGCTTACTATCATTCTGGAAAAGATTCCATTGTCTTACCCTCATGTTGGAACGAAGCTTCGTGTGAACAAGAAGCATTCTCCATATCTGAAACCCGATGCAGACATGAGTTGTTGTCATGATATTTTCTTCATCCTCTGACGAGTTAAAATTTGACAGCTGGAAAGGGTCATGAGCCAGGTGGAAAGGTTCTGGATCGCCATCCCCTTCGCCTTGTACAAGGTTCGAGTCTCAGAGGAAGAGACAACAATGGACGGAAAGGGTCTAGGTTGCCAGCCCCTTCGCATCATGTAGCCCCTTCACCTTGTATAAGGTTCGAGTCTCGAAGGAAGATACAACAATGAACATAAGCTCCTTGAAACAAACAGACTTTTCTTGGATATGACATAATAATAAAACTCATTCCAACTTGCTAGACTTGGGAAATTCATTGCAAATATCTCATAAACCTAAGAATGCAAGTTGTTCTGCCAGTTCACCACATTGTCAGGAAACCAAAGTGTTATTTCCTTCTTGGCACTCTCAACTTTGTCACTACCATGGATAACATTCTTCCAACCTTTACATCAAATTTTCCTCCCAAATCTTCTATTCCTTCGGTGTACCTTTACACCTTTAGGTGCAATTGCTAGTTATTATTAGTAGGGGACAGTTATCCAAAAAATTTAAGGCGATAAATGCCTATCCTAAACATCATAGATATGAAAAGTTTCATATTCAATCATGTCATTTTAGTGTTTGGACACCTCATGATGACAATTAAAACCTGTCATTTCAAAAAATTTGGAAAATCATAATGACAATTCTTCATAATGCTCGGCACTCACCGGAAAAATGGTCAACAATACCATTACCATTTTTCCATTTGCAGGAAATCACGATCACATCATGATGAATTTCCATAAGAAGGGGTTAATGGAATCCATGGATGTTTTCCAAGACATTGTCTTCATCCACAACCACTCGGTTTGGGTTTGAAGGGCCTCAATATTACAATTAATATCAGTCAGACTCTTTGGCAGGATCTATTGCTAATCATGGACTCAGTTACTCCTCTTGTTGCTTTTGCAACACTCTATAATAATATGTAAAGAGAATGATGAAATAGTCATCAAAATTCACATAAGAAAAGAGTATCTGCATCCAGGACTTCATGTGCAGAAGGAATTTTGGGGTTCGATCCTCGATAAATATTACAAGAGAATCGTCGGGATCATGGAAATAACCAAGGATCAAGCCTGAGCACTGAAGCACGGGATTCATCGTGGCCAGGGCAGGATAAGCTAGGGAAATGAAAGTGTCGGGTAGTCTCTGTACACTCGCATATTTAGAGGTTTTTCAATCAAATTATCCTTGGGAACTCCTACACAAAATATGTTATTGATCATGAACACAACTCCTTATGTTGCTTCTGCAACACTCTATAATAATGTGTAAAGAGAATGATGAAATAATCATCACACTTCACAAAAGAAAATATTATAGGACTTCATGTGTAGGAGGAGGTTAGGGGTTCGGGCCTCGACAAATATTACAAGAGACTCACCAAGATCATGGAAGGAACTAGGGATCGAGCACGGGCGTTGAAGTGCGGGTTGCATCGTGGCCACGATAGGATAAGAAAGGGAAAGGAAAGTGTCGAGGAGTCCATGTATGCACACATATTCAAAGGTTATTCAATCAAATTCTCCTTGGGCACTCCTGTGCAAGATCTTTTGTTGATCATGAACACAACTAGTGAGTACCTGCAATATGTTCATGGGTTATAATAAAGATCAACAAGTTGAATTGTTTCACAATTCAAGATTCAATTGACAATTAAAGCAGTGGAATTTAATAGTGGAAGAAATTTCAATCGTCTAACATTGGATCTGACGGTGCAAAGGAGTGCAGAGTGGAAGTTGGGGGAGTTCTTCCTAGAGGTAATGCCTTATGGCATAAATATTCTCCCTCTTTATATAGTTTATAGAAATGTTTTAGAAATTGTAATAATTATGAGTCTTATTCACATTTAAAAGTGAAAATATGATAATTTTTTAACTTCTAATTACTTTTCTTTTTTATCAATTTGAGACAAAATTATGTTACTGAGACATCATAATATTTTATTTATGAACTATGGAATCTAGGAGCACAATGAGCACAACTAAAGTGGGATTATTGATGTTTTATAATGTTTTATAGTTGACATTGTTTTTATTTAAATAATTCTTTTATTTTTTTTAATGGAGGATGAGCATGGAAGGAATTACACATATCCCTCATGCTAGGCTATAGAATATTCTTCTTGTTGCAATTAAAAATATTAATAAAAATCTATGTCAACCCCAAATATATCAAGCATCAAGAAGAATCAAATCTCAAAAGATGTAAAGAATCAAATCTCTTAAGGTGTAAACCACTTTTAGAGTATTGGAAAAAGTTTTGCACCTCTTGACACCTAATAAATCTAATGCTAATATTTCACTCAACATGGATATTGAAATATTTTATTTATAACCCACATTGTGCACATCAAAATATTTTTTTGTTATCATGAAGTATAAAATATATATCTATGGGATAGAATCTCATATTTTTGTTATTAATATTTTTGAGGATGTTATAGGTCAACTCCATATTAAACATTGAATGAATTATAAATTTCTTTCATGTATTGAATCAGAAACAATTGAAATATGAAATCTCTCTATCTCTATAAATGGTTTAATTATAATGCATATAAAAATATTTTATTTATAACTCACACTGTTTACTGGAATAAGAAATCTCTCTCTCTCTCTCTCTCTCTCTCTCTCTATATATATATATATAAGCTCAAATTTCCATACTAAATAATTTTATTTTTTAACTTAAATTATAAAAAATATAATAATAATAATAATGTTATTAACATTTTTAAAATATTTCATGTTAAGAAATAATTTAATTACATATTTCTTTAATAGAAAGTGAAAATATAAGATCTTGTTCTTTTAATTTCAATGTTCATATAAAATTATGTTATTAAATATAGACATTGAAATATTTTATATATATCTTACATTATATATATATATATATGAAACATTCCACATCCCCTTCATATGTGATTGTAATTGATTGAGACTGTAACATCAATTAATTTTAGATAGTATATATCAACTCTATTTTGATACTGTATTGATAGTTACACATCTCTCTCATGCTAAAAAGTAATATACAACTCCAACATTGACAGAGATTTGGTAGCAACTGTAGAATTGACGAACATGTCTTGCTCTATGGTGTTGGCTATTGGGCATAGCTTTCTTGATCTTGTATAGAAGACTGCAAATTTGCATTTAGCTTATACTACATTAAACATGAAATCGTCAACATTCAGGGCACACTTGCCATCACATTTGTAGAGAAAATTACCATAAAGTATCACATTTGTTTTTATAAGATATAAATGCTCATATATGCAACAACTCCCTTGTGCCTCATAGTTTAAATATAGGATGAGTGTCAAGGTGCAAGCTAGAATAAGAAAAGGGGAATTCGGGATTGAGTGTTGTATGAAGAATCTTGTTTGGGACTTGAGATAGATTCATTCTCAGCACAACTAGAGTAAAGTTTAATAAAAAACACTCATTATACTTTGACTTTTTTAAATAAATATCTAAAAAATTAGAATATCAATTTAATGCATTTTACTCAACATTTAACGATATTCATTTATAAAAATAAAAATACAAATTACTATTTTAAATAAAACTAGTACAAAGAATCACATTAATTACCATGGCCTTGTTTACCTTCCTCCTATCACTTTTAAGTTAGCTAATGTTTGTAACTTATTCTTAATGACATAGTGTGTATTTTGTAAAAATATAATCTATAAGTCTCACGTTTTGCAGCTTTGGTTTTGGAGAAAATCTGGGAAGGACTCAGTGGGTTTTCTTTTGTAAGTTTAGTTTGAAAAAAAAAAAAAAAATTATAAAAGTTAAAATTATGTAGTGAAAAACTTTGTTTGAAATTCTAGAATAAAACATTGAGTAATTTTGACATCATATAATATGAAAATTATTTCTTATTATAAAGTAAATACCATGTATCATGTGACTTAGAAATTATTTCCTTTAAAAAGTAAATATTTTTTAATATTTTAGGTTTGGTGCAATATTATTCATATAGCACTACCCGCTAAATGAGCTAGGGTAAAAATTGAACTCACCCACCGCTCCTTGTATTAATACACTCCACTAATCTCAAATTTAATAGGTGGTCGTTAACTAGATAAATAGGTACAACCTTGGCTTCCTATACACACAATGTAGTGGGGACATAGACAAGAAATAAAAATAGTTCTCTAATTAATGCAATGAATAGGCTTAAACCAAGAAAAAAAAGAGCATTAAACATTATAAAGAAATGTTAGGGTGAGGAATTATGAAAGTTATCCAAAAACTTTAAGGCCATAATTTCTTATCCTAAACATCATAGATATGCAAAGTTTCACATTCAAACATGCCATTTCAATGTTTGGACAACTCATAATGATAATTCAAACTTGTCATTCAAAAATTTTGGGAAAATCATAATGACAATTCTTCATAATGATTAACGCTCACCGGAAAAATGGTCAACAATACCATTACCATTTTTCCACTTACAAAAAATCACAATCACATAATGATGCATTTCCACAAGAAGTGGTTAATGAAATCTATGTATGTTGTCCAAGCCATTGTATTCGTCCATAGCCACACTTTGAAGGGCCTCCATATTAAAATTAATATGAGCCAAACTCTTTCGTAGGATTTATTGTTGATCATGGACACAGCTCCTCCTGTTGCTTTTGCAGCACTCTATAATAATGTGTAAATAGAATGATGAAATAGTCGTAACACTTCACATAAGCAAATATTATCTACATCTAGGACTTCATGTGGAAGAGGCAATTGGGGGTTCGAGCCTCAACAAATATTACAAGAGAATCACCAGGATCGTGGAAGGAACCATGCATCGACCCTGGGCACTGAAGCATGGGATGCATCATGGCCATGGTAGGATAAGCAAGGGAAAGGGAAGCATCAAGGAGTCTATGTACCCTTGCAGCTTTAGAGGTTATTCAATAAAATTATCCTTTGGCACTCCTACGCAAGATTTGTTGTTGATCATGTACACAGCTCCTCCTATTGCTTTTGCAACACTTTGAATAATGTGTAAAGATAATGATGAAATAGCTATCACAATTCACAAAATCAAAGAGAATCTGCATCCAGGACTTCATGTGCAAGAGGCAGTTGGTGGTTTGAGCCTCGACAAAGATTACAAGAGACTCACCAAGATCATGGAAGCAGTCAGGGATTGAGCCTGGGTCCTGAAGAGCAGGATGCATCGTGGCCATGATAGGATAAGAAAGGGAAAGGAAAGTGACGGGGAGTCTCTATACACTTGCAGCTTCAGAGGTTATTCAATCAAATTATCCTTGGGCACTCTTGTGCAGGATCTGTTGTTGATCATGGACACAGCTAGTGAGTATCTGCAATATGTTCATGGGTTATAATAAAGATAAACAAGATGAAGGTTGCATAAATCAAGATTCAATTGATAGTTAAAGCAATGGCATCTAATGGTGGAAGCATTTTCAATCGTTTAACATTGGATCTAACGGTACATAGGAGTGCAGAGTGGAAGCTGGGGGAGTTATTCCTAGAGGGAATGCCTTACGCTGTAAATATTATCCCTCTCTATATATTTTATTGAAATATTTTAGAAACTATAAGAATTATAAGTATTATTCACATTTAAAAGTGAAAATATGATATTTTTTTAACTTCTAATTTCTTTATCTCTTTATCAATTTGAGACAAAATTATGTTACTGAGACATCATAATATTTTATTTATGAATAATGCAATCTAGGAAGCACAATGAGCATAGACCCAAATCTCTAAATCATGAAATTTTCCAGTCACATACATGTTTCACTTTACTGTAGATTTCACTTTCACATACTTCCCACACCATTGAGGCCATCCATAAATTTGGGCATAATAACAACTCGACAATTATCACCAAATTATGATTGGGCATTAACATGAAAAATATTACCCGTATCTTTAGAATTTTTTACCTGAATATGAATGGCCAGAGAAAAATTATGGCACTAGTGACCACATTTTTAGTATGTCTTCTTTTTTGGACCACGCTGCAACTTGATATGCACAACAATCTGATTTTTCACATTTTCCAGAATTGCAAACTATGAAATTTTGACACATACATTTATTACCCATGGTTTTTGGTGTTAAAGGCCATTTTTTCACATCCGATCAGTGAGCCTCCTAATGGAATCAATAAACATCATATTCCCCCTTGTCGTCATCTTGAAAAAATCCCTAAGTATGTACCTCTCATCCCCCAAAGTTTCAGCCCTAAACTCAATCATTTGAGCTAAATTTAGGACCAATGCTCCCTGTATACCTACTGGGGTGTTACCACCTACACGCTTCTCCACTTTGGCTAGCGTTGGTCACTAGCAAGTTTCTCCCCTTTTCACCTTCGTTGGTTCTAGAAATCTGGGAGAATGATCGAGATTTTGTAAGCTTCACTTTCTAGGAGTTTCTAGAATTTGTTTCAACTGCTTACCTTGGATTAAACATTTGTATCATACCCTACCTTAATTTGGATTTTTCACCACTTATCCTTTGACCTTATCCCTCCATCAAAGGTGGATCAAAAACCTTAGAATGGTAATTGGATAAGAACTCCGAACTTACCCCACTCTCCTATATATTTACCATCTTGCCTATGAAAATGTTAGAGAATGAATGAATGGTTGGATTTTGGAGAGACTCTGCCCTTATGCTACTGTAGTGAGTGGTTATTATCTCATGCATTAGGGTGATTGGAGGTGCATATTATGACAAGGAAAGGACAAGTTAAAAACTTGTAGGAGCTCTTCTACAATATCAACTGCTACTTATGGTTGTAATCTCCTTCTATTTATATTAATGCAAAGAATCCTTTGTTTTCCTATATGTGATATCATTATTTCATGTATTTTAATACCATGTTGATCCATTCAATAGAGCATTTAGATGATATTGCATAAATCTCATAGTTTCTTGGACTGACTTATCTGACTGTGCAGGTTCTAATTTTGGAAATCGAAGCTGGAATTGGAGCTTCCAAGCTTAAGAAAGAGTGAACGTGCAACATGTTCCAGATAGGCCTCACTTTGTCATTTATTTACTTTAGGGAAAAGCATTGGGTTCCTTGTCTATCTGTAGTTCTAGGTTAACCACCAAACCTAGAGGATATATTTTTTATCCTCAATCGTAAATCTCCTATAACAAATTGGCGACCGTACAGGGGAATGGAGTGTTCCCTTGGTGTTTTTCCTTGTCCATTATGTTTGATTACCTCCTTGACAGGCCTTTTTTGTATCATCCAACCAAGAAAATACCTAGGAAATGGTTTCATTCAACCTACTTTGCAATTATTGTTCTGAAATCCTCTTTCCTAGACCCAATGCTCCCTAGTGCCTCTGACAGATCATTGCACCTCACTCAGGCCCACTCTATAATAGTGTTGCAAAGCACTGGTGCCTCCTTTGCACCAGTGTTGGCCCCTGTTTTTGCAAACATTTTGCCTTGGTTTTTTAGCCTCTCTTTCATTAGCCTGCTTCGAGTTGAACTTCCATGAGTCTTGAGTGTCTTGTGGTCTCTCTAAAACCTCTATTTGGTTTGCATTTATGTTTGTTTTCCTTTGGTAAGAATTGGATTTTATTTTTATTTGTTCTTAGCATTTATTCGCTTGCAAACTGATTTTTTTGTTTTTGATCGCTTGGATGAATTTTTGTTTGAGTCCTTGTTCTGAAAAGTGTGATTGAATCAGTAATTGAACATTTGCATCTTAGTTTTCTTCATTCTTGAGAATTAAGTGTGGTGAAAATAAAAATTGTGTATTGGAATTTAGGGTTTTGTATGTGCATTATTATAGGAACAACTGTATTGAAAGGGACATTGCATCTTGCATCTTGTTTGTGGCATATTGTGTGCTACATCTCGATTTTTTCTTCCATTCCTTAGCTAGATTTTCATTGAAAGAGAAAAGATTCCTTTTTTCTCATGCTATATTTTCATTTTAGGATATTCAGGTGAAATTTATGGTGAGCCCTAAAACTATAACTTAATCAAATATAAACAGTAAAATTTATTCAATCAACCTAAGGAGAGTTTGCAACATTAACGCAAACATTGAGAGGTCTAGGCTAGAGACGTGTTCCGGCATCATTAAACGTAGGAGTTGCCGTTGTTTTCCAACGTTGCATCTTGAGGGTGAAATCTCGTTCCATGTACATAAGTGTATAGGATCATTCTCCACATACCTTAGGGTATATCGAATGGCGCTCCACGCATGAAAATTATATGGGAATGCTCTCATCAAACGTCTATGCATTAGACAACACTAGTATGGATTTTACTCCCACATACCGTCGAGTATATTTTGGGAGTCCTATATAATTTGATAACCATCCATAGGTAACCGTGTTTTTCGTCTTGTATACCTTGATACACCGAACTCAACATTCAAGGAGATTAGATGTCGTACATTAATCCCTCGGTTCGCCAAGGTGTATATCGTAGTTCACGGTTGCTTGGTAATCCTTTATCCCTAGATTACCCTCTTTTTTATTTATTTCTTTTTTTGTTAATAAAATTTATTATCCACCGTGGAAGAAAAAAATCCCCCTCCCCGTCGTTCACATAAAATTCAAAATAAGCCTCCTCTTCCTCCAGAGGCTACTCCTAACCGACATCAAAAACATAATAAAATGAAAACTACCGAATGAGGAACTTCAGGCACTACTTCTATCCCTCCTCTTGATACTAATATGTCGGAATCATCTGTCCCTTTGAGTTCTGAACCCGAGATTACATCTAGTCCTATTGGTGACACTAATATGATTGAAACAGAATTCCCTAAAAATTTGTTACCTGAGATCATTCAACCTAACCTTTCGGGGTCAAAAAATTTGTTTCTTAAGGTTATTGAACCTGAGGAGCCTCAACCATCTTCACCTTATTCTTCGGGACCTTCCTCTTCTCTTCCTTTGTCTCAGATAGAACCACTATATCTTGGACCCGATGGAAAAACTCTTCCATACGGACTCGTGAGTATTGAAGAGATCCCTCAAGAAGAGCCTCGTCCTTATACTCTTGTTCATTGCAAATCACTTCATTTTTATTAAACATATCCTCTTCCACCTCTTCAACCTCTGACACAATCTCCTTTACCAGATGCTTTGGGCCTATCTCTGGATATTTCATGGAAATATTCATTGGGATTGTTAAACATGACTGGAACTTATTCGAACTCCCAACCTGTGTCCACCACTATGTTTGAGACATCAAGTGTCGCTTCGTCATCTATGTTCGTGACATCACCAGAAACTCATTTGTATGGTGGCTCATCCGACCTGCCTGGTTATCAGTCAGTATTTGGTACCTTTTCTGGTGCAGCTTCCAATCCTTGGACCTCTCCCATACATCTCATTCGGGAATAATGTTTGGTAATTCTCTTATGAATGCCACACAGTCTGCTCCTCTTCCTCCAACTACACCTACAATAGAGTAGCAGGTTGGTCCTTATATCAGTGGAAAAAGCTACCCTCAACAGCCTAACTCTCCTTATATTGGGTACCTTCCATCTGGATTGCAGTTTCCTCCATCATCCTCTCCTCCTTTCGCAGGGTGGGAACCTATTGTTGGTATGCCTCAATATGGTAACCCGCATAGTTATAGTCCACTTTATCCTGGAATGAATGTTAGTGTTTGGAAACCTACTTTACCCATTCAACCTGGTTAATTTTGGGATCGATTTTCGAATCCTCAAACTGCATCATCCTCATCACAAATTCCTATCTATCCATAAGCACCTCAACAAACTCAAATACATGTGAGGCAACCTCTACAACCTATTCCAACGGTGTCTGGTTCTCCCTAGGTATCACTTAATCAAACTGTACAAGGTGCTTCATTTTCTCAATCACTTGCGCAAGGTACTCTTCAAGTTTCAATAAGTCAAATTCTTCAAAATTTGGTGCAATCTCAACTGAATCCAACATACTAGGGGGGAATAAAAACCTATATCGGGCAAACCACATCACGCACCTTTTCAAGGCCAGAAAACCCAGACCCAACCATTCTAGTAGCTTTATCTTCATCCTAGGGCTGGGTAGAAAACTCACTTTTATGTCGGTTATCAAAATCCTCCATATCCTAGTAACCATGTTCCCTATTATCATAACCCTCTTTATCCATGCATGCAAGTACCCATTTCCTAGGCTATTCCTTCTTAACCACGTCATCCTCCTCCG
Source organism: Pinus albicaulis (assembly GCA_034641835.2). Lineage (NCBI taxonomy): Eukaryota > Viridiplantae > Streptophyta > Pinopsida > Pinales > Pinaceae > Pinus > Pinus albicaulis. Next base: position 774,955,249 of record CM076581.1, read on the forward strand.
GACTTTAATCGATAGTTTCATTTTGTGGCTACTCTTGAATTACACTACTTAACTTGACTTACTAATGACCCCATTTCTCATTTTCCATGGTGGCCGATTATTCCCACCAAGTTGCCTTTTGATATCCCAAAATTCAATGGGAATCTTGGAGAAGACCCGTCGACGCATGTCATGACAAATCATCTATGGTGTTCATCCAACTCCCTCAATGATGATTCCATTTGACTTTGTCTTTTCCAACGAACGCTTACAGGTACCGCAGCTAAATGGTATATTGAGTTACCTAGAGCGCCTTTTCACGATTTCAGCACTTTATCCACCACCTTCTTCACACATTTCCAGCTACCCATTAAATACGAAAGTGGAATGGAACTATTGACTAACTTCAAACAATCATATTCCATTCATATTTCATCACATTCATGATTGGAGGCATCGTCATTGTTTGGTCGAGAATTATGTTCCTGATCAGTTGTTAGCACAATGGTTCATCAAATCTTTGTTATCTCCCATAATAGAGGGATGTGGACAAAGGTGGAGTCGTGACCGAAGAGAAAGTTATTTCTCGTGCTCAATATTTAGATCTAGTTTATACCCAATCGGGCATGCTCTATGATAATATATTGAATGCTCTGATACCTTCAAACACTATTCCTCTTCCACCTAGTAAATAATCTCATGATGCTGAGGCATTATTGGTTCTGCTATTTCGCAGCCAGCGAGTAAACCATATGGTATTTCTCTCATCGCTCCTGTGCAAATCCCTCAATCCCACCCTCCTGCGGCTTCTGATTCCAAGATAAATTCCATTTCATCTGATAAAGGAAAGTCTCAACAACAACTTGGAAATAAGAATAAAGTTAAAGGTAAGAAGAAAAAAAAGGATTCATCACCACAGGATAAGCAAACAAATTCGTCTTTCGATGAGAAACGAAATCCTCGATACCCATGCTTGATTTGCAGTGAGGATCACTTTACACTTGATTCTTCACACCATGTAGAAGTGAATTATTTTCTTAAATCATCCACTTCTCCCGTTGTTTTGTCTGACCCGTTTCCCAGTCAAGAGACTCATATGGTTTCCCAGGACCCCTCTTCCTCTAACATATTTTTTATGCTTTCCTCCTCAAAGCTAAGATCTGATGTTTTGATGGCCACTCGGAATAAAGACTATGGTGATGTGAATCCACCGAATGGTCAGGCTACTGATCAACCTGCCAATTTGGCACTGAACTCATTTGATTATGTTCTGCCTTCGAAATTGACTATCAAGCCTCTGAAGGGTGTTATTCATAATTCTACTTTCAACCCCCATTCAAGATTTTCCCAAAATTATAATGTAGTTGAATACTTGGCTCATTATCCATCAGCTATGTCAACTCTTGAGGTGTTACAAAACATCCCCATCCAAAATAAGGGCTTGTTTTCATCTATCAATGTATAGACCCATCAAATTCCAACCTAGTAGTTTTATCCCATGAAAAATATACCCATCGGCTTCTAGCTCAATTAGATTTTATGATTCAGGTCACTGACCATGGTAAAAAGATTCATCATTCTATTGTGGACGAGGGAGCCTCAACCTGCATCATGTCCATGCCTTGATGGAAGGCGATTGGTTCACCACAGCTGAATCAATCAACCACCACATTAAAAGCCTTTGATGGAAGGACATATAAACCCTGCGGTATTTTGAATTCCCTCCAAGTGGAACTTGGGTGAAAATTTGTCTCCGTTGAAGTAGACGTTATTGATGTACCTATTTATTATAAACTTCTACTAGGATGTACATCCGTTTATGCTATGGTTTCCATCATTTCAACTTACTTCCAAATGATAACCTTCCCTCACAAAGGTGGGATCGTAGCCATAAATCAACTCAACTTTTTTGCCTTTGATTCCAATGTTATCGAAATTTTCCCTCTTATAGGGGAAGCCCTACATTCCTATCAACATGTTGGAGTTATATTATTGAAGGGTTCAATGCCAATGGGGACTTTTTCACTCCCTCCTCCTCCCCCTTCTAACTCCCCACCTTCGGTTTCTTATATCAATATGATATCATCCTCGTTGATACATGGATTGTACTAGGTGAAACTGATATCCAAAGTTTCTGCGACCGAATGTCGCTTAGCCTCGTTGAGAAATATTATGATGCCATCTACTCGACTTGTGTGGCCCATACTTTTTCTTCAATCAATTGGGTAGATCAATCGTTGTATTATGGCATGCCCTCTGATCCTTTCTCCTGCATATTCTCAACCTACAAAACCACCATGGAGATCATGATGTCAGACGACGCGTCTTGGGATGAGCATCATCAACGTTCCTCCTTACCCGATTCCATAGAAGATAATCTCAGTGGTTTGTACTTACCTAATTTTTTCAAACCCTCTACGAATTATGTTTCCATTCATCAGATCAACTTTGAAAAGAACCACTCAAATATCAAACAAACGATTCCTCTCAATATTTTTGTCAAACCAGGAATAGTCAAAAATAACATTGTGTTCTGTATCAGTTCTGGTCGACTCCTTGGTTTTCTTATTTCAAAACAAGGAATTCGTATTTATCCTCTAAAAGTCCAAGAAATTGTTGATTTCTCTGTGCCTTCTACCCTCGTTTAGTTACAAAGACTCCAAAGGAAAGCTAACTTCCTGAGGAGGTCTGACCCTAATTACACTAAGCTGACAAAAGGATTTAATCGCTTACTGAAAAAAGGGATTCCCTTCCATTGGGATGACGCTGCAGAGAAAGTGTTTGATTCCTTGAAAGATGTACTAGTTTGGGCATCTCTCCTATATCCCCTTGACTATCAACGCGACTATTTCTTGTATCTTGACGCTACCATCTCTATTATAACCATGGTGTTGGTCCAGGAAGATGATATCGGGACTAAACATCCCATTTATTATCTGATTTGGAGCCTCAACGATATCAATATTCAGTTTACTCATGTAGAAAATTTGGCTTTGGCTATCGTTCAAGTCGTCCAAATATTTCACCATTAAATCTTGCTTTGGAAAACTATGGTCATTTGAGATTACAACCCTATGACATATATATTATGATGTCAATTACTGAGGGGAAAGTACTCTAAGTGGATTTTTATTCTCCAAGATTTCGACCTAGAATTCATCAAATTCAAGTCGAAGAAATACCTATTTTTCATCAAACTAATGTGCGATCTTCCTTCCCTTGATGCAGAATCTAAATCTGAAGATTCCATCCAAGACTAGTCATTATTTCTGATTTCGTGTTCTGACCCATGGTATGGATATTTCCTGATTTATCTCCACACCCAAGATTTCTGACCAAATACCTCTCGCTCTAAGCAGCGACGTATCCGATACCAATCCCAAAATTATGTGATTATCGGCGACACTCTTTACCGTCGTGGTATTGATATGATTTTACGGAGGTGCCTCACTCTCGAGGACGTCAAGAAAGTTATTAATGACTTCCATTCAGGGGCATGTGGCATACATTTATCTGGTTACACTACCACACAAAATATCTTACGCATTGGTTACTTTTGGCCCACTATTTTCCATAATTGTATCCTCGAAGTCCAGAAGTGTCATGCATGCCAGATATACGATCGTAAAATACGTGCTCTGCCTACTCCATTGCATCATGTTATCACAATTAGTCCCTTTGGGAAATGGGGTATTGACTTTATGACATGTAACCCTCACTTGACCGGAGGGCATGGTTATATCATTGTCATTGTGGACTACTTTACTAAGTGGGCCTAAGAGATGGCTACATTCAACAACACTAATGAAGCAATTGCATACTTTTTATTTAACCACGTGATTTCTAGGTTTGGTGTTCCACAAGAAATAGTTACGGATCATATGAAGCATTTTCAAAATCATATGATGACCGAATTAATTTCTAAATTGGGACTTTCAAGTGAAAATTTCACTCCCTATTATCCTCAAGCTAACGGAAAAGTTGAAGCTATCAACAAAGTTCTTAAAACTAAGCTTCAACGCATGATAGGGGTCCACAAATCGGACTAGAATTTACTTCTCTACGTTGCCTTGTGGGCATACCAAACCTCAGTAAGGATTTCTATCAGATTCACACCTTTCCATTTGGTCTATGGTATGGAAGTGATCCTTCCCATTGAATGCGAAATTCTATCGTTGAAACTAGATATCGAACTTCTTCTCACTACTTCTGTTGAAGAGGAGCGTCTTTTACATCTGACTCATTTGGATGAAACCCGATGTGATGCCACTTTGGCCAATGAAGCTCATAAAAGACGCATCAAAGTGCAATATGATAAAAGTGTCAAGCCTAGAGTCTTCTCGGAAGAAGATTTGGTACTCTTATATGACCAGGAGTCGATAAGTTAGGCCTAGGAAAGTTCCAGCCTATGTGGTTGGGCCCATACATTGTCAAGCGTGTCCTTGAAAAACGGGCTTATGAGTTAGTAGATATTAATGGAATTCCTCTGTCACAGCCTAGAAATGGGTTGTACCTCAAAAAATACTATGCTTGATCCCAAGCGTAGTACATTGTGTTCATATTTTCTATAGGTGTGTTGAGTGTGTTTGCAATGTGTTTTCTAGAGTTTCACATGGTTTCTATTGATCCTTTTTACTTTTGGTTTGTATATGTCAACCTCTCTCGAACCATATGTTGGTTATGTCAGTGGTGCTAATAGTAGTACTCGGAACCTATTCATCGCAACAGGGACTATCTTTGCTCCAAATGGCGAGCTAGTGAGCATGTAAGGGATTTGCATTTCCCGCTTTAATAACAACATTGTTGAGTATAGCACAATGGTTGAGTTGTTATCTGATGATATTTCACATGGTATCCATCATATAGTCATCAGGCTTGACTCACAGCTCGTAGTAATACAACTCGCTATTATCTATTTAGTGAGAAATCCCGCCATCCTTCACATGGTTTTGAAAGTGCGTCAACTGGAAAGACATTTCGATTTCATACGATATGAACACATTTCTAGAAATATACACACATTAGCAGATTCCCTAGCTAATTTTATTTTAGATAGATATTTTCAACGAATGTAAGTAACTTTCAATTCACATCACATCATATTGAAAGCAGAATAGGAACTAGGAAACAATGAATATATACATACACACACACACACACACACAGATATATATATATAAAAGTTTGGCTTGAAAAAATGTGTGCCCAAAGACACATATGGATACATCATCCATACAAAAAACTACATGCAAATATATAAGTAGACAATCAGTGGTGCTCATGATAAAACGACACTACACAGGCTATCTTGCATAGTAATTGAGAAACACAGCTAGGCAATCCAATAGTGTGTCATTGAAGTCACAATGGAAGTTTATCGACAATGGTCTCATCAGTCCCATGTGTCAATCCCTTCATGTGGTGTTCTACCTCTGATAGGATCTCAACTACCTCAAGATCTCGTAGTGCATCCCGTCCCACCACAGCAACCTGTACTAGTCCCACTGCCTCCTCCTATGACTATCTCTTTGTCCGACGAACATATGTACCACCCACTGGTTGAACGGGTCTAATATATGCATGAAAACATCAAATAGTTTAGTCTCAGAAACATGTAAAAACACAAAAAATTGTAAAACCTTTTAAAAACTTAATGGTCAAAGTATCTTGCCTGTAGTATCCCATTGCTCACCCTCAGACAGCACGAGTTCGGGATCATCACGAAAATCCATCCCTACATAAGGATATTCATCGATCATGATGAACTGTCCACGCAACCATCCAAAGAAGGCTGGTGAAAATTTGATCACTGATGGACTTGCATGTATGGCCATGTGGTCTATCCACCTCCTCATTTGTGGGACCCTCAAATCGATGGGCTCAAGAACAATCTGTTGAGGTTGTAGTAATGGTACCCACTCTAGAGAAAAAGAGACCAATATGGCACCATAACCGAAGTTATTCAACTTCCCCTCCTTTGCTTTAGTAATTTGTTCTTTCAAGTTGACCAACATACCCTCGCCCCAGTTGAATATTGTTGGCTATAGAAACTCTACTCCATATTGCATGTATGATCTTCTCACTACATGTAGTGTCGAGTTGTCTGCCAATATTGCGATAATGAACAAGATTATTCTCAAAGGTAATTGGGTCACATCCTTTATGTTAGTCTTCCCATCACTTGTAGGAAGGGTTTGAGGTCTACAATTGGTAGCGTTATATTCTTTCACCGTCTCACTGCCACTTCTTCCACCTAGAAGGGAGATGGGGGCACCTCACTTTTACAACCCTGTCAGAAAGTAAATATCATCTACTTGTAACTTGAGTATATTTTCCCCAAACCTGAATGCTTGTGCTTGAACACCCCATGAACGCACGAGGTATTTCAACAACTCCATTTGTTGCCTCATACCAAGAAGCAAGAAGAATTTTAACAACCCGCAGCTTTTAAGCGCCTGGATGGTAGCAAGGTCATTTTCCGCATTTAAATATTGTGCTTCGTGTTCTCTTTCTCTCCAAATGAATGACATTTTGTGCTAATGGGTACTTGAAACATTGACAAATGATTCATTAGGCTCTTCCCCATGCAAAAAATCTAACAAATTTTGAGGCAAAATTGAAAAAAAACTTGGATATTTGTTCCCAACGCTCCCCGGAAGTGTATGATAGAGCATTGCATCTCTTTCTACAGTGTTTCTATGCCTAGGTGCAATGCCCTTTTCGACGCAGAGGGGGTGCTTTGGTATCAAGTCATTTTTATGAGCCCCATGGGCCTCAAAACCTTGAAAAGTTTGCATGAAAACACAAAAATGAACCATGGAAAGATGGAGAAGGGTTTTAGCTCCTACCTAGATCCAACGACACTCAAAATGGTTCCCTGGATTGGTCGCAATTAGCTACAGAAGATCAAGGGAAAAAGGGGTACAAATACTAACTATTGAAGATAAAATGTGAAATGGTAAAAATGAAAAGTAATTTTGAATATTTATGGTCATTTTCTCAGTATTTTATTCATTTTTAGTATTTTGACCTAGATATGCCTCATTTTTACTATGAAACATGTATGTTTAATCCATCTTGTGGTGTTTTGAGCAGGTTGACAGTTGTTAGCAAGTTTTTATTATGTTTTCACAGGTTACTTTGACCAAGTAGTATACTTTTATCTCTTTTTCAGACTCTATGAACCAACGAAAAAGGAAACCCCTAAAGTCCTCTTTTAGCTCTTTTCAGACTCCCAAAATATGAAAATATTTTCGAGCACTTGTATTTTCAAACTCATAAAAATAAATGAAAAGGCATCTACTAAATATAAGTTTAACCTTTTCTGCACTGAGATAGACTAGCTACGAAAAAGGAATATCTTAGTCGAACATGGCTAATAGGTTCTCTTGAGTTTGTTTTCTACCTTTTCAGACTTAAGAGACTATCTATGAAAATGGACATATGGAGTTTTCTTTTTCATTTCTTTTTCAAACTTTCTAAACATGAAAAATATGTCAATTTTTACCTTCGCTAGACTCGTTAAAACATCAAACAACGATGGGCTTGTCGAACATGACAAGGCCAAACCACTCCTTCTTAGTGTTCGTTAAAAATACTTGGAGGGATTCATCTTAAGGATGAACTTACAAATCAATCATATGTTACCCTCCTCAATCTTGTTAAAGAATAAATAGGTATTGACTAGTATGGTTGGGAAAATTAGGAAACCAGGGGATTCCATTTTGTTAATGGCAGTGAGTCGCTCTTGAACAAGACACTTTTCCACTTCATCTTCATGCCCATTGGTTTGGGTAATCTACTTGTTTCTTGGTTATCATACCGTTTTTTCATAACCTCCATTATGGTTTTGGGTCAATGTTTCCAACTCCATTCAGTGTCATCGGTGTTCAAGAGAAGTCATTCAGTTTATCTCCACTACAATACTCTTAAGCCTTCATTTCATGTTTGCCTTTCCTGAACCAGTTCCACATTAGCATCATTCTGATAATTTTGTCTCAATCATGATACCTGTTTCGTGTCATTAATGGGGGATACATCAAGGCCCTCCTGCGACGGGTCACTTCCTTTCGACATCAGCACATCATCTAGGAAGTTCACATAGGAACATCCCTTTGGTACCTTGGTGCTTGCATATATCAATGGAAAGTTTCCTCGCTATCAGTGACAAGTTTACATCAATGACCTTCGACCGAAATATTTCATGTGGTGCTCGACATCAACCCATTTTCTCACACCATACCGATTGTGTTGTAGTACCTTCAAAGCCATTAACATCATCGGTGGTTTCTCTCGCATTTGTTAATGGCTTACATCATTGGCCGGTAATCAAATGGTGTATACCATGTTCGACTCCAGATCATAGATTCATATGGTTAGACTCGTACATTAGTTGGTCGTGTGAACGAGATAAAATACCCCGGATCTAGTTTCATCCATCCGAGCTGTGATTTCAGGAGTTATACAAAGATCGTAATGTATGATGGTTGTGATCATCTAGTCATGGGTCCACCAATTGCATTTGTGGACGCATATTTTGATCATTATACATGTTATGTTAGATTATGAGATGAGTATGGGTGTGCCTCCCTCAGCGACAATATGTATGGATTAAAAATCTGGATCCTATCCTACCCTACTTTGGATTTTTCACCACTTATCCTTTGATCTTATCCCTCCATCAAAGGTGGATCTAAAACCTTGGAATGGTAATTGGATAGAACTCCCAACTTACCCCACTCTCCAACATATTTACCATATTGCCTATGCAAAGGTTAGAGAATGAATGAATGGTTGGCTTTTGGAGAGACTCTGCCCTTATGCTATTGTAGTGAGTGGTTATTATCTCATGCATTAGGGTGATTGGAGGTGCATATTGTGATAAGGAAAGGACAAGTCAACAACTTGGAGAAGCTCTTCTACAAGATCAAATGTTGCTTGTGGTTGTAATCTCCTTCTATTTATATTAATGCAAATAATTATTTGTTTTCCTATATGTGATATCATTATTTCATGTATTTCAATACCATGTTGATCTCTTGAATAGAGTATTTAGATGATACTGCATAGATCTTTTAGTTTCTTGGCTTGTGTTATCTGACTGTGCAGGTTCTAATTTTAGCAATCAGAGTTGGAATTGGATCTTCCAAGCTTAAGAAGGAGTGAAGCGCTCGACAAGTTCCAGGAAGGCCTCACTCTATCATTTATTTACTTTAAGGAAAAGCATTGGGTTCCTTGCCTCTCTATTGTTTTAAGTTGACCAACAAACCTAGGGGAAATACTTTTGTTTGCAATCATAAATCTCGTATAACTGCTGGAATCGCAAATACTTGCTTAGGGAACGAATTTAAACGAAATGTTGGCAAATACTATAGACATTTCTAGAGTGGTTGTGTGTTTTCCTAATATATATGTTGATATAGTTTTGACTAGTTACTATTTATAGATTAAAAAATACAACACAATAGAATATATTTGCACTGTCAAATTTCAAAACAGTGACATCCATCAAAATTGAAAAAAGCCCAGAAATAGTTGCAAAGCCTAATCAAATAACAAGATGCGAGGACGCTTGTGTTTCCAAATTCCATCCTGAATATGACATGCTTCAACCTTATAGCCCTGAAACGATGGGAATAAGATAACACACCCACAACTATTTTAGTATATTGTTGTCAGGATTAAATCTTAACTCGATAATATAGGGGTAGGAGATTAAACGATGATTATCACATTAGACGAGTACTTGCATCCAGGACTTCATGTGCAGGAGGCAGTTTGGGGTTCAAGCCTCGGCAAATATTACAAAAGACTCGCCAAGATCATGGAAGAAACCAATGATCGAGCTTGGGCGCTGAAGCACGGGATGCATCGTGGCCGTGATAGGATAAGGGAAAGGAAAGTGTCTGGGAGTCTTTGTATGCTCGCAACTTTGGAGGTTATTCAATCAAATTCTTCTTGGCCACTCTTGCGTAGGATATGTTGTTGTTCATGGACATGGCTAGTGAGTACCTGCAATATTTTCGTATGTTAAAATAAAGATCAACATGTTGAACTATTGCACAAATCAAGATTCAGTGGTCAGTTAAAGCAGTGGCATCTAATGGTGGAAAAACTTTCAATCGTCTAACATTGGATCTGACGGTGCAGAGGGGTGCAAAGTGGTAGTTGAGGGAGTTCTTCCTAGAAGGAACACCTTACGGCGTAAATATTTAATATAATGATATGATTATGTTTTTTTTACTAAGAGAAGAAAAAAATGAGATAGCTTTTTGTCATGTAAAAGATAAGAGTTACATTAAGTAGTTACCTAATAACACATATATAATAAACAATTAGAAAACATGCATGGAACTAACATATATCAAGTGTGATCAGTCTGAAACACATATAATAAACAATTAGAAAATAGGCATGGAGCTAACCCATATCGAGTATAATGAGGCTAACAAAAAGAAAGTATTGAAGTCTTTCATAATTAATCAATGAAAGAAATAGAATAAAATCAATGAAACAAAAACGTACGTTGTTACTCCTCCTCATCTATAATAGTCAAAAAACCACTTGTTAAAGAGTAAGAAAAATTGTTACACTCTTATATGCAATATCGTTATTCTTTCATAAAATATGTCAAAAGACAAAAGAAAAATAATAATAATACATATACAACATAGATAAAGTGAATTTAAATTAGAGTGCAAAACTATTAGAACCTTAAAATCTCATAATATGAAAAACAAGAAATGACACAACCAAAAACTAGCATGCACGTGTTAAGATGTAAAACAAAATAATATAAAACTAAATAACACTTTCTATTCCAGTGTGGAACACAATCATAAATTAGAGAATCCAAATCTAAATATCAAAAATTAAAAAATAATATTAAAAAAAATGAAATATATAGCAAAAACTTACCCAAAATTCAAAATTCATATATTATATATTAAATTTTTAATTTTTTTCAAAACATATAATATACTTTTACATATCATCTTGCAAAGAATTCATTAAAATAAATCTCTATTTCCCGAAACACAAGTTTGAAAGGGATGTTCCGCACTCTCAATGCACTTTAATAACTCTAAGCATGAGGTCCATTAATGAAATATTCCTTACAGAAAATCAATGAAGCTAGACAATGCCCTGAGCATATCGGATTCATTCGATATGAAGTTATTGCGATGAAATTATGTCTCCACCAATAAAGTAGAACAATAAATGTAGTACAACGTTAAAATTTATTTTCCCTTTTGGTACAATAAATACAATCTTACATAAATATAATTACGATAAGAAAGTCTATATACAATAGATGTATAATAATTGCAATTATATATATAAAATGGTTGGTAAGTTGATAAGCATTTATTCATAATAAATCAAAACACTTATTTCATAATATATTTTAAGTTATTAAAATTATAAAAAAATTAATTAAATTATAAATTTACCTTAAATGATTACTATTATTAATTAGAAAAGGAATTAATAAACAAGTTAAATATATATACATTTAACAAAAATTAAAACAAGTTTTTTTATCATGGAAATTTATCTCCACTTTACTATGGAGATTTTAAATCTATAAATAGATTTTATTATTTTTAATTTATAAACTTATTTCATAATATATTTCAAGTTATTAAAATTTAAAAAATCATAAAAATTAATTAAATTATAACTTTACCTTAAATGATTATTGTTATTAATTATAAAAGGAATTAATAGATAACTTAAATATATATATATATAACAAAAATTGAAACAAGTTTTTTTATCATGGAGATTTATCTCCATTTTACTATGGAGATTTTAAATCTATAAATAGCTTTTATTATTTTTAATTTATAAATAGGTTTTGTTGTAATACCATGGTTTATCAATACCACATGCGCAGAAAATTGTAATTCACTCCATATGACATTTGTTCATATGACATTTTTTTTAAATTAATCAATTTAATTAAAAAGGTAAAAAGAGTATAACTATTTTGGAGATAAATTTTAACATTTATTTGTGTATATTATTATGAATATTCTTGAATATTTCATGGAGGTTAAATCTCTATCATCCACAAAATAATTATTGATAATTAAATTAAAATTTTATAAATTCTATTCCAAAATAAACACACTTATCAACATAACTAAACACAGTGGTAGGACATGGATCTATCGAACCTTTGATTTTCACACAGAGAGAGACGATGGAGAGCATGAGCGGGAGGGTGTGCAGGTTAGGGCAGGAGGCTAGCACAACGACGGCTCCTCTGAACGACGCTCCAAGAAGGGTTGGCAGATGCTCGGGGTCTCCTTGCTATTGGTCTGAATTAGGCATCAGGCTTCAGTTTCTCGACGGTAGAAATGAGGCATCATGGTTTTGAAAAGGAGGGAAGGCGACTGTGGCTGGGGCAGGTGGCCCATTTTTTCAAAGGAGGAAGGCGACGGCGGTTGGGGCAAGTGGCCCAGTGCTTCGAAGGAGGCAGGGGTGGAGTGGATCAAAGGCAGAAGACTCAGCAGACAGACGCAGATCTCTCTTGGATCCCCTGCATGTTTCGATGGCCCTTTTCAAAGCGGTTGGTAAAGGGTCTCTCACAATAGGGATTGGATATATCTGGATCCGAAGGGTGCGTTTTCTCCGGGTGCCTATCTCCCTTCATCACGATTTTACTGATTTTTACATTTTAAGCTATACTTTTTCTTGTCGGATCTCTGTCCTGATTGTTGTCTGGGCTATTGGGTTTGTCAGCTCTCTTCCACTTCCAATGATCTTCGGTCTGAGGGTTTGGAGAGGAGTCGATCCCAATTCTGAGACCCCTCTATGTGAGGAAACAAAGGCCCTTGGATTCGATGATTGTGCTGTTGTAGGGGCTTGTCTAAGGGGTATAGGCATAAAAAATCTCAAGGCAGAAGTAAAAGGAAAGGAAAATAATGCAACAAATAGATTCCAGATTTTTATAAGAACATTAGGCAAAAAATCCCAAACCCTTTAGGTACAGGATTCATAGCAGATCACAGATCTGAAGCAGAAGATCCAATCCTCAACAGGTATCCTAGCCACAAAACAAAATCTGATTTTTTCATAGAAATCACTACAGGAAGGAAACCTTTTAAAAGATTACCAGATCCAAAGGAATTCTTCCATAGTCCTGAATCTAAGACTCAAAGGATTAGTCGCAGGAGGAAGCACATCGACTAGACCTAATCTGAATAGAGCTCAAGGACAGATGAAGGGAGTTAATACCTTCAAAATAGGAGCCCCAAATGGCCCATCATACAGGAATATTCTGCAGGGGAAGAACAAAGTAGCAACACCACTAGAATAGGCAGAGAACATGCCCAAACCTTATATTGTGGAGCAAATGAACTGCGTTCTAGAACTGAACATTGAGGCACCAGAGATCGACGAATATAGGCCTGCCTTCGAAACACAGGCAATAATATGCAAGTTTAATAGCTACTTGCCAAAACCAATGGAGATGTTTCAATGGATTTTGACCAATTGGACCATGTACTGTGACATACATCTCTACTCCAAGGGATACTTTATTGTCAAGTTTCCATCACAAGAAGCCAGAGACATCATCCTTAGAGTGGGGTTGTGGTTCTAGGGGTCAACTGGACTTTTCATTACTCCTTGGTTCCTAGATTTTGACGCCAATACGACAAAGATAACCAGAATGTCGGTTTGGGTCCAGCTATATAATCTCCTGCTCCATTTCTGGAATGAAGGAGTTTTATAGGGTATCGGAAACAACCTCGGGAGATATATCAAAACAAACATCCACAGATTGGAGGAGAGAATATTCACTTTTGCACGAATCTGTGTAGAAGTGGACCTCAGCAAGGGGCTTCCTGAAAGTATCATTCTGAAACACAATCAGCAAAAATGGCTGCAACATCTGGACTATGAAAACACAGCGTTTAGGTGTAGAATATGCTGGAAAACAGGGCATCTACAAAACACCTGCCCAGATGCAACAAGGGAGAACAGGAAGAAGAAGAAAATAGGGAAAGCATCTAAGGGATGGAAATTTCCCTCAGGAGGACCAGAGCAAGAGTTAGAAGACGAACGGGATATCCCAACCCAAAATGAGGAAAAAAAGGTAGCAGAAGAACAAGGAATCCACGAACAAGAATTACAAGAACCAATGGAAACCAACATGATCTCCAGAAGGTTGAGCCGACGATAGATCCCACGTCACCTGAAGCACGTTCAGATGTAAGCTCAGGTGCAAATAAGAGAGTGCATGTATCCGAAAGTTCAAACTCCGATAGAGAAAACCCAATAAGGGACAATGAGCTCGCCTTGGTTCCTTCCTCCCTACATTCGGGGAATTGGCAGATTGTCCAAAAGAGAAAAGGCAAGCGTGAAAATCCCAGCCCTACTGGCAATATGTAAAATTTATAGGTATCCTAGCTACATGGTGTACATGTGTACATGAGCCCTTTGGGCATCTTGAATTCTTATTTGCATCTACAAAGTGTAACTCTCATTAAATTTTTAATAGAAAGTTGTCGATTTTTTCCTGGGAAAAAAAAAACTAAACACAATGGTTAAACATCCATTTTAAATTTTTTTGAAAGCAAGAAAATGATGAATAAATCAAAATTTTCCCACAAAATCATTGGCATTATTACTCTATTTTTAGTTAAATAAATATTATTATACAAATTTTAATGATTTTTAAAAATATATAATATTAATCCAAAAGTATAAAATATATTTAAAATAGGTATTCTTATAATGTATAGATTGCTCACTCTCTTTTTTTCAATTTCAAATGTTAAAAAAAATATTATTTTAGGATAAAGATTAATATATATTTACATGATTAATGAATTTAATGTGGCATTTTTAAATCTATTATATAACGTTTTTTATATATTAATATTTTATTACTATTAAAAAATTAATATTTACATTATTTTAATACAAAAGGGTGTGGGGCCATGCAAAGTTTAATAACTTTATTTTGCACATTAAAACTTTTTTTCTTTTCTTTTACTATTGATAAAAATAAATAAAAAGGAAAAACAAATTATGTAAAACTCACTGGCATAAACAAAAGCAGCACACTAGTGAAAAACCAAACTAGCTAAAACGTAAACACTTAAGCTTAAATCCAGAAAAACACAAAATATTGAAATCCCAATGATAACTACAACACGATACATAAAATACTGAACAATGATTCCCACGACATGTGATGTTCGTTGTGATCAGTCATGGTAAATACCCAACTAGTGGTAGCGTGAGACTCCTCACTTATAGCTTACATCATCTCTTTGAAGAATTTGGTTTTATATAAATTAGCATTAATTCATAGTAACTTTAACTCTATTAAATACCAAATGAAATGTGTTATATTTTGGCTCTTAAAATAATTAAATTACATTATTTTATTTTATTAAATATCAAATGAAATAGTTATAGTTTAATAAGGTGTAGTTATTTTCGGAAAAGAATAGAAATTCTGGTACGATTTTGATAAAATTTAGCGGAAATTTGTTGGCAATTTGAGTTACAATTGTCAAGCTTCAAGATTTTGGATGTCTCAGAGGTTTTTGATGGTACTGAATACATTTTCACCATCAAAAACATGATTTAAGCGCTCCTATTATCACATTTTTTGATAAAAGAAAAAAAGTCAAATTTCTGATTTTTACTCGCCCAAACAAAATTAATGCCTCGATAACCAACGCCAATAAAATGTCTTCCATTTTGACTCTTAAAATATTACATATCAAATGAAATTTCTTACATCTTCCATTTTGACTCTTAAAATATTACATATCAAATGAAATTTCTTACATGTTGGATCTTAAAACAATTAAACTCTAATATATTGAAATGTCTTATATATTGTTATTCCTTTCTTTACTATTTATTAAACTCAATTATATATTTGATATTTCTTAAATCTTGGATCTTAAAATAATTAAACTCAATATATTGTTATTCCTTTCTTTATTATTTATTAAACTCAATTATATTGAAAGAATTATATTTTGATGATAAATGAACTTATCTATATGTGAAAATTAAGTATGAGTTACAATGTTTATGTTATTGATGATACTTCGATGGTTTTCTTAATCATGCAAAAGTTAAAGGAAAGTTTGGTATGTGGATATTGGTTTAGTTTATATTGTGAATAAATTCTCAATGGGAAATACACTTACTTTAGAATTCAATATAAAATATTGTTAATAACATGAAAATAGTTATGCATGATTATGTGTTTTAGTAGGTTAATTTGTATATTAAGAGATTAAAAGATAGCATGATAATTATGGCATTGAAGTAATATCAAAAGAGTAATGGTATGTTATTAAACATTATTTCATGATTTAATAATTGGTTGAAAATATTATTATGATATGTGGGTAATTGCAAGTATTATATGAAGCACTTTACTTAGTCGTGAAGTTCTAAGGGCAACAATAGTGGCACAATATGGTCAATGATAAGATGTTGACCCTAGTTCTATCGGGAGGGATGGAGATAATTCCCATTGTTTATCCTTCGAAACCTAGAGTCATGGGAAGGGTTGTGTTAAGCCATGTTCTCATAGACATGTGATGGTGACTAACACTTACATGTGAGGGAAGTTAGGATGATGTACTCGATGCTTCCACTTATGGGTTATATCTAGAGTTAGGTCAATATAGTTAACGCTCCAACATATTGTAGCAAATGAAAGGATAAGACGTGAAACATGGAAGTAGGTTAGGGAGGAAGGAGGATTTGACATTAGTTGAGGATGCTAGTTGGGAATTAGATGTGTCACTCTTATTTTCTTACTTGGTTCCTACCATGTTTATAACATGTGTTTTGGATCATTTTTAATGATTCAGACATGAGGATCAATGATTGATGAATGACTGAAAATTCTTAGTAAATATTACAAAATGAAGTGTTTACCGGATTTGTTGTTCTGCATGCTTGCTTACTTGTGAAAATACATAAATTATGCAATAGCGGCAATGATTGTTTATCACAAGTACATGCACAAGTTATGCGTGCATACACTACACCGGTGTAGTAGTACAATTACTTGATATATTAATTACTAAAGGAAGCTACTAACTACTTAATTAATGATTTAATGATTAAGGAAATTATAATGCATATGCAAATATCTAGGAGCAATAAATATCATCCTTGACTTTGATTACTAGTTCATATGATGAATTAAATGGGTATTGCGGGTTGCCACAAATTTTGGGGGAAAATGTTAAGTTTTTTTTTTTTTTGTAACCTAGCATGAGAAGAAAAACTCTTCAACTCTATTTCATTTTTTTTATGTATTTTATTTATTATTTTATTTTAATTAATATTCCCCAAAAAATTATAAAAAGGAGTTGATGTCCATCAACGAAGATGGTTGAGGAGACTTTGGGAAATGGGGGATGGAAATGTGATAAGTAAGGAGGAGGAAAGGATGTGAGATGGTGGATCTATCTTGGAAGAAAAACATTGGGATTGACTTTTTTTGGAGTTATTGCATTGCTTTGAACTATCAATATTATTGGGATATGAGAGTTTGTTGGATGGTTGTTTTTTCTTGGAGCCTTGTGCATGGAGTGATAGAAAATCCAAGGTTTCCTGAGATCGTGATTCAACTAAGTTATTCCTATTTCGCTAGGAGAATTAAAATATGGTTTGAATAAGAAACATATGAAGAGGAAATACACTAGGTTAAATTAAGCAAATTTGAAGAGGAGCCACAATAGACTAAATCAAACAAAATGATATACATTTTTTCATATTTAATCCATACATTTTGTAATCAATTAGCTGCATAAATTGTTGTAAAGAAACTTATGAATTATATGTTCAATGAAAGCTCACTCAGAAGAGCCCACTAAGAGCACTATGCCCACTGTGCTCACTAAACGAACTAAGCTCTAACTATGCTAACTATGTAAACTAAGTGAACTAAGAGACCACTAAGCTCACTAAGAGCATAAAATAACTATGCCAACTAAGGTAACTATGCTAAGAACTAAGAGCTAATAAACCAACGGCTAAAAGAAAATAAAAGGGAACTAAATCAGACTAAAGAAGGGCACCCCTACCTGAAAATCCTTACCAAAGAAGGAAGAAGACTGAAAGGAGGGCTTCTAGGAAGTAAGGAAGAAAGGAGGAGGTTTAACTCAATTATTCACTCAAGGTAGTAGTAAAAAAAAAGAACCTATTCATTAACTAATTAAGGAAGCTTAGAAAGGAAGTAGGTGACTCAAGCCTGGAATCCTCACATTCACTCAAGGTAGCTAGGAAGGTAAGAAAGGTAGTATTCATTTTCTTACTCATGAATAAAGGAGAGATAATAAGGGAAGTAAGGCTTCTTTCACTCAATAGCTAGGGTAGTAATAAGTAGTAGTAGAAAAATCACCTACTCATTAAGAAAGGAAGAAGAAAGACTGAAAGGAAGGAAAGTCAGAAGGAAATATATGTGAAAAGTGGGAATGGTTAGGCCAAAGACGGGTACCAACTGGCATTCATAGGAAGTGGGTACACCAAGGGCAATGAGTCTCCTTAAGTCTAGGGCCCGCTACGAAGAACCTAACAGAAAGTTCAGGATGGATGACACCAGATGAGTGTTCCATATAACCCGACGAATTTGGACCCAGGCATGTGTTTTTCCGATGGTGCTAGGAGTTATGTTTCCGGCGATGTGCGTGCTTTCCTTATTCACGATTGGTTTACTTCTATATGGGAGTGTTGCTTGCCCGGGAGCGATCCCCCATCCATCAACTTGAATGGGATCTAAAGATAGCAAAAGGAGTAGGTGTGACACTTTAAGGCGAGACCAAAGAGAGAGGAAATAGTGACCTAACCCATTAGGTGAAGCTTATCCTTAGTACCGCTTATATTATAGTAGTACGGGTTGAATAAACAGTACGACACACTTGTACTTTTACCTATCTTCCAAGGGATAATATCCAAGGGAGGATGATAAACAAGGGAGAATATATCCTTCCAAGGGCCTTCTACGAATGGAAAAGCTACCAGAAACACAGAAACGCCTTACGAGGCACAGTCCCAAGACAGAGCCAAACTGGTAGTTTGGTTACGCTGAGGTAACATTCTTGAATTCATCTCCTAGCTACATGTTATTTGTTGGAGGGATAAATTCTGAATGTTTTTCTAGACAACCATATTGAAATGTTTAATTCTTAGGATTCCATTATGATTTTATAGTAGCAAATTGGAAAATGTGTAGAATGGAGCTAGTGCTATAAATATCAAATTTCAAAAGGATGAAAAGGACATCAATTTGATAGAAAAATTATAATTGATAAAACTCATTAAAGAGCTAAGATAGTGAACAATGTTACATAAGAGGAATAAAAATGAAAGAGAGGCCCAAACCTCTTGATCTCAAAGATTGGATTAAGATAAAATTTTGTTTGTTTATTTTATTATTATTGCATCGAGAGGCGCTTTACAACCCAATATGGGAGATATGTTGTAGAGGTTTTATATTAAAAATTAAATCAAATAATAATAATAATAAAACATAATGTCCACTCAATTAAAAATTTGATAAAAAAGTAAAAGGTAACAAACATAATAAATCGTTCAGTTCAATTTGCTATATTGTAATTTTGTTTTTATTAATAAAATTACAAACAATTTTGTCCACAAAAAAATCACAATAGACATGTCTTATTAAAATAAATTTAAATAGCCCACGGGGTCTTGGATAGATGGTGATCGGGTGCTCTGTTAAGACACTCCTTGATGTGAAGTCACTAGTTCAATTCCCTGCCTGATCTGGGTGATATATTAGACATGATGATGATGTAGTCCCACCAAGTTTACAAAAATAATAATAATAATAATGATTCATATTCGTAATCATGATATTTCAAAACATATAAAAACTTTATATATATATATATATATATATATATATATATATATATATTGCACCATATAAATTAAAATAATGATTCGTATATGCAATCATTATATTTCAAAACTTCTAATTTAAATTTAATTAATAAACATACAAAAAACTAATATTTACGATAAACGTTTTTTCTAAGTTATATATCTACCTATTTATCTATATGTATCATCAATTCTATAAATAACACAAATGTAAATGTAAATATAAATAATGTTATTAAGAACAAATGTTTTTAATAATATGTATCTCCTAGTTAGAGTTTGAGCAAACATTTCTTCAAAGTTTTGCATCTTGAAAGATTCGATCCCTCTTTATGCTTAGTGGATCCAAAAATAAGATGGATTTACACAGGTTATTATAGTTCACTTTTGTTATACTTTTTTAGTACTATATTTGTTGTTTTTTATTTTTAAATTATGAGTTTTATTTTATTTTTCCATTTTAATTTATTTGTGTTATGTTCAATATCTCATCCATACTCGGATATAGAGTGCATATCATACTTCTTAATGAAGTAAATTTTGTCATTTTCAAATAAAATGGGACATAAATTTACTTACATATATGATTTAACTAAATGTATAAATATTTGATATACATTGAAAAGGATCAATGATATAATCATATTTTTTCCAATGAGGGAAAAAGTTGATGTGTTTATTTCATGTAAAAGGTAAGATATAAGTAGGTGTTTACAAGACATATCTGATAAATAATTAGACAATATGCATGAAATTCACAAAGATCCAAGTTGATTAAGGCTAATAAAAAAAAGATGTTGAACCCCCTCATAATTTTTTTCTAACAAGAGTCGAGAATAGCTATTATATTAAAATATATTGAGCTAAAGCTCAATTTAGGTACATAATTTACATAAGCAAGTTGAAACTAGTGGACATGGTTGGAATGGAGTATGTATAATAGACCATCTACAAAATTCAGACCTTGAAGCTTTTGAACAAAATGCTACAATATCTATAATATTCCACTTGTACATTCGCCAATATTGACCTAACAAAAACCAAAATTTACAAAGCATCAAAATGTTACAATAAACCACGAGGAATTATTCTTTTGCTTTGATTTTTCAGTCTCTTGATTAACCATTAAGGAAGAGGGGCATATCTATTTTTCCCCTGCCACCAAAGTTCACTTTGATTTAGCCTTGACCCCAAATTATCCATGTGATCATCTTTGGAGTTGTTTGATCTAAGAACATGGAGACATTTCTTCTTGGGGATGGACTAATACAACTGATAAATTTGCTTGAAAATATAACTTAACTTTCTATATAAGGTGAGACATCCTTAACATAAATGGTGAATTATATTCAAGGAATTGCCAAAAACTATCACCTCCTAAAATCCCAGATTTGCAATTTGCATCAAACCCTGATATAAGGCATAGGTTTCAACAACGTTGTTGGAAGTGTGACCTAAAATCCAAGAACACCCATGTTATTCTTGATTCTTAGGGAACAAAATTACCCACTACCCCCACACTCTTGCCACCCCTAGGTTTCCTTTTACTGCTCCATCAAAGCTTATGAAGAAATGTTTCTACTCCAAGATCCACTTGTCAAATACCTCTTTAGATCATCTTACTTTCCAACTCCCCTTGAGATGTGTTTTCTCCCTAATGGCCCACATTGGATCAAAAAAATTAATCTATTTTGATTCCTCCCCATCCAACTTATGATCCTCTTAATTTATTTCTTAGGCTAGAAAGAGTCTCCAAGAAGCCCTATTATTGATCTCGTTGTCTTAATGACATCCACCCTTTCATCTTAAAAAGCAACATGATTTCTAGACATCCAAATTTTCTGCCATACATATTTAGCTAGTACTACACAAATTCTCTTCATTAATTTTTTCCCTACAAAAGAGCCATTATAACATTTCCCTATTTTCCCAACAATTCTTGCAACAAACAAGGCTAGAGTACCCTTGATTTTAATTGAGATAATATCAATCCGTAGACTTCAAGGGTGAAAGAGCATTCCAAGAAGAGATTATCTATACTTTTAGCACGGTGCTTGCACAAGGTGCAACAAGAAAGTCCAGCAATTCCTCTTTTTAATAAATATTTAGTTGTTAGGATCTTCCTATGAGCTAATGCCAACAAAAAATATTAATTTTTGGGAGGAATTTCGAGCTTAAAATAAAGGCCCAAAGCCGGGAATATGGAGGTCTAATATCAAGGAAGAGGAAAGATTGATAACCCCTTTTAATATAATACAAATCACCTACCCAACGTCGAGACTTTCGATATGAAAAGGAGGAAGGAGCACATCCAACAAGAGCAGATTCGAGAGATCTGCAAATACTAATAATGTGACCCAAAATGTTACCCCAATCTTAGCTCCACCAATGCCCATTAAATGACTAGGATAAGATATCCCACATAGATATTTTATGTTAGGAAATCAGCCAATTACACAGGGGATGAAATAGGGGATTTGAGCCTAGAGGAATATTTTCCATAATTCCCTCATTCCAAAAATATATTGATATCCCATTTCCTAGAATCCAATTCAACTTAGACCTAATTAAAGGAATAGACACAACATCAAGCACCTTTATTTGGGATTTGCCTCTATTTTGAGGGATATGATGAATATAAGATTCTTTCACCCCATTAAGATATTTTTTATGAAGCACATGTTTCCACCAATCATTATCCCTTGTGATTAGTTGTTAAAATAGGTTTTCCCCAAGGGTTATATTCATTAGAAGGGGGTATCATATTCCTGACCCTGCCATGGATTTTGGAACTCTAACCACCTTCTGATTCACCAGATAAAAAAATTTAGAGTTTTTCTTGCCTCCTTGCCAGAGAAACCACCTGAGTTCTTGAGCCATTTGCTAACTGACTGAGATGGGGGCCAACATAATTGAGAACTGGAATATAGGAAGGGACGAAAGGAGAGATTGAATTAGAATTAATCTTCTAGTTGAATTTAGCTAATGTGGTCCCATTGCTTAAATTTAGATTTCAACTTGTCAATAGCAAGACCCTAAGAAGGACGAGGGAAAATTTTGAGACATATGGGCAGCCCAAATATCTGAAATTGGTCCACTTATCCCTTCTTGTTATCCCTAAAATTCTTAAGATTATTCCATGCAATAGTCTGTTGACATTCCAAGAATAAAAATGATTTTTTCCCCCATTTATCAATCCCCCAGACCCAAAAAAATTCATCCAAAATAGATTTGAAGTGTTGTGCTATAGTACAAGAGGCACCACCAAGAAGGATTGTGTCATTAGTGAGTTGGGCATGATTTATGCTCTTTATACCTTATGTGAATCAGATTACAGAGAGGGATTGACATATTCGTTTAAATTTTAGCTTCCTACTCAAGGATTTATCCATGAGAATGTAAATAATGGCGTAGAGGGGGAACCCCTACCCGAGGCCCTTGGAATATTTAAAGAAACTAATTGCAAATCCACTAATAAGAGGGGAAATCCAAGGCCCACAAATACAAGCATTGATCCAAGATATAAAAATAGAAGAGAACCCTAAAATAATAAAGAGAAAATAATGATGCACATGATGAAAGGCATTATCCATATCTAACTTTATGAGCATCCCTTTATCTCCTTTGGACTTGCTAGATTTTATGCCTCCTTATTCTTAAACAAATTTGTCCATTAAATGCCTCTTACTAATGAACCCTCCTTGATTTTTAGATATTAGATTGGGAAGAAGAGGCATGAGTCTTTGACCAATAATATTTGTAATAATATTATATGGGAAATTACAAAGAGAATTATGTCCAAAGCGAGAGAAATAATAGGTCCTTACATACTTAGGAACCATATCAAAGAAGGATGAATTGAGATTGCCAACCATTCGACCCAATTTTTGGATGAATTCCAACATTCTGATCAGATCGTATTTACTTGTGTTGCAAATTTTCCAATAAAAGTGTCTAGTGAGTCCATTAGGACTAGGAGCTTTATTTGGATTGAAGGAACAAACTACCTTATGAATTTCTTCTTCTATGATAGGGAGAAAAAGCTTGCCATTGTCTGATTCTAAAACTAGCTAGGGAATATGGCCTAAAAAATATTACACTAAATCTACAAGAGCATCTCCATATTCTTTACATAAGGACCAAAAGTGATTAAAAGAGACATCCTTTATTCTATCAAGATCTGAAATAATCTCCCCATTAAGCTCCATATACTTGATTTTGTTTTTCTATTCACTTATTTTTTATTATTTGTGGAAGAAACTATAATTTTTATCTCTTGATTTTAGCCACAAAATTTTTTATTTTTGTCTCCAAATATCCTCTTCTTCCTTTAATTTCCTATGCAATTCTTCATAGGTTTTTCACTCTTTAGCAAGAAAATCCTCAATGGTAGAAGTGTCTTCCATTTCCAAAAGGATTCCCTCTAGACTCAATCTGATCTTCTACACTTTTCTTTTCTGAGTTTAGAACTTTCCTTTGCCCATTTTATTATTTCTTGTTTTAAGCCCTTGATTTTCTACTCCCATATGAAGATAGGAGAACTAATACCCTACCTTGACCTTGCGCAATGCACAAGTGGCTTGAAATCCATATAATTCATCCACAAAGGGTTAAAGTGGAATGGGATGGGACCCTCTAATTATTCGAACTCTAAAAGAAGCTTGACTGGGCGATGGTTAGAACCACCCCAAGCCAAATGAAAGGAAGAGGGGGAATTTTTTAACCAAAAGGTCACTTCCTTCTAGGAATCGATCCAATCTTGCAGCAATGTCTCCAGGGAAAACTCTTTTGTTTCTCCAAGTAAATTTGGAGAGTTTAGGCTTGACATAGACTAGGTCCAACTAGGAAATCAAATCCTCCATATTTTCCTGAAACTGATCTCTTGCAATACTATCACCTTTCTTCTCCCACTACTTAATTGAAACATTACAATCCCCCTTCAAATGCAGTTGGAGTCGAGAAGGGTTTCTCTTTGTCCTAACAAATAATTCCAACATTATACTTTGTAATGATACATATTTGGCATGTAAATGTTTACTATGTTGCAAATTTTCCCAGATGGGAGATAAATCAATCTAGAGATGATCCAATACAAATATTTTTTTTCTTCTAGAAGATTGAAGGAGGATGCCCATAAAGTGAAAACTCTAACTATAGCGCCCCTTGAACTTACTGCCACTACTTTACTCCTTTTCCAAATTGTTCTACATTTTGATAGGGTCTCATGCTCCCCTATTTCCGTTTCCTAGAGGAGGAGGACATGGGGATTATCTTGTCTAATTAAGATTTCAAATTCAAATTCCCTTTTTTCACAGCCCATCCCCTTGCAATTCTAAGAGATGATAGTGATTATTATCTAGAAGCTTTAGAACCCCCACCAGGATGAGGGCCAAAGGAAACAAATTTCTTTTTATTTTTAGGGAATTTGAAGGAGGGAAAATTAATCATCGATTGAGTTCCTTTTTCTTTATCCCTTTCTACATGAGCCAACCAGAGCTTCCGATTATATTTTTTTCCCACTTTCCTTGTAGATTTTGAGGGACCAAAACCCCTTTCCATTTCATTTTCTCAATTGTCATCAACTAGGGTAAATAAATTGAGGTAAGATTTCTTTACTTATGGAGATTCAAAATATCCTACCTTTTTTGAACCCGCATCTTCCACTAAGACATTTTTCACAAGGTCATCTTATGGTTATGGAACTTTATTGTCATCATGGGATTCACCATCTCCCTTTTCTCCTTGTGTTTTCTCTAGTGCTTCAACCCCCTGAGCTTCTACTTCATCCTCTTAATTTCCCAAGACAACAAATTAATTTGCATGTTAATAAATATTCTCCCTAGATCATGTAGACAAATATTTCCCCTCATTTTGGGGACCTAATGGAGGAGGAGGGGTCCCTTGGGGGCGGGGGGGGGGGGGGCGGGGGGAGTGTGTGGATCCTATGAGTATTTTGGCATGTTTATCCTCTTCTTCTCTTCTCAATTTTCCATTGACCCCCATCCCACTGCTACTTGAGGTCATCGTCATTTTTGGGGAAATTCTTGGCAAAATTCCCATATTCATGACATTGTTTACACTTGAAAGGGATTTGGTCATAATCAACCTATTGAATTAAAGACCAGTTATCTAATGTGAGATGAATTGCTTCCAAAAGGCCTTTCTTAAGGTCTATTTCTACGTAGATACGAGCACATGCGTACAGTGAATCTCTTGGTTCTACTTTATCTATGTATCTTCCCAGTGCATTTCTAATGTTTCTCAAAGTATCCTCATCCTTGCAATGAAGAGGTAAGTGAGGAATATTTAACCATACTAGAATTTTTGAGGGAAAATCATTCTCGGGATTAAAATCCAAGTTCTAATAATCCAAGTAAACACTCTAAGCACCCATGAAACAATGGTTTCTCTTGAATATTATAAATCTTCTTTAAGTTCAAATAAAAGGGTGAAGAAATTGTTGTCGCAGAAGGAACATTCCGGCCTTTAACAAAAGTTATCCATTTTATTTCCACCCACGGCCTCGAATATCTTGGAGAAGATCAACCCCCATAAATCGGTCAACCAAACCTCTTTCAGCTAGACAGATAGCCATTGCTCGATATTTACTTAGATTCACTTGCATTTTCAAAATCGTATCCAAATTCTTATCAAATTTCTCAGGTATATATGGTTTTCAAAAAATGAATACCAATTTTTACAATATCATTGAAAGAAATGGTCGTTGTAGATGGTAGTGTGGAGCAAGAAGGAGGTAGGGTGGTTGACCCCCCCACAACAACAACCATTTTCGAAACCAAGAGCAAGCACACAAAAAAAATTCCTACCAAAGTTGAGCCCCCAGGATTCCAGTTACAACCCCTGTGCTCAAACCAACCTTTCATTGTTACCTCTCACATCTAGGGCCATTAGTACCGTAAATGAGGAAAGATTGTTTTATGTTGAAATCCATTGTAATTAATCACTAGAATATTTTTAGATTCCCAAATTGGGAGAGGTAGAACAAGATCAATGAAGTAGAGCTGTAGTGAAGCTTTTTTTCACTGACATATGCCATATCATTATTCTCTCATAAAACATGCTAGAATAAAATAATAATACTACATAAGCAACTTGAATACAAGGAAATATATCGAAGTGAAAAACTACTTGAATTTTAATATCCCAGGATGTGAAACATGGGGAATAACACAAGTAGGAATTGATCCACACATATTAAAATGTAAAACAAGAAGATGAGAACAACCTAAGGAGTGTAGGAGGAAATGATGTGAAAAATACATGGAAATGAGGAGGTAGAAATTATGTAGTGCTTTCTCCTTATTACTATATTTTTAGGAGAATCATTAAAAATATCTCTTGTCACCAAGGAGGTCAAGGGTCGAGTCAGAGGAACTGCTCCTATACTCTTGAGCCTAAGACAATTGTCCACAAGCACGCTAGGTAGGTTAACCAAGTTTCGACCTTGGGTGGGGCCCTAATATTTGTCTGCAAACATTTTTTAGTGCAGGATGTCCATCATTCATCCTAGCTCAATAAATTATGCTTTCTTTTATGTTGTGCAATGTAATCACAAATTAGAAAGGTCAAATTTACATATTAAAAATTGGAAAATAATGTTTTAAAACATTTTAATGAAATGTTTTACAAAGTTGGGAGGGAAAATAATATGGACCATAAGTAAATAATTAAGAATAAAGTCATCAAAAAAATCCAATACATAAGAAAGCTCATTATGTGAGACTTACCATTATACATTAACTCTAATTATCATAAATATTGTTTTTAAAATTTTCAAAACTATTATATAAAATGTAAAAAAAAAATTATTCCATTTTATCTTGCAAAAAAATCATTAAAATATATGTCTGTTTCTTAAAAACAAATCAAAGAAAAAATATTTCAAAATGTGAAGGCACTTCAATAACTCTAAGTATGAGGTCCCTTGATGTAACATTCCTTAATGAAGCCATGATACTTTCCTAATGTCGTGAGTATATCAAATTCATTGGAGATGTAGTTATTTTGATGAAATTATATCTCCATATATAAAGTACTACAATAAATGGAGTATAACGCTAAATTATGATATAATTTTTTTATATAATAAATATAACCCTATATAGTATTGGTGAATATTATCCACTATGCACTAAGTTGATGATTGGCTTAGTGCACGATGATATGCATGCCCTTCTTCACATGTACGGTTTAATATGATGGTATTTTCTAGTGAGAAAGATCCAATGAAGATCTTTACACATCCCCAAGGTGTTAGATCCAAGCCATTCTAAAAAATGGATGGTGTTAGAGGGATATTATCCTGAATCTTCTTACGATCTCGTATTAATGATTACATATGTGTTTTACTTACTAGTTTTAATCACACTTTCTTGTTAATTGTTCTGTCTTTTCAATTTCCTATCAATGTGTCTCTCTTCTTTCTCAACAAATGTTTAGAAAACTCCTAGCACTCAACTAGAACTAACATTTGGCGAGTAGATACTCTTCTAATTAGCTAAGATGATACACCACCACATTTTTCTTGCCATGACTATCAAGGAATTACAATTCAAACTTGTGCAATAACAAAATAGTTATGTGATCAACTCCCTCTTCATCAAATATTTTGATTTCCCTTAGACAATTTTCCTAACATTCCTGTATAGCCACCAAAAATAGTTGACAATGCAATTGAATTGTGCGCCTGTCTACTTGAGGAAAGGGTAAGTGACTAGGTTCTATTCTCAATTACTAGTTTCTTTGTGGGTAAGTAGGTTAATACTCACTAGCAATCCGGTAATGGCCCTTCACTGTGAACTCACCCCGCATTCACCCAAAACTTCCCATGGTATATAAAATAATGGGAAAAATGCATATTTTATGTTTTATTTTTCTAGAAACATTTTCAATATTTATTCTTCTTGAAATTTTTATGCTTCCAATCATGTTATCGTCCAATCTCAATATCTATACTGAAATTTATTCACTCTTCTCTGTCAAAATTTGAGTGTTGCAGTAATTATGAAAATTTGTAAGGAAAAAAAATTAGATGCACAATGGAATAATTGTTTTTCCTCTTAATTAAAAAATATTATGAAGAGATTATGTTATATGCTCTAGATCCAGGTATTTGAATGTTCCTTTCACTATAATGGTAACATAAGTATCCTCCCCATCAATTGTCATCCTTGAAACATTGAAGTTGATGAATTTTCCATTCAAATTGTTGTCTAAAAGCATATTGGAAGTCTTGATGTACTTGTGAATTACCTTTAGGGTGCAATCTGTGTGCTATTATTCCAAGCCTTTAGATATAAATATTGGGTCAATCACATTAGATATACTTTTACATATTGATTTACTCCTACTTTACTGTATCAATATTGAAAAAAATGAGTGCTTAGATCATACATATCAACTATAGAATACATTCCCTCTTATTCATATGTAGGTAGGGGTTTCTTAAGTAACTGCAACACACAAAAGAAAGATATTTCCATCAAATGATATGTAGTCAGATTAATTACAAATTTTACTTGAATCGTTATTTTATGTGGAAAATTTCCAATATATGAAATATGAAAATCGCTTTTGAACCTTGAAATCTAAAAATAGGTTTTGTGTAGCAATATAAGAAATATAGGATAGGATTACTTCAATTTCAACAAATAATTGAAGAGATGTTGCCTAGAAATCACACCACTAAAAATATTGTTTGCTATATTCTTATGTGAAAATATTGAGTACCCATGAGGTGTAAACCAGTTGGTTAGTGTGGGGTTTATTCCTCACCAAGTCTTAGGTTCAAACCTCTTGGGGAGGTGTTGTAGATGAGAGCCACCTTTGGAGAAATTAAACTATCCCAAGGGGCGTCCAAGCTCAACCGAGTTTCATACAATCTTGGTGATAACATCCCATTGTTGCGAAGATGGTTCTTCCATTCAACATTGAGGTTGGGTCTGACCTAGGCTTAGCCTAGTTTTAGAAATAAAAAAAGGAGAAGAAAAAATGAAGAAAGAAAAGACAAGAAAAATAAAAAATGTTAAAAACATTGAATGCAAGACTTATTGATTAATTTTATTTAATTTTTATAAAAATTTTAAAAATAATAAAAACAATTACAACACAGATAGAAAAAGAAATAAGAAAAAAAATAAGAAGAGAAGGAAGAAACAGAAAAAACGAAAAAGGTTAAAAAAATATTTAATGCAAAACTTATTGATTAATTTTATTTAATTTTTAACAAAAAATTGAAATAACAATAATAACAATTAGAACACATAATCATTGAGGGTTAGCTTAATTGGTCGAGTATCAGTCATTAAAGCACATTTTCTATTGAGAGGCCACGGGTTAAATTCTCTCGAAACTCTCATGGTTAAGCTATATGGTTGAGTTGATAAGAAGTGATCCCTTCGGGTGGATCTACTAGGGTCAAATATTTTGTGGACATCATGGTCACCGATCTCCAAGGTTTGAACCACATAGACAAAAATTAATTAGAACACGGACAAGTTGGAAGGGTTGTGAATTCATATAGCTACTCAATTGACTATTCAAGTTGTTATTTTTGTTTTGTAGTTATTTACATAGTAATCAAAGTAAAATTTCATTTTGTAGAAATGTTTAATAATTTTAAAAGCTCAGTAAATTTTTTGGTTTTTTTTGGGAAGTAAACTTGAAAGTGACTCAACATGACTAAACTGGTAATATTTGGTAGTGTTTTTGCAATGGCTTTGACAAATGAATTGCTAACCAAGAAATGATTATTGTTAAATGACCAATTAATTCTGCCATGTATATAGTACATAAATAAATATTGTATAAACCATTATTTTTTTCCTTGGAAAAAAACAATAATTCCATTCATATAAGTGAAAAAAACTACATTTTGTATATACGCAACATCATGTGTATTCATTAGGAAACTACCCATTTCTTATTGTGGCTATAGTACATTACATCAAAAAGTATCATATATTTTCATGTCATCATATATTTCTTACATTTTTCTGAACATCATAAAAAAATCATAGTATAGTGTTATCAAAACCAACAACCTATAAACAAACATATATACTAACATAATATGCTATAAAGCATCACAAAAATTGATAAGTGAAAGTTTCAAAAACTAAACATGACCTTCATTTTGTATCTTGTCCATGAATGGCATGCGATATAATTGGTAGTGATTGACTCCCAAGTCTTTAGCTACCTACCACAACCCCTGAGTCGATGCCTTCCTTAGAAAGTCGGTCTATTGCTCCATTTCGTTCCCATGTACCGAAGTGCTCACACTAGTATGGATAATCGATGCCATATGATCGAGCTCTGAAGGGACATCCCCCAAAAGATCTTTTGGAAAGGCCACCATGGTACTCGGCTCAGCGACCTCAAACTGCATTGAATCATCTTCCCCTACACGAAACTCCTTTTGCATATTTGTATAAACTACATGTACCTCTTCTAGAGCCTTATGTTTCTTGAAGGAATCCACGGAAACCAAGGGATTTTTGAATGGAAGACTATAATTGTTTACTAGATGACCATAGTTGTGGCATCTCTTGCACCTAAACAAAATCCCTTCATAATCCAACACATGTAATATGTCCATCCCTTTTCCAATATTAATGGTCTCAACTTCTCCCAAAGGTACAAACTAACAAGGACCCTTGCCACAATCATGTCTTTGGTCTCTTTGAAGGAGAAATTTTCATCCAAATAATGACCCAGACTATTTCCCAAGTTTTCAAAACTTTTTTTGTTCCACATGTGCGACGACAACCCAGGAAAACGAACCCGCACTTGGACCACAACTAATCTCTCTCTGCTATCATCAAAAAGAGGAGACCAGAACTTGAAGATGAAAAGAGTGGAATCAATTGATTATACCTCTTTTGCAATTGCTTCAACCTCCTCATTTGTTTTGAAATTCATTTGCATCTAGCCCATGGCCAACAAAAAAATATCTAGATCATCTTTAACCAATGGACTGGTCTTTTCATCCCTCCAATCCTTGAGTGTCTTTAAACAAAAATTTCATCCATTATCCCTATCCACCAATGATTTTTCCACATACTCCACCACTTGAGCCATCTCCACATCATCTCCCAAACAAAGCTTGTAAGGAGTAGGGGTTTTACCACTATTCATGACGTGATTCTTCTTCCTTTTTTGAATAGACCACGTGCCATCCAAAGAAGGAAGATGTGAATCTCTAGCCTCCACCCCATCCTCTAACTTCCTAAACCCATTCTCATTCCCCGACGTAATAACCTCCTCAACTGCTAAAACCTGAATATTTCCTACGTCAAGTGTATGAAGCTCTACACCATACTGAAAAGCCTTAGAGAAATGACATGAAACCACTGGAAAGACTCATGTACATGAGGAAACCATTCTTGAATAAAACCCACCACCACTCGAAAGAAAAGGGAATCCTAAATCTGAAAGCCTCGTCGAAAAGGAACCATGTAAACTAAGAAAATTGTCGTCGAAGATTGATGGGTCTATGGAAGTAAAACCCCACACATTAACCGCAAGAGAGCAACTACCTTCAAGAGGGGGAAAAGGATTTACCTGATAAATCACTAGCAAAACCCATAGACACATGGTGGGAGAAATGAAGGAATCTCTTACATGCAACGCATCTCTATCATATAAAATGCTCCAGAAGAAATAATCTAATAGTAAATTTTTAATAGTATTAAGTGAAAATATTCCTAATGTTGGTTGTTTTGTAAAAACATCTCAATAAAGGATTGGAGCTCTATGAAATCCATCTCTCAGCGGCTAGGGATTCCCTAACCGTTGTTGACCCTTGTTCTGTTGTTGAATTGTGCCTAAGATTGTTTCCATTATTGCTACCTAAGTTCCCCTCAACTTCCGTGTATAAACCATTATTATCTTATATAGTATTTAAATATGAATAATGTTCTCTCAAAAACTTTAATTACAAATATTGCAAAATAAATAAAATAAATCTATTTTATTTAAAATATATATAATTTATATATATATATATATATATATATATATATATATATATATATATATATATATATATATATATATATGATTTTAAATATTTTTTTTATTAAATCTAATGAATGATTTAAATTATAAAATTTAATTATAAAATTTTTGTAATTTAAATCATTCATTAGATTTGTAAAAAAAAAAAAATTATATATATATATATATATATATATATATATATATATATATATATATATATATATATATATATATATATTCTTTAATCTCTTTTTATTATTATTTTTAAATTATATATATATAAACTTTGGCTTAAAACATATAAAATCCTTTAATATATTATTACAAATGTTTTGTTTTATTAAATATAAATATGCTTTCATTCTCATCCTTCACTATTATTAGCCTCTATCTCCTTATTTATGGCACCCGAAGGTCGTCTCCCTCCAATGTTTCCTTATGCATGGTTCAAGAGGGCCTTCTACTATTAGTTACTTGTTTCTTTCTAGCCTCCCCTCACCAACCTCCTCCTTGTTTGATTGCATCCTCCAACCTTGGCCTCTAAGCTTCCTTTGACTCTTTTATTTTATTAGTGATTGCTATACCCCCACTATAACAACCCTCATGAAAATTTCATGTAATAAAAGTTAATAAAGGCCAAATAATAACCATGGTCACAAGACACTTATTCCAAGCTAAATGGTGGACAAAGACATCCTAGTGTGGGTGTTCATTTGCTTTATTATGGCTAAGGAAATTGACAAAGGCAATGTCAAAGGATTTGGAAAGACAAAATGACATTTTTGGATATTTATTTATAAAAAATAATGGAAATTAGGAGAAAAGGAAGGTGAAAGGTCATAGGTTGCATGTTAGGAGAAAAATGAAGGAAAATTATGGAAAATTGAAGAAAATAGAGGCCTCATTAATAAAAAGGCTTCTGAGGATCAGCTGGTACCTTTTTTCAGTTCTGTTTTGGAGCTCTCTCTCTATTCTCTCTCTCACACACTCTTGGACACTTAGAATATTCTTGGAGCACTTCAGCATTAGAACAAGAAAAGCAAAGAAGGTAAGAGGAAGCAACGATCAAGCAAGGGAGAGAAGGATCAAGCGGCTATAGCGGGATTAACTGCAGGTATCAAGTTGCATGTATGATTTTCTTGTTATTTTTAGCATGCATGTGTGTTATTAGTTCTCTTGTTTTCATAGACATGGGTTTTTCCATGTGTGACAATGTTCTTCATCGTAGCCTTGTCATTTCTAGATAAACGTGGTGTGATGGGGTTCTCATGTGTTTGGTTGAGATGGATTGCCCAATGGATTTGAAACTAAATGAGGTGGTATATGAAAGAAAGAACACATGGCCTAGTGATTCCTGAACCAAAATCTGGATTGTGGTAAAGCCTTGGACTAGTAACCCTTGAACAAGACTGTGGGTTGCAGTAAAGCCAAATTTTGTGTACCTCAGTAAGCCTAGGAAACCTCGATTGGTGAATTCCAGGATATATGATAAAGCCTAGATGTGTATGCTCTCGATCAGGCCTAGGAATCCTTGGTCGGTGAATGGCAAGATATGCGGTAAATCCTGGAGGGTGGAGTCTCGATTAGGCCTAGGAATCCTTGACCGGTGAATGGAAGGATATACAGTAAAGCCTAGAGACTAGGAGATAGGAAAATTCCTCACGATGTAGGTGGAGAAATCTAATGGCATCCATGCTTGTTTAGGGATTAGTGATCCGGTGGGGATTGCAGTAAAGCTTGGTTCTATTGATGAGGGTGAGGTGGTTTAGCCTCGGGAAACCCTGGTTGATTTTTGGTTATGAGTCCCACATTCATGCTTGGAATATGGCACAGGGGTGATTGGCTGAAAGAAAGATTTGGTTCAGCCAATCTATGGTCGGGTGGTACGTGGAAGTCCAAAACCTAGTTGGCTTATTCATTTATTAATAAGAGTTTCTTCTCCTTGGTATTTCATGTAAATATGTACTGGTTTATATGTGTATTTTATGGTTGTTATATCCCTATTATTTTTTTTGTTTATATGTTGGTTATGAGTATGTTTTATGACAATTATGATGTATGGACCTCATCATGTTTTTGTTGATAAATGAATGAAAAATGCATATATGATATAATAGGTGATAATTCCACTAATGTGATAAGGAATCAATGCTTCTTTACGAATCTTGGGTAAGTTTGAGACCCCTATGCTTAGATTTGTTGTTAAAACCTGTAGATTTCATGTTCATGATATGTTTGACTGAATGTCTGTCATGGTTAGGCTTGATTAGGTTAATTCCTTTATCAATTTTTGTGTTTGGGCCTTTTTCTTGTTGTCATTTATTGGCTTGGAAAGTATCATCAAGTTATGGGCAGTGGTTTGGAGACTAGCACTGAGAAAGTGGCTTAAATCTCGCAATCTTTGGCATAGAAATGGATGAAAAAGACTGCAGTCTCTCCCTTGCAGGCTTGTGGGAGAAACTGGAGAGTTCCAGTCACACGGATGCCTTGTAATGGGGTCGACTGGGGGTTTATTTCAATGAAATTCTTATTTAACTCAGAGGTTGGGCACCTGGAGTGGTGAATTAGCTCCTGGGGGTCTTGTAGCACCTAAGGAAGGTTTGTAAAGTGTTTATTCGTTGATTCCACTTCCTTAACTGCACTTAGGAAGTTGAATCATATCATAGTAACTCTTCATCACATGTTTACACTAGTGGACCGGTTATCTTGGGTAAATGTGGGAGGAGGGTGTTACAGAGTGGTATCAGAGCATGTTTCACCCCTTGGATTGGATGGGCGATGTGTTGGTCACGCATTTATGTCGATTACATATGTGTTACTTATAATTGTGGTACATGTGCTTGTTGCATATGCATGGTGTTGGTCATGGTTGCAGATGTGTCACCATGAGAAATTTGATGGTGTCGTTGTTGAATGTGTCATCATGAGTGTATATCGGTTAAGCATTATTTATGCATGACAGTGGTTACATGTTGTTAAGCATACTTTGATATGGTTGTAGTTGTCATACATGAGGTCATGATGTATGGTTGTTATGTTCATGCATTGATGACTGGACAATGGTTGAAATGATGTTTATTGTTGTTATGATTATGATCATACATGTATCGTGCTAATTTGGTTGATCTTGCAAATGAGATATCCTCCCCCGAACTATACTGAGGTATGTTGATTATGTTATGTTGTTTTAGCTAACATGGTATACTTGCAAGAAGAATATAAAAGATTACTAGCAAGATGGTAGACTACAATTCACGAGATTCTCCTTATGGGTCAGATGAGCAGCGTGGTGGTGGGAATTATTTTGAATTAATAGACACGTTGAGAAGCTTGAAGGAAAAAATAAGAAGTTGCAAGGCAGATAATGATATAATCATGCAGGGACAAGAGAAACAAACATAATTTAATGTGGTAATCCTTCAGAGTTTGGCATAATTGCAGTGACAGGGGCCACTTCGGATCAAGCATGGACAAGACGATAAGACTAACGGGGAATATGGTCGTAGGTATCACGGTGGTCACAAGTCAGATAGGGATGGCATGGTTAGAGATGGCATGCTCTTAGATACTCTGGATAGGAGAGGTGATGGACATAGGTACTATTCTACTTTTGGTTATGACATGCACTATGATCATCAACGTTATCATCCTTATAGGAGGCGTGACAAGGGATATTTTCCGAATGAGATCAAGAAAGCAAAGCCACCTACTTTTGATGGAGATTTGAGGAATTCAGAGGATGCAGAGGCTTGGTTACTTGGGATGAAGAAATTATTTTAGTTGCATGAATAGACAGAGAATATGAAGGCCAAAATAGTTATCTTCATCCTCAAATGGAAATAAGACATTTGGTGGGAAGATGTGAAGCGAGTTAGAGACATCAGGACATAAGAGTTGATTTGGCATGAATTCAAGAGAATTTTCAAAAATAATTATTTGTCAGAGAGGTAACGATAGTAAGGAAAATGAATTATATGAGCTTAAAATGGGATTGATGACACATGATGAGTATACGACCAAGTTCCTAGAGTTATTGAGGTATGTATCATATCTTAAGGATGAAAAGGCTAAAGTTAAGAGATTTTTTAGTGGATTTCCATTAGATTTTAGAGATCGAATTGAGTATGATGAGCCTCGGTCACTTGAGGAGGTCATTAGGAAACTGAAACATTGTTATGAAAATCCAAAGCACAAGATAGAATCTCAGCAAGGATGGAAGGGGAAAGATAAAGGTAAAGGTAAGTGGAAACCAAAAAGAACAAGGCCTCAGAATGTAGAAGAGAAAGAGAATGTTGCACCAAACAATAAGTTCAATGTAGTTGGACAGGGACATGGGTCGCGACCTGGAGGCCAACAGAATAGAGGTGATGGTACAGGACGATTGGAGAGTTGGACATGTGGTAAGGAACATCTTAAAATGGATTGTCCACATAATCACGGTGGTAGGCCTCGAATATATAGTGCACAAAAGGTGCGGATTGTTGGGGATGTTGGGCAGAGCATCCCTTATATCTATGCAATGCTAGATAACAGGCAGGCGAATCAAAAAGCATCTATCATTGAGATGGACGATAAGCTTTATGATCAAGTTGTTTCTATTTTGATTGACCTTAGATATAATTATAGTTATGTTAACCCTGACTTGGTGGATAAGTGTGGTTTGAATAAATAAGTGCATGTAGAATCTTGCTTAGTGTATTTGGTTACAGGTACAAAGAAGAGAGCTCGTCATTGGGTAAGAGCTTGTGCATTTGAACTGAATGGTATGATTACATCAACACATTTGAATGTATTGTCATTGGGATCATATAGTATGTTGTTGGGTATGGACTGGTTATATCGTTATAGGACTAAGGTGTATTTTTATGACAAAACTATTTATTGCTTGGATGATAATGGAGAACAAACAATTTTATAGGGTAAGAAGAAAGCAACATCAGTTAGGATGGTGACAACTATGCAGGAAAAGCGCGGTCGCATAAAAGGGTGTGTGTTATTTGCAATGCATATTTCTAGCGATAAAGGTAAGGAGGATGAGGATGCAGAGATATTGAGAAGGTACGTAGTTTTACAACAGTTTCAAGATGTGTTTCGGAAAATATTTCATAGTTTCCACCTCACAGAGAAGTAGACTTCCCCGTTGATTTGATACCAGGGGAAACACCATCATCAAAGGCACCATACAGGATGAGCACTCCAGAGTTAGTAGAGTTAAAGTTGCAGTTGAAGGAAATTCTTGACAAGGGATACATTAGGCCAAGTGTATCACCTTGGAGTGCACCAGTATTGTTTACGAAGAAGAAGGATGGTACCCTCAAGTTATGCATTGATTACAAGTAATTGAACAAGTTGGACTTCAAGAACAGGTATCCTTTGCCAAGGATTGATGACTTGTTTGATCAGTTGAAGGGAGAAACAATGTTCTTGAAGCTTGAATTGAGATCCGGATATCATCAGGTATGCATCAAAGAAGAGGAAATTTATAGCTTTCAGGTATGAGCATTATGATTTTGTTGTAGTTCCATTTGGTTTGACTAATACTCCAACTACTTTTATGTGCTTAATGAATAGTGTGTTGTGCCCTTATCTGGATAAGTTTTTTATTGTATTCATTGATGACATCTTGAGATATTCTAAGAATGAGGAAGAACATGTCAAGCATTTAGTAGCAATATTGTGATTGCTAAGAGATAATTAGTTGTATGTCAAGCTTAGTAAATGTAGTTTATTTAAAACTAAGGTACATTTCTCGGGACATGTTCCAATCCAGAAAATACAAGGGAAATCATGGAGTGGGAAACTCCTAGAAATGTGGAAGAGGTAAGATCATTTATGGGGCTGTAGAAATGTGGAAGAGGTAAGATCATTTATGGGGCTAGCAGGTTATTATGGGAGTTTCATCAGGAAATTCTCTCGGATTGCATATCCTATTAATTCCTTATTTAGACAAGTTTGTTATTGTATTCATTGATGACATCTTGATATATTCTAAGAATGAGGATGAACATGTCACGCATTTAGTAGCAGTATTGATATTGCTAAGAGAGCATTAGTTATATGTCAAGCTTAGTAAATGAAGTTTCTTTAAAACAGAGGTACATTACTTGAGACATGTTTCCAAGGAAGGCATAGCAGTCAATCCAGAAAAGATAAGGGCTATCATGGAGTGGGAAACTCATAGAAATGTGGAAGAGGTAAGATTGTTTATGGGGCTAGCAGGTTATTATAGGAGGTTCATCATGAACTTCTCTCGGATTGCATATCCAATTACATCACTACAGAGACAAGGTGAGAAATTTGAATGGATAGAGGAATGTGCAACAATTTTTGAACAATTAAAGCAACTGTTGACAAATGATCTAGTGTTAAAGATTGAAATTTGGAAAAAGAGCTTGTGGTGTATATAGATGCATGCAAGAGAGGACTTGGTGGATTCCTTATGCAGGAGGGACATGTAGTGTGCTATGAGTCACAGAAACTGAATGAGCATGAGAAAAATTATCTGACACATGCTCTTGAGTTGGCAACGATCATCCAAGCATTGAAGATGTGGAGGAACTATGTTCTTGGCCGGAGGTTTGTATTAATGATTGATCACAGTGGGTTGAGATACTTGTTTGATCAGTCGAATCTGAATGCTAAGCAAGCTAGATGGTTGGCCACGATTAGCGAGTTTGACTTTAAGATCAGGTACCTCAAGGGTAAAGAGAACAGAGCAGCAGATGCTTTTAGCAAGAGAGTACAAGTGAATCATATAACAGTTGTGAGTTCTTATGGGATAAACTTACAGGATCATATCTTACAAGCAGGACAACATGATAACAAGTACATGGAGCTTAGGCATAGGTTACAATAGGGTAAATGTGCACAGGATGTGGAATATTGTCTCTCATCAAATCGCTTGATCAGATTTAGGGATAGGATATGTGTACCAGACAACAGTGAGCTCGAGAACACTATCTTGAGAGAGTTTCATGCAAAATCGTATTCAGGTCAACCAGGATACCAGAAATGTTGATAATAGTGAAGAAGTTTGATCATTGGCTGAACTTAGAGAAGGATGTGGTAGAGTTTGTGGCTAGATATTTGGACTGTCAATAGGTACAGGCAGAGTGTAAACATCTATGTGGACTGCTACAGCCGATTCTGATTATGGAGTGGAAATGGGAGGCCATTTCCATGGATTCATCACAGTTTTGTCGAAGACATTTAGACAACATGATTCCATCATGGTTGTGGCAGATAGGTCATTAGGGGAATTTTGAGGTCTAAAATGAGTCTCCTAAGGAAAATGTACAATCAAAATTCATGTTATGATAACCAATCACATTTTAGGAGATGACATCATCACCAATGGTTAAGGTGGCAATGCTTAAATTAAAGTTACTTACTTGTCACATTCTCAATGGTGGATAAAAACTCATGGTTAACCATAGTAGTGCTCTAAGCACTTTTAAAATCATAAAGTAAAGTATTCATAATAAATGTCATTTCACACTTTTTAAATAAAATATTATTATTGTCATTTCATATTTTTGAAATAAACAAAATCCCTACAAAATCTTCAAGTCTTTATACATTTTTCAATAAATATTATATTTGTATATTTTCATATATTTATTTTAAAATTGTATATTCATCTCATTTGATTTAATATTACAATTTCAAATTAATTATAAGTTAATATCTATACATATAAAAAATAGACCTTGTAATTTTAGGATAAATCAAATCTATGAATAATATTAATAGCAATACAAGTATATTAAAATTAAAGAAAAAAGTATAATATTTTGTATGATCAAAAAAGGTATATCAGTGTTGTATGTTGAAAAAATGTATATTAGGTTCAGCATTGTTTGGAGCAAAAAAAGTCTAAAATTTCAATGTATATAAACCTTATATTATAATTATAAATATAAATTTAATTTACTTTAATGCATTTTTTTTTAAATTTTAAATACAACTCTATTCAATTCATTATGATTATATTAATATTATATATAATATTATGAAAAATAATCTAAATGTTATAGAATATATTATATTCCTTTCTTATATTATATATTACTTCTTCTTATGTAATCAATTCTATATGTAATATAAAATTAATACATAAAATAATATATTACATTTATTATATTATATTATTTGTAAAATATTATATTATATTATTTGATTTTTATATAGTATATTAATTACATGTTATTATATAATTTAAATAATATAAATTTTAAATAATAATATATTATACAATTAAGAATTTATGAATTTAAATTTATAATTTATTAAAGTTCAATACATAGGACAAATGCATTAGTTGTTCAATGGTATTGTTTTTTTCTTGAAAAACTTATTTTTATTTATAGTCACATCAATGCAATTTTTTTATTAATTTTATTTTGGTACTATTTTTCAATTGAATTTAATCATGGTTACATGGATTGTGGTGCAAAAAGTGAATTGCAAATTCATATATATTATTTTATTGGTTTAGCTATTATTTTATTATTTTCTTAAGAGGCCCATTTTCGACCTCAAAAATTTCCTAATGTGACTAAGGTAACACGCTTCATTTCAGTGAAGTCTACGCATTCAACTAGTGATGTAGCATAGGTATCCATCAGAGATGTGGTGAAATTTCATGCTGTTCCGAAAAAAGATTGTGTCAGACAAGTTTTGGAAGGAGTTGTTTGCATGTTTAGGGACGAAGTTGGCCTTCAACGCAACTTATCATCCACAAACAGATGGACAAACAAAGAGGGTCAACAGGATTTTGGAGGACATGTTGAGGATGTATGTGATGCATCAACAAAGGAGATGGGATGAGTACATGCTCTTGTTTGAGTTTTCTTACAACAATGGTTACCAGGAGTCACTAAGGATGACTCTGTTTGAGGCACTATATGGGTGGAGTTGTAATACTCCAATCAGTTGGAGTGATCCAGTGAATAGGGTGTTGATAGGACCGAATATGTTGGAGAGATGGAATAGGAAATGCAGGTAATCAAGAAGAATCTAAAGGAAACACGAGACATGAAAACAAGTTATGCATATCGAAATAGGTTGTTTAGGGAGTTTCGGGTTGGGGAACAAGTGTACTTGTGCATCAAGCCCAAGAACTTGAGGATTGGATCATGTGCCAAGCTGGCACCTTGGTATTATGGACCTTTCAAGATTCTTGAAAGCATCAAACCAGTATTCTATCGACTTGCTCTGCCTCTGACAGTAAAATTCCATGATTTCTTCCATTTATCATTGCTTAAGAAGTATGTTAAAGATTTTGATCATGTGATTGACTGGTTTGTATTGCAGGTGGAGCTAGAAGGAGAATTTCAGGCGGAACCACTATGTATATTGTACAGAAATATGCTCATTCTATGGAACTGAGCAATCGAGTAGGTTAAAGTGAAATGGAAGCACGTTGAGCCCGATGAAGCTACATGGGATATGACGGATCAGATGTGGGCTATGTATCCTTCTTTATTCATTGGTTGAGCAAATATTTTTTATATATGTTTTGATGTGATGTTTTTGGTATATGTTCATATGTACACCATGAGCTATGTTATAAAGCTCCAATAAGTGGTATGGGTGTCATGTTGTTATGTTGTCATGTTGCTTTGCTTCTCACCAGGTTGATCACTGTAAATACTGCATCGAACTAAGTTATAAAGCTTCATGGGTAGTATGTTTTTCTTTAATCATTCTTGTTGGTTGTAGGTGTCGTTGAACATCGAGGATGGTGTTCCCCCAAGGGGGAGGGTTTTGTAACAACCCTAGTGAAAATTCCATGTAATAAAAGTTAATAAAGGAAAAATAATAACCATGGTCATGGGACACTTATTCCAAGCTGAATGTTGGGAAAATACATCCTAATGTGGGTGTTCATTTGGTTTATTATGGATAAGAAAATTGGCAAAGGAAATGTCAAAGGCTTTGGAAAGACAAAATGACATTTTTGTGAATTTATTTATGAAAATAATGAAAATTAGGAGAAAAGGAAGGTCAAAGGTCAAAGGTTACATGTGAGGATGAAAATGAAGGAAAATAATGGAAATTTGAAGAAAATAGAGGCCTCATTAATAAAAAGGCTTCTGAGGATTAGTTGGTACCTTTTGTTAGTTCAATTTTGGAGCTCTCTCACTATTATCTCTCTTTCTCACACTCTTGGACACTTAGAGTATTCTTGGAGCACTTCATCATTCGATCAAGAAAATCAAAGAAGGCAAGAGGAAGCA
Organism: Pinus albicaulis; assembly: GCA_034641835.2. Classification (NCBI taxonomy): domain Eukaryota; kingdom Viridiplantae; phylum Streptophyta; class Pinopsida; order Pinales; family Pinaceae; genus Pinus; species Pinus albicaulis. The sequence continues at coordinate 774,998,400 of CM076581.1, forward strand.
AAGATCCAACAAGGAAAAGCAGGATCAAACGACTACAACGTGATTAATTGTAGGTATCGAGTTACATGTATGATTTCCTTGCTATCTTTGGCATGCATGGTTATCCATGTGTGTTCTTGGTTCTCTTGTTGTCATAGGCATGGGTTTTGCCACGTGTGACAGTGTTCTTAAGCCTAGCCTTGCCATTTACAGATAGTCATGGTGTGATGGGGTTCTCATGTTTTTTTTTAGCTAGATTTTTGGATGGATTCAAAACCGAGTGAGGTGGTCTCTGAAAGAAAGAACACATGGCCTAGTGATCCCTGAACCAGGCTGTGGATTGCGGTAAAGTCTTGGCCTAGCAACCCATGAACCAGACTGTGGGTTGCGGTAATGCCGAATTTTGTGTACCTCGGTAGGCCTAGGAATCCTCGATCGGTGAATGGCAAGATATTTGGTAAATCCTAGAGGTGTGTGCCCTCGATAAGGCCTAGGAATCCCTAGCTAGTGAATGACATGGTATATGGTAAAGCCTGGAGGGTGGAGTATCAATTAGGCCTAAGAATCCTTTACCAGTGAATGGTAGGATATATGATAAATCCTAAAGACTAGGAGATGGGAAAATTCCTCACGGTGTAGGTGGAGAAATCCGGTGGCATCCATGCTTATTAGGGCCTAGTGATCTAATGGGGATTGCGGTAAAGCCATGTTCTATTGATGAGGGTGAGGTGGTTTAGCCTTGGGAAGCCCTGGTTTATTTTCTTTATGAGTCCCACATTCATGCTTGGAATATGGCACATGGGTGATTGGTTTAAGGAAAGATTTGGTTAAGCCAATCTATGGTCGAGTGGTACGTGAAAGTCCTGGTTGGCCTATTCATTCATTAATAAGAGTTTCTTCTCCTTGGTATTTCATGTGAAAATGTATTGGTTTATATGTGGATTTTATGGTTTTTATATCCCTGTTATTTATGTTGTTTATATGTTGGTTGTGAGTATGTTTTATGATAGTGATGATGTATGGATCTCAACATGTTTTGGTTGATAAATGAATGAATAATGCATATATGATCTAATAGATGATAATGCAGCTAATGTGATAAGGCATCAATGCTTCTTTATGAATCCTAGATAAATATGAGACCCCTATGCTCAAATATGTTGTTATGACTTGTACATTTCATGTTCATGATATGTTTGACGAAATTTCTGCCATGGTTAGGCTCAGTTAGGTCAAGTACTTGATCAATTTTTGTGTTTGAGGCATTGTATTGGTGTCATTTATTGTCTTGGAAAGGATCATAAAGTTATGGGCAGTGGTTTGGGGACTAGCCCTGAAAAAGTGGCTTAAATCTTGCAGTCTCTAGCATAAAACTGGTTGAAAAAGACTACAGTCTCTCCCTTGCAGGCTTGTGGGAGAAAATGAAGGGTTCCAGTTGCATGGAGGCCTTGTCATGGGAGCAACTAGAGGGTTCCATTCAAATGGAGGCCTTATCATGGGACCGATTGGGGTTTAGTTCAATGAAAGGCTAGGTTAACTTAGGGGTTAGGCATCGAGAGTGGTGAATTAGATCTTGGGGGTCATGTAGCACCTGAGGAAGGTTTTTAAAGTGTTGGTTCTTTAGTTCCACTTCCTTAACTACGCTTAGGAAGTTGAATCATGTCATAGTAAATCTTTGTCACATGTTTACCCTGGTGAACTAGTTAGCTTGGGTAAACGTGGGAGGAAGGTGTTACACCCGGCCCTAATTTTATTTCTTCACAACCTTTTCTTGTATTTAACCCTTACTCTTTCTCGTGTAATCAATGTAGCATCTCCCCCTTATTCTTTTACTAATTCTACTACCATGTCACGAAGGGGCTCTGCACTCTCCAGCCCGAGCTCTAGAAAAAAAGTGCCCTATCCTTCTATGCAAGCTCAATTAAGCACAAAATAAACAACTTCGAGGTACAAGGAGCTCACTCCTCACTCAATGCAAGAAGAATTAGAAGTAATTGAAAGTGAAGCACAAGTTGAAAGAAGGTTTGTGTACATTCAAGCTTGAGTCAAGTAAACCAAGTAGTGGAATTTGTTTACCATTTGCATCATAATTTGTTGTGCCATATTGGTAAGAAGGATGTTTCTGTTGAGATTGCAACAAGATGATGAGCTTAGTGGAAAGGAGTCGCCTTCACTAAGTGGGCCCGTAGGCTATTTTTGGCGCAATGTCTATTTTTAGACTATGTCTATTTTTAGACATGTGGATCATGATTCTATGAGTTGCAGGATGCTATTTGTGGAGGGTTGATCAAGTTGGAAAAATAGATGGACTTCTATTTTTAGACATATTGGGCGGAATCTATTTTTAGATTGCCAGTCTAAAAATAGATATGTCAAATATTATTAGCTCTTAATAATATTTAGACTCTAGACATTATCTTATTCTCTTGGAGCACTTCAATTTGATGCCTAGAAGTGGCACATGCAGCTGACAGAAGGAATTACGCTATTCCTAAGGGTTTAGTGGAGCTATTGCATGAAGACTTCAGTTAGAACTCATGTGACAGAGTTTGGTGGAGTTGATTGAGGAAGTTAGTGGAGTTGTATTCAGTTTAACTAATCTAAACATGGTCAAGCTATTTGTATTCAGTTTAACTAATTGATACAATTAGTGAGAGTGGTGTGAATTAATTATTAATTAATTCACTAATAATATACTCATTAATCAACTAAAGAATACATCAGTTAACTTCAGTGCATGGACAGTTTCAGTGGAGACCAGTGCAGGAATAGGTGAAAGAGCAGGTTAACTATCAGTTGTGACTATACTGTTGCTATTTACAACACACAGATAGGTGGAGTAAGCCCATGAGGATTGCGCAGTTCAGGCCAGGTGGTTATCTATTTAATGAAGCCATCCCATAGCTTTGAAAACGAAATAGAGGCTGGCTATCAAGTGGCTAAGGGTTGGATCATGAGCTTTGCTAGATCTAGCTTGATAGTGTGTAGCAATTGAGGGTGTGCATGAGAGCTTGTGAGGAGCTTTTGTACTATGATTGTTACATGATCTCCATGACATATAATATACGGATAGTTGGGGTTTTCAGCTTTAAGCTTTCCCATTAAATACTGTGTTCATATGTGTGATTGTTTGTGGTTTTAATGTGTGCATGCAATTGATTTTATTTCCGCAATTAATGATCAATGGTAGAAGAGATTCTGTATTATGCATGAAGCTAAAATAGTGTGTGATCAGGAGAATCTCGGTGAATAATATTTTAATTATTCAGATTTCTGATTTCTTTTGATGGCGACATGGACAAACCCAAGAAGTTCATTGAAAAAATCAAATTGATACATCAAACAATTCAAGATCAGCTTGAAAAGAGCAAAGAAAAATACAAGTATCGTATCGATCACAAGCGCCAAGTCGATGATGGAGTTTGGCGCACAGGGGCTTCACTCAATGAACCTCTAACATATCACGTGTGATCATAGCATATTAAACAATACCCTTAATTTGAGTACATATTGGAAAATGCCTCTAAAAATCACACTATTTAACTCCCTACCAATATAAGCCCAATACACCTTCCCAATTTAACAAGCCCCTACTTTCACTATATAATGCAGGTATCCATTTTTTTCATTAACATTTTTTTATACCCCTTCAAATTTTTTCATTAAATTTGAGCTCCATTTTTTTATATTATGTCATTTTTTTCCTCATTATATATCCCCCAATATATTATGTCATTTTTTCCTCATTATATATCCCCCAATATGAACTCACGTGGTATAGTGTTGCTCCCGTAGTGAAGCCCCTGTGGTTTTGCGTCACTTTTGTAAGGAGAGGCTTCAAAGTGAAGAACAAGGATAGAATGTTCAGATTCCATGTTTTGAAGATTTCACTTTAGAACTCCTTAATGAGCTTCAGCAAGATGCCATTCGCACTAGAAGAACAAAGTCTTCAAGACGAGGGAATGTTGGTCACCTTCGAGTGAAGCTCAAGGAAACAAATTCGTCAAAGTCCAAATGGATCGAGATTGGAAAGGTGAGGGGCCTGTACCCTGATCTACTTGACAGTTGAACATGATATTTTGGGGTCTAAAAGCTTCTTAGTGGGGAGGAGTGATCAAGTGCTCAAAATTATGCTAAAAAATAGAAGATGTTGAAATGGTGGGTAACCTAAACGACCACATAGATATCGTCATTCTGAATCCGACACAACTCGTTTCAGGGAAAAATGACACCATATGCTTCAAAAAACGCGTTCTATCCACTTTGTCAAACATACGAGTTTTTTTTTTTTTTAAATGCGGAACCCGGTCAACGGTCGTATTCTTGTTGGGCATACCTACGTGGCAAGGTGACTGTGCAAGTTGACTTGTTCAATGGTTTTCTTCATTGAATCATATTGTGCCAAGTGGCACGTTGGTATTGGTTGTTGAGGCAAGTTTGTGATTGGTTGGGGATGTGGCCAACCATATGTTGCCACATGGCAGCACGGGAGGCACCCACATGCAAGCACGAGAGGCCAAAAATTTTCTGTTGAAATTATGCATCTTGATTAACTTGATCTGACTAGGAATATTAGTGTTTGTTGTGCTAAGATCCAATTCAAAATTTAAAGAAAGTCCTTAAGAATGATGAGCTTAATTGCAAGTTTAACATGAGGTTTTATTTGTTTTTATGTGAATTTCATGAGAAAATTAACATAAACAAAACACTTAACAACATCATCTAATAGACATGAACATCACCATAAATAGTAACAAACTAACACAAGATGAAGGATTTCACCCCTCTTGGGCTACGTCTCCTTGGTCCAGCTTCCAATGACTTTGCCCTCTTCTATTATGCTCAAAAGTGTGATTACAATGCTCAAACAGCTCTGAAAATTGTTCCATCAGCTCCTGAATGCCCAAAAATGCCTGCGTAGCCTCTCTTTGCATCGAATTTAGCCAAAAACTGGCTTAGTTATGACTTCCCCAAGTTCCTACACTATTCGCTCCACATTTTCCCAAAAATCTGGCATCATCCTACAAATCTGCCTGGAATCCAGTTAACTGAACGCCAATTTTGCTAAAAACCAGGTGAAATTTTTGAAGCGCTTAAATTCCCAATAACGCTTACAAACTGGATTTCAAACCATGTTGATTATGGTTTATAATTTATTATTATTATTATATAAAACCCGTCGCACAATTTACTTTTAACCGTCGGCATTTGATGTTAACCGTGGGAAAATGTCATGGTTTGGCGGAAATGTTATGTTTAACGGCTAGTGGAGGGTGGTTAACACCACAACTTTTCCCATGGTGTCGATAAGTTTAATGTGTGGTTATGGTTTTGTAATGGGGGGCGCGGGGCTAGCCTTCCGCCCACAGTCCCCGCCTCCGGTGTGGCAACCAGGACTGGGGCTAGACCCCGGCCCCCAACTCCAATTCAAAAACCATATGATAATAAATATATGTGGAATTAATATAGGTTAAGAAAAAAAGCTATGTTGCGATGGCAAAGTCTTTGGGCTAGAGTCTTGGAGGTCGCGGATTCAACCCTGGCCCGCTCCTTTCGGACTTCAACAAAAATTTTGTGGCCTCCCGTGCTACCACATGGCAGCCTCCGATTGGGCCACGTGGCAACATGTGGTTGGCCACATACCCAACCAATCACAAACTTGCCACAAAAACCAATACTAACGTGCCACTTGGCACAATATGATTCGACGAAGAAAACCATTGATGAAGTCAACCTGCACAATCACCCTGCCACGTAGGCATGCCCAATCAGCTGTACAGACTGCTGACTCGGTTGACTTGCATTTTTTTTTTTAAATTTGCATGTTTGAAAAAGTGGACAGAACGCGTTTCTGGGAGCATATGATGTCAGTATTTTGTGAAACGAGTTGCACCTGATTCAGAATGACGAGATCTATGCGGTCATTTATGTTCCACACCATTCCAACAACTTTAATTTTTTAGCATAATTTTGAGCACCTGATCACTCCTCCCCACTAGAAGATTTTGGACCCTAAAAGATCACTTTCATCTGTCAAGTAGGTGAGGGTACAACCCCCTAACATTTCCAATCTCGATCCATTTGAGCTTTGACGAATTTATTTCCTTGAGATTCACTCGAAGGTAACCAACACTCCCTTGTCTTGAAGCCTTTGCTATTCTGTCATGGATGATGTCTTACTGAAGCTCATTAAGGAATTCTGAAGCGAATTCTTCAAAAGATGTAATTTGAACATTCTCTCCTTGTTCTTAACTTTGAAGCCTCTCCTTACAAAAGTGATGCCAAACTCTATCATCGACTTGGTGCTTGCGATCGATACGATACTTATACTTGCCTTTGCTCTTTTCAAGATGATCTTTAATTGTTTGATGTATCAATTGGATTTGTTTGCATGTCATTTTCTCTCCTTCCTTTTTAACGGATGCAATTTTCTTTCCCTTTCCTTTGAAGCCCTTTCCTTTCTCTCCCCCCTAAATGGCTTCTTTTTACCCTCTTCTAGAATATTTTTCCCTCTTGCCTCAAGGTGAGTGCCTTGCACACAAACCTCATCTAGACTAGTGGGATTGAACATAAGGATAGTATGCCTTGGGTATCTATGTAAACTCCCTATATACTTCAACAATGGGTCTTGTGAATGTAAATCAACACCTAACATAAGAACTCTTTTTTTTAGTTCTTGGGTGTAATCTTGCACACTTTGAACTTTAAGTTGTCTAAAGTTCTACCAATTCATGATGGATTTTTTCATATATGCTAGAGGGTAAAATTGTCTTTTAATTGCAGCAATGAAATTAGACTAAGAGAGTGAGATCTTACCATGTTTTTTAATCTCATCTTGTGTCTTAGCTTCCCACCATACTAGTGTTTCACCCTCCAGTATCAAGGAAGCTAGCTGGATCCTTGTGTCATCATCTTGAAGGTTTTGAATCTTGCAGTGGCCCTCCAACTGACGAACCCAATTTTCAAGCTTCTTTACATTCACTTCACCATTATACATAGGCAGCTCACATTTAATATCAAGTTTTAACAAGGGTTGTTTACCAATTCCTTTTGAGGTAGGTTGATGAGTATGAGTAAGGGTTCTAGTAGTGGAAGAGGATGAAGATGAAGGTGAGGATGATGGTGGATTATCACCATTCCCATTCCCTCCTACTCCTGGAGAACCCTCTCCTCTTAGAGGCCTGGAGCTTTCACCCTGCAACCTTGTGTTCCTCTCTTCATAGAGGACCTTCACCATCTCTATCATGTCAAAGAAATCCTTCCTAAAAGCCTTCTCATCCTCTGACATGTTATCTTTTCCTCCTTCATGAGACATGTTTACTGAAGCTTCTACTGTAATTGGAGGTGAATCTTGTGGAGGAGATTGTGGCAACTGTGCCCTCCTTCTCCTTTCTCCAACTAGAGAACCTTCACCCAGAAGCTTTCCTTCTCCTCTCTTGAGCTTCAACCTTGTAACCATTTAAACTTTCAAAACAAATTAAATCCTCCTTGCATAAGTAAACATAGAGCTCTGATACCTACTTGATTTGAATGGGAATATTAGTGTTTGTAGTGCTAAGATCCAATTCAGAATTTAAAGAAAGTTCTTGAGGATGATTAGATTAATTGCAAGTTTAACATAAGGTTTTATGTGTTTTTATGTGAATTTCATGAGAAAATTAACATAAACAAAACATTGAACAAAAACATCTAACAGACATGAACATCACCATAAATAGTAACACAATAGCACATGATGAAGGAGTTCACCCCGCCTAGGCTACGTCTTCTTGGTCCAGTTTCTAATGGCTTGGCCCTCTTCTATTATGCTCAAAATTGTGATTACATGTGTTTACAATGCTCAAACAACTCTGAAAATTGTTCCATCAGCTTCAAAATGCCAAAAAATGTCTGTGTAGCCTCTTTTTGCCTCGAATTTGGCAAAAAACTAACTTAGTTATGACTTCCCCAAGTTCCTGCACTATTCGCTCCACATTTTCCCCAAAATTCGGCATCATCCTACAAATTCGCCTAGAATCCATAATTGAGCGCCAATTTCGCCAAAAACCAAGTGAAATTTTCGGAGCACTTAAATGCCCAATAAAACTTACAAACCAGATTTCAAACCATATTAATTATGATATATATATATATAGAACCTGTTGCACGATTTACTCCTAACCATCGACATTTGATGCTAACCATGGGCACATGTCGTGGTTTGGTGGAAATGTTATGTTTAATGGTTGGGGGAGGGCGATTAACACCACAACTTGTCACATGGTGCCGGTAAGTTTAATTTTCGGTTATGGTTATGTAATGGGGGGTGCGAGGCTAGGCTCCCGCCTATGGTCCCTGCGCCCCCCTCCGGCGTGGTGACCAGGGCTAGGGCTAGACCTTGACCCCCAACTCCAATTCAAAAACCATATGATAATAAATATATGCAAATTTCATATAGGTTAAGAAACAAACCTATGGTGCGATGGCAAAGGCTTTGGGTTGGAGGCTTGTAGGTTGCAGGTTTGACCCTCACTCGCTCCATTCAGACTTCAACAAAAATTTTGCCGCCTTCGGTGCTGCAACATGGCGGCCTCCAGTTGGGCCACATGGCATCATGTGGTTGGCAACATGCCCAACCAATCACAAACTTGCCACAACAACCAATACCAACGTGCCACTTGGCACAATATGATTCGATGAAGAAAACTATTGACCAAGTGCCTGCACAGTCACTCTGCCACAACCACCAATACCAATTTGCCACTTGGCACAATATGATTCGACAAAGAAAACCATTGACCAATTCAACATGCACAGTCACCCTGCCACATAGGCAAGCCCAGTCAGTTGTACAGACTATTGACTGGGTTGTCCTGCATTTTGTTTTTTTTAATTTGTCTATTTTACAAAGTGGACAGAACACGTTTCTGGGAGCATACAGTGTCAGTTTTCCGCGAAACAAGTTGCGCCAGATTCAAAACAATAAGATCTACGCGGTCATTCAGGATCCACACCATTTCGACAACTTTCATTTTTGAGCATAATTTTGAGCACTTGATCAGTCTGATATATTGGTGGAGGAAGAAGTTGGGAAATGTGTCTAGATATAGAAAAACCCTTATACCAAAGTTGTTGTCTAACATATAGGTGGAAGAAGAAGTTAGGAAACAGGATCTAGATATGGAAAAACCCATATACCAGGCAAACCCAATATGTGCAAATAATGAACATATATTAGCAGTTAAACACACTAATGAGAAAGGTGTTGATAGAGCGAAACGAAGCCTGTGAGGATATTCTTCTTTGCATTGATGCTCTACAACAACAAGTAAACAAAATGGGCAATGAAATTTCAGTGCTTGCCAAGAAATTAGCAAACCTAGAATTTCACAACAATGAAGAGGATGATCAACCCCCTGCCCCTATCTAGGTGGACTCCCCCAATAAATAATTATGATTATGGTTCTCTTTCTTTTGTTTCTGGAGTATGAGTGCAAACTAAATAGACCTGCACACATTCACTAGAAGATTTTTATTTCTAGTGTTATAGTTAGTTTTAGTTTCACTTAATTAAATATTTCTTGGTTTTTGAACCTATTTTTAAGACTTCAAATGTGTTGACTTACTTTTAGTATGATTTTCCTAATAACAAACCAAAAATTAAAATTATGTAATTTTTTTAATAATAATATAATTATGCTAAGCCTGCTGAGAGAGTTGAATTAACATAATCATTATGTTATGAAATATTATGTGAAACAAGAAATTCAAGATTGAAATCTCCAATAATCAAGCCAAAAAAATAATAATAATACATGCATGCCAAATTTACACAAAAATTAAAAATTAAAAAATATCTATATAATATAAATATAATAATTTGATTTATTTTAATTTTATATTATAAGAAAAAATATTATTACACAACATTTAAATATGAAAATATTGTAAAAATGATATTAATAATATTAAAGCTATTTAGAAAAATATACAATGTGTTGCATGTTAATCCAATTAGAATGGGTCAATCATCTTAATCCTAGTAAAAGAATGGGTCAAATGCCAACAAAAATACAAACAATTACCAAAAAAAACCATTATGACCTATGCCTTCAAAAAAATATATAAGAAAAAATTTAGCATTATAAGAAAGAAATATGACCTAGAGATTCCCAAATGACCTAATAAAATGACCTACCAAACTCTTCTTGGGTGAGAGCACTTCAGCTTTATAAGAAAGAAATATGACCTAGAGATTCCCAAATGACCTACCAAACCCTTCTTGGGTGAGAGCATGTACATTGGACCTAATAAAATGACCTATGACCTACCAAACTCTTCTTGAGTGAGAGCATGTATCACACATTGGTGGGAATAGAGCATGGAGTTTTTCTACTCTACCTTAATTTTAACTAAGCGTATAATTGAATTTCAATGAATTTCATCATGGCACATAACAATGATTTGGTCAAGCTGGCCTTATTGACTCTAGAAGTGCATATTATGAAAAAAATTATTTTGAAATTATCAAATAATGTCCAATCCATCACTCTCTCGTATAGGTATAATATGAAAAAAAATATTTTGAAATTATCAAAGTATGTCCAATCCATCACTCTCAAATCCTCTATGGCAAATCCTTCGTTTGTTTTTAATCGCCATTTATTTTCTAGTGTTTACACTGTGGCTCTTCGCTTTATATGACAACAACTTAAAATTTAAATATATTCACACGTAATTAATGTTAACTATGGGCTTTTGATTAATTTTAATGACGGACAGCCGTTAGAGATATTATATTATTTTAATCCTCAGTCAACGAAGTTGAGGTATTCCAGGTTTATTTTAATGGTGGCTCACTTGTTTTTACGATTATTTCTCGAAAGCACGTGCTAAGCATATTATGGAACATTAACAATTTTAAGAAAGTACGTAAATTACATAATTTATGGAAATTAACAATTTTAAGAAAGTACGTTAAAAAGCATAATATTTGGAAAGAATGGAAAAGGAGTATTATGAAAAATTGTCGTTCAGAGATATTTTTATTTATAACATATTTGAAAAATAAATTAAATATATGTTAGTAATTATTTTTAAAGGTGTAAAGGTATATTGAAGGAAGAGAAGATTTGAGAATATTATCTTGTCATTTACTCCAATGCAAGTATTGTTAATCGTTTTTATAAGTGTAGCAAAATTGCTTCTCGATAAGAATAGGTAAATGACAGATATCTAAAGTCACTCAGAGACGTTAGAAAGGGGCATACAAATCTCTGAAGAGGACTCCACTTATTAGATTTTAACGACTGATGAGCAAAATTAGGCTGCTATTAGGATTGAAGAAGTCATTTTTGGTATTCAGAAAGATATCATTGTCAGTTCCTTCGGTACAGTCAAGTGTCGGAGCAAGAGGAATGAGAATGACAACAAAGGAGGTGGAATTAGAGTAGAGTGACGCTCTTCCAGAGGTGGAAAGAGAGACACTCTTCGAGGAAAAACAATCCAATTTCGTTAATCATTTTTTCGTTCAGCTCATTTATGTGCTAGTTTTGAACTTCTAGGTTCTAAGTTTTGTAAATATGGGAACCATGATAATATTATGGTCTTTTTAGAAGAAGAAAAAAAAAAATTAATCAAAATGGGTAGCACATCTCACTTGTGTTGATTACAATTACATAGATTTTTTTGGAATAGGAGTTATCTTCTAAAGTAGACAATCTTGAATTCACCAACCAATTTCTAGGCCGTGCCTATAAATCTCAAGCACACTATTTAAGTCCCCATAATTTTCCATTTTGGGGTAAAAGCAACACTAATGGCATTGATTTTGGCGAAAGCTTTGATAGATTATATGCACATCCAATCTACCAGATTGATTAATAGAAGGCGACAGAAAAGCGACATTACTCCATTATTAATCTATAAGAATTAAATATTTCCAAACACTTTCGCTGGAGCTCCATCACATCTTTGCCTTGTTCTAACAGAAGCTTCATCATATCTTTGTGTTGTTCTTCAGTGTTGCTAAATCTTTTTGTTCTCTCTTTTAAGATATCATAATATAGTAAAATCATAATAAAAGAATAAAAACTACTTATATATTAATAATATATATTAAAAATTTGTATAATAAATATTAAAATTTTTATTAAAATTGATACCAAAATATTTAAATATAAAAAATAAAAATTATTATTCTAATATTTTTATAGATTTATTTTTTAAAACCCAATAAAACCTAATTTTATAATAAATTAACTTAGAAATCAATGAAAAATCAAAATATCTCCGCACTTCCATGATGGTTGCAGTGCCAAGTGTCAAAAATACTTATATATTAATAATATATATTAATTTTTTTTATTATAAATTGATTTTTAAAACATTTAAATATAAAAATTATAAATTATTATTCTGATATTTTAATAGATTTATTTTTCAAAACGCAATAAAACTTAATTTTATGATAAATTAATTTAAAAACTAATGAAAAATCAAAATGCGGTAGTCTAACTAGCCAGAGGAATCGCCCTGAAAATCATGAAAATTCCGATAAGATTTTCAGAAAATCCGGCAGGAATTTTTCTAAATCCATGTTATAACTATCAAAGTTTAATATTTAGCGTGTCCTACAGGTTTTTGATGGTGCTGAATCCATTTCCAATGTCAAAATCAACATTCAAACACTGTTTCTGCAAGATTTTTTAAATTTTTTTGGCCCAGATTCCGGCCAATTTTGACCGTCCGGGCAATTCCTCCGGCTCGTTAGACGACTCCAATCAAAATATCTCAAAATTTAGAGATTAGAATCTTTCTTTTATCATTTAGGATGAGGTTTAGAAAACTTTAAAGGACAACATACTTCCTAGCTAATTCCATGATTGTTGCAGTGCCACTTGTCAATTTTCATTTGGAGGGAGGAGGACGAAAATATAAAGATCTTAATTGATTTTAAAACATTTAAATATAAAAAACTATAAATTATTATTCAAATATTTTAATAGATTTATTTTTCAAAACCTAATAGAACTTAATTCTATGATAAATTAATTTAAAACCAATGAAAAGTTAAAATATCGCAAAATTTAGAGATTAGAGAATCTTTCTTTTTCCATTTAGAATGAGATTTAGAAAACTTTAAAGGACAACACACTTCCTAGCTAATTTCATGATTGTTGCAACACTATGTGCCAATTTTTATTTAGAGGGGGGAGGAAGAAAATACACAGACCTTATTGGTCAAAATTGCCCAATCAAATCCATCACAGGAACACCTTTAATGTAATTAAAAGATAAATAAAATTTTACAATGTATAAATGTTAATTGCATTTGATTTACTTTAATAGATATTTTATGTGAAAAAAATATTGTGGTACAATGTTATATGTTTGTGTAAACTAATTTTCTTAACCCATGAAAAATAATAAGTTTTTAGATATAGAAATATTGATGTTGGAAAAACTTTAAGATAAGAGTGTATTTGACTTGTTTTTAATGAGCATTTAAGAAAGAATGTGAATGAGGTACCATGGGGCATTGTCATTGGAAGACTATTTTTTTGTGGTATAAAGTCCAAAAAGAGGAATGTCAAGCAAGCAAGTGGGGAGTATTACTCTAGTGTTGTTGTTCCCATTGACAAAATGATCATGGGATACAAAACATTTCATTTTAATCAAAGTATGATGATATGTTATTTTAGATAAAGAGGTATTTATGTGTTAGACACAATTCCAAAATGCACAAATATTATATATTTGATTTGTTATAATAGGAATTTAAAAAAAAACGTATAGAAGGGGTATTATGGAATAGTGCTAGTAAATATTTTTTATAAAATTTTGCAACGCAAAGAAGGAAGAAGGGAGGAATTTTGAACAAGAAAACTAGTAAACATACTCACCTTGCAACCAAATAACTAATATATTAAGAAGAGACACTATTCTTACAAATTACAATGTATAGATCTCCACTTCAAATTAAAGCGGTAAAATTAAGATGATTTAATTTATCGTTTACCATCTTTTTAATTAACGCTCAATTTTAGCTTTTCTATATCGATTTAATTTGCGTATCATAACAAATTCACTGCTATTCTTGAAAAACTTGTTAATTACTACCATTGTAACTAAGTGATGATTATTTAGTCGATTAGGTTATAGTTTAAGAGTCAAGATGCGCCATTTCCATATAGTAATTCATATTTAAATACCAAAATGTATTGAATCATGAATTATAAATTGATTGAGCTTGAAAAAATTCACATGTAAAATTTATTAATTAAGAAACAATAAAGAACCCATATCAATCTTAGCCACCTTTTCTTAGTAATAATTAGATGTATTGATCAATTTTTTTTTAGCCCGGGGAGTCTTATACAACTATCGTACAATTCTTGGAATATTTAACATGATTTTGAATTCTTAGTTTTATCCTCATCTCCAAATGTGATGGGGAGGATTCCAAATTTTCATTCTTCCTAGTTAAGATTCTTCTTTTACATTGGTGGGTAGAATAGGGTCTGATAAATTGATGACACAATGATACACATAAACAATGCATTTAAATTAAGTGTTTCCCCTTTTGGAATCTAGTCATGTACTTTATTGTGAGTTTTTGCATCATTTTCCACTTTGTACTAGTTAACAAAGTTTATTCCTCAAGGTAACCTTGAAATATCATGTTGGGTACATGTTCAAGAGTGATTTCTACTTAAATCCTAATGGAACTATCCTCTCCAGGTTCCATAGATCCACACTTACTAGTTCCAACTATGTTTCTCCTCTTCTTCTTCTATGGTTTTTGTTTAATTATCATTGATCTCATTGTCAAAGTTCCCTTCATCCATTGAGTAAAAGGGTGCAACTACCTTTGTTGTCATTTCCTCGTAAACTAAGTAAAGTTTTGTGTGATGTTATGTTATATCCTACAAAGCACCATAAACCTTCACATTTTGGACATGATCTCCTTCTTGCTTCAAGGACTTTGGAGACTTACAATGTGGTAAAGGAACTTCTTCCCAAAATTGGGCCGATCCAATGAACTTTCCACGGGGGAGGCTACTTCAGGAGTCTTTTCTAGGTAAGTCTCTTTCTCCACTAGATGGTGGTTGTTCCATGGCACCCTTCCACCAAGTAGACCCACTGTTGCTTCATTTTTTGGTACAAGGTTTGTTAGTATTTTGAACCTCAGAGACAATGGGTTATTGTATTCCCTACTTCAAAACATGTTTACACCTAAATCTAATGTGTTTATAGTCAATCTTTTGTTTCTAAACATAATCCTTAGCTTCTTGTTGGATCTCCTCCTGCAAGCCTTTGAAGAAATGCATGTTTACAAAAATTTGAGTGCATGTGGTGATATGCCTCTTCTTCATTTATTCACTAAAAAATGGAATTTTCCAATACCATGTCTAATTGCACTTAATGATTTCTAAGACCAAATTGTATAAGAAGGGTGAGGAGACATACCCATACTAGAGCCACTGAAAGAGAATTTGAAGAAGGGTTGAAAATAGGAAATTGTGGTTTCATGGACATAAAATATGCCCCCAAGCTAAGGACTTAAGATCAAAGTGAGATTTCCATTGAAGTAGATCGAATTTGACAATGAAGAAAACCTTTGGACAAGCGTAGATAAAGGCTTCTTGTTGGGGAAAGAGTTTCCATGAGAAAGAAATCTAGTTTGTTAATTACAAAACTAAGGCCAGGGTCCATTGAAGTGGCATACCAAGACATGTTGTAGATATAATTCCATCTATTCAAGGGCATCATTATCAATAAGAATAGATTTGATGAACAATGCCTTTTCCATCTTACACTGGCCCTAAGAGGAAAGCTTGGAGAGAGATCGCTTTTTCCACTAGATCTATTAATGCCACATTGAGGTGAGTGTGTCTTTGAAGGAGTTTGAAGGTCAAACCTATGTTGGGGCAGGGCACTTAGAAGATAAGAATAAAGAAGGATCTAATAAAGTTGAGACTCTAGAGAAGGATTCAAGAGTGGGGTTGGGGGTTTAGTGCCAAAGACATTCCAATTATCAAGGGACTAAGCAATAGCTAGGAAAAAAACCGAGTTATACTCAGCAACACCACACACCCTAAACACAAAGCTCCCTCTGAATTGATTCATTTTCCCCAAAATATTAGTCACTTCTTAACATCGAATATTTATTTTGTGTACTTATAATGCTATAATCACTTGAAAATCGTATAAAAATATGTTGTTACACTAAAAAAAACCATTAAAATTATGTTGGTAGTGATAAAGTTAATATTTTAACAACTAAATTATGGAAATGCGATCTTGATTGCTGAACTTTTTCTAAAGAAAGACTATAGGAAAGAAGTTTGCTAAAGGCCAAATTTTTAAAGGACAAAAATGAAAATATGATAAAATCCAGAACTTATAACTTTAATAAATGTTTATGTCTATCTTCTAAGAAATGTGATTTTAATACAAATACAATGATGCCAAAGAAGATAGAAGATATGAAGATAGAAGATATTAATACATATACAATGATTACAAAGGAGTCACTTCCATACTTGTTTGCACACATGGTAGTTCTTTGAAGGTAAAGAGGCAAAAGTGAAGATATAACCTGAGTGATGGGGTTTAGAATTTCTAAAGAATTGAAAGTTTAACAATAAATTGGATAGATAAAAATATGTAAGAAAAAATGGATGGGTAAAAACAGAGAAAAACCTATAATACATAAAGTTGCTATATCACCATAAAAATTTAATAAAATGTTTTTTTTTTGGAGTTTGAAAATTGTAATGTATTCCAATCAATATTTGATTTATGATTCCATAGAGAAAAACAAAGTGTATTTTACAAATAACTAGTAAAGAAATTGCAAAGCACACATAATACAAGAAAAATAACTAAACAAATAAAATTTGAAGTAATTTTATTTAACACCATTTTGATTATCTTTTATCAATTTATAATATTAAATAAGTGGTTACATGATTTTAAATATATATTTTTACATTATCTTTTATTAATCCATAAATTAAATATTTGATTACATAGTTGTAAACATATACAGATGCATAAATAAATAATATATACCAAACAAAATTATCTAGATTTCTCAATTATTTTTATTTCTTAATAAAAATAACATATTTATATTTAAATATAAATTTGTAAAAAATAAATTACAATTAAACCATATATAAATTCCCAATAATATTTTAAATTTAAACCTATATAGAATATGAAACTTCTAAAGCCAAAATATAAAATGTATGGTTAAAAATAATATAAAATATACAGAACTTTAAAACTTTTAAACTCCGAATAGAAAATATATATTGAGCTTTGTGATGAAAAAAAAGTTGTGTGTCTCACGGTGACAAGAAACTTAAATTGTCAAATCTGCACTCAAAATTGTCAAAACAATAATCAACCTACTCCATTCAACTTAATGAAAGTCCCTGTTGGTGCCCACCAAAGCCATCGAGTCATAATCCGCACGTTGTACACCATTTAAAGAGAGAATGGCGAAAATGGCCCAGCTGAAAATTGCCTGGGGATAGATGGGTGAAGATACACGACTTTATTTGTTATTTAACAAATGGTGCATCTGTTCAACTGACTTTCGCTATTATTTTTCGATGGCATGAACCTCTGCCTCTTCGGAGTGAACGAATGAATGAAAGAAAAACAATGAAACAGCCCACCGACTCCTCCTGGCATCGGCAGTTGCAGAGTAAGTAAACGCATTCAGGGCATTTGGTTTTCCTGTACCCAAGCTGTTGATACATATCTTTAAATGTTCCGAGACTCAATTATTGGATATCTGAATTGCGCTTCTCGATGTGCTGCCTTATGTCTTCAACAGATTATATGATATGTGCTTTGCTTTCAACGAGTATCTGGAATTTTTGATTTTTGTTGCAATACGTCTCCATATTATCCTCGTTCCCAATTCTGGGTTCATGTCATAGCACCTGCCTCGGTACTGACAGGCAGCTTCCTTCTTGGGCCTTGTGGGTGGTTTTTGGATCATGATTATTATATATGTGGTGTTGAAACTATCTGATTGCAGCATATTTTTATGTTCGAATTTTGTTTTACATTAATATTTTCCAAAATTATATGTTGGAAATTGGAATAATCCCATATGTTTGTTATGAAACAGGATAGAAATGGTTTTCAAGGCATTACCCACATCAAAGTTTTACAATTCAGATGACTTGGGACTCAAGTCTTCAAGTTGATGCCATAGCAACCTCATTTTGGTATTAACATCACTGACAGTTTAGGTATCATGCCTTGTGGGCAGTTTTTAGCTTGTGATTGGTTGTGTGCAATGACATATCTCTATCTTGAGATTTCTTGCCACATTAATAACCCCCTGAGATGTGAACAGAACTTCCTTACAATGTGAGAGGGTTTATTTTCTGATAATTCGCAGAAATTGTAAGTACTTTTGCACATTTGCTGACCAGGAGATATCAGATCCTAATAAGAGCGACTGTGAAAATTTTTCCAGTCAGGGTCCAAACACAAAACATTTTCAACATTGGTTTTTTGGTTGGAAGTTTTAGACAAGTAGCAGAAAAGTTAAAACTGATATTTGAGTTTTGCTTGATTCCAATCATGGCTGGTATCTGGTATTCTTTGTTGGGAAATAACTGTGCTGAGCACAGGAACCTATATAGTAAGATACAAACTCCATTTTCCGATAGGCACTGGAAAATATTCTACCCATAAATGCTGGAATTTTTTGCAATCTAAACAGACACTTTTCCTGCACTAACACATAGAAAGGGTTTTCATAATGTGCACGCTACATCCATGAAATAGAAAAACCTGGAGGGAACTAACTGCCTAATAACAATCTAATTGGTTTTTTTGCTACAACTTTAAGGCCTGAAATGATTGCATCTATGTAAACATCAAACAAAAATAAAGAACGTCAATAGTATGGGATGTCCAACAGGTTTGAAGGGATACCATTAATGGTTTGCAAACCAATTCTGACAAACAACAATAAAATAGGATAAAGGGCATAGGTTCACTGTGCATGACATGTATTCAATTTTTATTACTTCATTGAGAGAAGCAAGTTGCATTCTACAGCCAGGATGACAGGGAGTGGTTTGGGGGGGTGGAGGTGATCCATCAACTCTTTGTGCGAGTGTCCATGCAAAAGTGCATTGAGTCTGGATGTGCAGCATTGGTTGCATTGAAAACTGACACTAGCCCAGACTCATTGAAACCCAGGTCTGATACGCACCTTGAGGTCACACTGCTCGAGGATGCATATCGTGAATTCACACAAATGGCCTCACTATCAAATATTAGAACTTGAGATGTGCAACATTGAGCTTCACAATCTTGAGGTGCATTTCAGACCTTGGTTTAGATGGGTCTGGGTTAGTTTTATTCAAGGGACAAACACTGATGATCTAAGATATTGAATGGGATGAAGATTGAGAGATTGAGAACCAAAACTCAAGGAATTAGAAATTTACCAAGGCTGATACTTGAGGTTTTCAAAATCCAAATGGAACACAAGGCATTCAATTCAATAGTAATATAAAAGGAAACAAGGCATACACTCAGTCGTAATGAGGCAGCACTTGCATTGTTGTTTGTAGAACATAAAATTCAAGGTAACTAGAATACATCAAATAGGGGTCTTCAAGTTAATAGATATGTTAAAGTTGGATGCTGAAATTTTGTGTTCAGAATATCAGTTGAGAGTGAGGATTGCATTCTCTCAACTTTTATTTATAGGCATATATTATGCTATTTTTGGAACGCATGGTTTCATAGCATATCTCCTTTTTCAATTTCTCTACCCATGGGTCCTTCCCAATATAAGTATCCCTTAGCAAGTTACATGGGATTGGAATCAATTTACAAGGTTCGTTGACATTTACTCAATTATTTAGCAGAATTCTTGGAAGAGAACAAAAATTCTCTTGTGCAATTTTCTAAACCAGAATCATTAACTTTTGTAAGTGATAATCGTTCAGTGTACCTTGGCTCTCAATGGTCATGTCTTTCATTTATTATCTCACTTTTCAGTATAGTCTGATTAGTCTTATATCTCACGAGCTCCTGGAAAGGGGACTGCCAGACTGGTGTTTTGGTAACATGCAAATCAACCATTTTGCAAATGGTCTTTCTTTTTAGCAGGACTTTTGTCAACATACTTACAAGAACACAATTCTAGAAAAATATGAACTTGTTTTAAAAAATTTGTCCAGTTATATTTGTGTTTCATGAAGATGTTTTTTTTAATCATAAGTGAAAAGATTTGTATTAAAAATCCGTGTTTGGGGACATGACCATACAGCAAAAGTTACAAAATTGGAAGCTCCTGCTTCTGCAATCTTCAAAACAGTATTTCTCATAGTCTATCAGAATCCTACAGTTACCTACAACACTGCTGTAAGGGAATACTGGACTGAAGACATATTTGCCAGAAAGAGGCCAAAATTTTTATGCATCAAAAAAACATGGCAACTAGGCTTTAGAAGTGGAGATATACTCTTCACCCAGAGTAGAGTCCTCCAAAAGAGGCACCATTTCATTTATATCAGGCAAATTTGAGCTGACAGGGCTGAGAGAAACCTCCAATGAGGGAGTACTAAGTTGCAGTCGACTCAGAGATTCTGAAAACCACCACTTGTGGACGAAGAGAGCTAATTTCATCTTACATGTTTTGGATCTACTAACAGGTCCATTACCACTATTTCATAAAGATGATTTCAATAAATTAGAAAAATTATATTCATTTTACAGCAATTGGATAACACCACAGGTTTAAATCGTTGATGTATAAATGAAAATGTCATTTTTTTCGGTGTTTATACAACAATTTTATATACTGCCTAAGGGAAAAAGCAAGCATAACTAAACATTTACTAGAATGAGGTGTTTCTTGAAGCATAGTGACATTTCTCTATGTATACTGAGTTTTGCGGATGGGGTAACAGGTATAGATTTCAGTGGCAGTTGGAAGGAACCCCAAATTCCAAGGAATGAGAGGACAAGGATGACAAAAAAAAATTTGAAATCTTAAAAAATATTCAAAAATTTTAAAACACAGATTTTGGAACATAGGACTATGATACAACTCAACAAAAGTAGCAATTTCTCTATAAAAGGTCTGAAAAACCATGTCTGTGTGTACATAGAAGAAGAGGTCCTTTAAATGGTGAGAAGGAATCTTCGCATCAATGTTATTAGAACCGAACTGGAAAACCTTGTGGACTAGGAACCAGTTGGAATCAGACCGGAATCAGTAAAAAAACCAGACCAAAAAAACCGGTTGACCAAAAAACACACAAAATATTCGAAAGAAAAACATATATATTCATGTGCATCCATATGAATCCAAACCATTTATACACAAATATGCAATTTTTATTTATTTATATAGCAAGTATTAGTGCATATAACCAAAATAACGCTTAGCGCAAAACATCGTTGAACCAAAATACATCAAGAAGCAGGCTCTAAATGGTCTCTATAGTCTAAAATAGCATGATACTACAATACTATAGCTACAAGTGCTACTTGTCATCCTTAGAATCATTATCCTCCACATCCTCATTTGTAGAATGAGTAGCCTCCAAGTCTGCAGTGGGATTGCGACTTGATTCCCTGGCCCTGAAGGTGGTACTTGTCATATATCTCCCTTTGCAACTTGTGGAGGTGGGTCCAAGTCCAACTAAGAATGGTATTCATTGTCAAAAGCTTGTTCATGACTCTCCATAACCCATTCAGATGTTGGATCAAAGTTACCCAAGACTTTGTTGCTTGATTTAGGGGTTTGTTCAGCAATTGGTTACGCCTCAACCTAATGTTGTATTGAACATAAACCATATCATTCAATCGCTTTTGCTCCAAATGGTTCCTCTTCTTAGTGTGTATATGCTCAAACACACTCCAATTCCGCTCACACCTTGAAGCACTACATGCCTAGCTCAATATTCAAATTGCAATTTTTTGCATTCAGGGCATTGGCTACCAAATTGTTGCCACCAATAGGCTGCAAAAAGGGTGGAAGGCAAAGAAGCATTAGCAAATGACTTTGAAACTTGGACTCAACAATTACAATGAGTAATATAATTTGCAAATTTTGATAGTTCTTACTTTGGGGATCCCTTTCTGTTAAAATTGGACAACTAGGTCCAAACTCCGGGTTGTGCTGCTTAGATGACGATCGCAATATTTTTATTGGATTCCTCTTTCGGAGAGGTGTAAGATTGATCTAAAGATCATCTCGATCGGATGAGCAGAACATGTACTTTGAATTTATTCCACTTATGTGCGGGGTCGGCCTGGAATAAAATATTGACTTAAATGTCTTAAAGGACGTGTCACACACCCCCAAAGATTCCTATATATTGGAGAGACTTGGAGTTCATTTGACACACATCGATGTGGAGGAATTCTCTCTCTGGATAGCATTGGAGCTGTGATATATATATATAGAGTATTCTTTGGGTTGTTCTGGGGTTATGTGTGACACGCTTGGCTGAATGACCTATTGAAGACTTTGCTGGTAGAAGCATCCTGCTGATCGCCGTAACGTCACCATTTCCTATCTCTGTTTTGGCTTGTCTTCTATTGATCTATTAGTATGTTCTATCTTCTTCAGTGTTGTGCCCTAATCTGAAATGGCATAGAACAAGTTCAGAAATTAACATGGTATCAGAGGAAGGTTGAAGACTATGCCCTAGGTTTGAACCAGCGTGAGCTGAGTCCACCTTAAGACAGCGAGGAGAAAGGCCAAAATTATGTAGAAGGGCATGCCGTCTTGGATGAAGAACTGCTTCAGGGGCAAATCAAATCCAAGATTGCTGGATTAATTAGCCGAGAAACTAATATATTAAACGCTGTAGGCTAAAACTGGAGTGCGGAATCCTGCTGAGTGCAGGAAGTGGAGGCCGAAGTTGCTGTCTGAAGGCCAAGACAGGGAGGATCTGTTTGAGGGTCTTTTTGAAGGTGGACCGTCCTCAAAATAGGCTAACGCAGACTGTTTGAAGGGCTGAAAGAGAGCCGCTATCATCACAAGAAAGAACAGTCCATGTTTAGGGTCTGAAACTGCCCATACATTACAGCGTGAAGGGAGATCACTTCGCTAAAGTCCAACCGAGTCTTACTCTTCGTATTTTGCATCCACCTCGTACATCATAACAAAAGGTAGAACCCTGGTGTTTATCGGTCTGAAATTAAAGAAGCGGACCACCATTTTTTACCCTTAAATATGTGAGAGATTCTACCCGGGAAATTCTACTTTGGGAAAATCCAGGGTTACGAGTTTTAAGAAATTTGCATAGTACGGTTCGATCCGCAGCGTGCACATGACTCTAGTCGACATGTTGCCTCTCACCAGAAATACAGCCGCCTGGCCGTCTAGCAGTTCCGGTGATGTTCGTAGAATAAAGCTTAAATCCAGTGCTGGCACCGTCACTTTCAGCTGCCGGAAGTCGCCTATGCTTAACAGAAATCCCTGTGCTGGATCGCGCGCAGAAAAGAATTAGACGCAGGCAACGAAATTACTCCATCTCTGAGCAAAATTCTGATCATGCAGACTCAGACCATCTGTTCGGTGAGAAAAACCAAATATGGGTGACGTCAAGCTGTGTGGTAGGCCGCAGGCCATACCACCACAGCGAAATGGCAGCACGTATTTTTTTTTAAGAAATGCCGGAGGTAGCAAATGGCAGCGAAATGGCAGCGCACATTTTTTAAATGGCGTCACTGTTTGATGAAATCCTGTTTTCTGCATTCGATCTATCTTAAATCAGAGGATATCCGGATAATTTGTCTCCGAGTCTCGATTGATTTACAACAATATAATGATTTTAAGTCTGGAATTCGGCGTCAGTGGTTATGATCAGGAACGGGTGAGAAAACAGCCGGAATTCGCAGACGTTAGGGCAAAAGAATGTCGGGGGAATTGACCCAAGGGGAGAAGGAAACCCTTGCCGCCATTAATGTCGGGGCATCGACATTATCGTTTGCGGGATCGGCTTTCATTGTGCTCTGTTATGTGTTTTTCAGAGAGCTTCACAAGTTTTCGTTCAAACTGATATTCTACTTAGCATTATCTGTAACAACGTATATGGACTACGCTCAACTTTGACAAACCGGAAAATCAACAAAGGCCGCTGCAGAGCATAGCCGTGTCAGCGAATGCCCCGTCTCTGTCCATTCCTCCAGGAGCAATAAGGATCAAATTTACGAAAACAGGAGAAAGAAAAACTGAAGTTGTTGGTGGTGCAGACATTTACATGCCAGTGTGCCGACGACATTATGTGAATGGGCAAATTGTTATTGATACAACGAGATCTGTGCTGGAATCCCCGGAGGTGCAATATGATACTTGTGCAAAAGCAACCACATCATCTGGATAATTATGACACAATTTTCTGTATAAATCTCTTTTCATTACTTGTGCGATATAATTATTTCCTTCGCTAAATGTCAAATCTGTGTTGGCATAACTAAGTGCACTAGGGGTGGTTTAATGGTTAGTATTGCTCAGGCAAGGAAAGGTTTGACTACCTGGGGGATCTGTGGAAAACGCTGTCTAAAATGAACTGGTTAATTCTTGATGTATGGCCTCATAATATGTGAGATTTATGTTTGCGTAGTTTTGGACAAATGCCTTTACTTCAAGTTTGAGAACAGTGGAAGATTCAATGGAGGAGTACTCCAGTCACAATCTGAGAGGTGACCATGATGAAATTGAAGCTATGCAGCAGATGAACCTTCATACAACATGTGTGAATGCTAGGTTTTTGCTATGGCTTATAGAAAGAATGATCGAATTAAGAGTTGCAGACAGCGCAGTGATCAATTTTCATTTATTGCTCGGAACCTTCAGAAATGATGCATGGTGTAACATAAGTCCCAGGTCTTCCTGGACTTGTCCTTTGTTGCACTATTTCTGTAAAGGCAGACTTGTTGAATCTTGTTTGTAGGCAGTATGATGAGTGTTGTGGCGGGCCGCAAGCCATACCACAATAGCAAGCCATGTGGTTATCACATGATATTTTTTGACTTTGTGATTTGAGGCAGCCACAGATTCAAGTCAAAGTTGGATGAAGACCAATCACATAATTCCCAGATCTGTGCACATGACATAGACAGGATTTCAAGTGAAATCAAAGAAATTGTTTTGATGTACTTGGCAAAATCTTTAAAATCTCTTCATTCAGGAGCAGTAAAGTACCTCATCTGGGAGTATTATGATACTGACACTGCTGACCCGTAACAATGGTTGTAACTGAACACAACCTAGTGGCAGTGACCCTTGAAAGATTCTTGGCCAGATCAGTGATTCAGCTAGCAGTGATGAATGTGATAGTTCTAAATCTGTGATTCTATGTCACTGTCATCATGACAGTGACATAGACAAGACACCCATGTTGAAGCTGGAAGTTTCAAGGGTTGACTGCTGAAGTCCTTGGGGAAATTCTATGTAGTGGTCAAATTTTTTTTTTAAGCCCTAAGAGCAGTCTGCTGAAATAACCAAAAATGGGCAGATCTGGAAGCAACTCAAGGTGCAATGCCTCAAGTGCAGGATAAACCAAGGTAGATTGGATCCCTTGTTTTTGTAAGCTGCAGTCTTAGAAGACTGTTTGAAGGAGCTACTCACAAAATTACAGGTAGGACTTCTAAACACAAGCTGAGGCTTGTTGATATGTTCCCCCTGTATGACAATGACATAGATAATCACCTATGTAGCAGCAAGCATGTGACTGTATCAGTCTTACATAGGAGCGTTATGGTAAACTTAAAATGTGAACTGAGAAGTTTATGCAGCTTTTGGTCACATGGTTGGAATCTTGAATCATGATCAACAAAGTTTGTTGGATGGCTTTGACTGTGGGAGATCAAGTCTCATTTCCAAGTTGGTATCTGGGATGCCCTCATTTAAAATAGATATCTTCTCTCTCGAGAGAAGCTGACATTAAGAGGGAGATATATCTGTATATGCTCCTAAGTGGATACTTTTGTTCAACGAAAGAAGATCCTCATGGCTCAGGAACATATGGCTTCAGAGGGGGAAATTCTGAAGGAAAACCAAGAAGCCATATAAATACCAAGGGTATCTAGCAGCCATGAGTACTATTGTACAAACTGACTTTGGATCCTTTGAGGAAGTCGTAAAGCATCAAGTCTGGAAGGATGCTATGCACAAAGAGTATGAGTCCATTATGAAGAAATTATGTCCCAAGACCATATATGCCAGCTTGTCACCTCGAAATGGCCTACAAGATCAAGCTGGATCTCATGGAAGTGTTTAAGTTCAAGGCAAGATTCGCTACCCGAGGAAGGAATAGATTATGATGACATATTTGCACCTGTAGCACGATATACCACCATTCGATCAATCATAGCCCTTGCTGTTACGCAAGGATGGAGTCTTCATCAGATGGATGTCAAGACCGCTTTTCTGCATGGTGCAATAAAAGAAGAGGTGTATGTGGAACAACCTCTGGGATTTGAAGTTCAGGATCGAGACACTCATGTCTGCAGGTTGGAGAAAGCCCTCTATGGGTTAAAGCAAGCACCCAGAGCTTGGTACGAGAGGATGGATAGTTACTTGATGAAGCCGGGCTTCACTCGAAGTAATGCTGATCCGAACCTTTACTTCAAGGTTGTGCAGGGGAAGCCTCTCATTCTAGTGCTGTATGTGGACGACCTCTTCCTGACAGGTGCTGACCCTCTCATTCATCAATGTAAGAGGGAGCTCGCTGCTGAGTTCGAGATGAAGGACCTAGGACCACGTTCAGGTCAAGGTCTAGCCGGCGAGATTTTCCTTTCTCAAGCAGGCCATAATATGAATTTTTCGGTATGATGGACTGTGAAGTCCGCGGATCTCATCCTTAAGAAGGTAGCAAATGCTATGCCGGGCCCGGTCCTACTGAGTATCGTTAACTCATAGGGACCTTGATGTTCTTAATGAACACTTGTTCGAACATATGTTGTGCAATGAACACTTTGAGTCAACACAATGTTGATCATAACATTCACTGGGTTGGTGCCTAGAAACTCTTGAGATATCTCTGAGGCACGATAGACCATGGGCTGAGATACACCGCCGGGAGTATGACCGGGAGTGTAACACTCCGTGGATATACTGATGCCGATTGGGCTGGCAGTGTGGTGGATCGTAAGAGCACATCGGGATGCTGCTTCAATCTTGGTTCTGCTTCGATTTCATGGATGAGCAGGAAGCAGAAGTCGGTGGCTTTGAACACCGCTGAGGCCGAATACATTGCAGCGAGTATGGCCTGTTGTGAAGCATTTTGGTTGCGAAAGCTCTTTAGTGAGCCGTTTGGACATGTGCTAGATACCACCGTTATCCTTTGATAACTAGAGGAGGATTCGTTTGTCATAGAATTCCGTGTTCCACGAACGATCCAAGCATGTTGATACCACTATCCGGGATATGGTACAATGAGGCGCCGTAAGGCTCGATCATATAGGAACTGATGAGCAGGTCGCGGATATTCTCACAATGCCCTTGGGGAAGGTCATGTTCCTAACCTTCCGTGAGAATCTTGGTATCATGGAACGACCCTATTCTGAGGGTCCTGTTGGACGATGAGCTCTGGGAGCTCAAAGGGGGTTTTGGGGATAGCTTCTCGGAGCTATAAGCACTTATGGTGCTTCTGCCCCACCGTTGTGATTATTGAGTTGGTTCGCCTCTCATTTATCTATGCCTCGTATGCATCCTACCCATTGAGTTTAGGGCTCATGGGAAGTACCTCTCATTTGGCCAATGAGATGGGAAAGGCTAGAGACTAGTAGCAAAGACTGATGGACGCATCAAAACTTGCCGTACTCTCTATCTAGGATGGCACGGTCTAACCCCTTGATCTGGGATCAAGTTTAGTGAGGTCTGGGACCTCTGCCTGACTTCGGGTCAAATGAACCAACTTCGGGTTGGCTGGAGACTCTTCGTGAGTCTGATAGAGGTTTCAGACCTCTAAGCTGAATCTGTCAGCCGGGTATGATGTCTTTGTGACCGACCCACTTCTGTTCTGAAATAAAGAGGCCAACAAAGCAAGTTACGGCGGGATGACGCACGATGTTTGGATTGCACTAGTGGACGGAGTTCTCCCCAGTTGAGAGGGAGTGTTAAAATTGGACAACTAGGTCCAAACTCCGGTTGTGCTGCTCAGATGACGATCACAATATTTTTATTGGATTCCTCTTTCGGAGAGGTGTAAGATTGATCTAAAGATCATCTCGATCGGATGAGCAGAACATGTACTTTGAATTTATTCCACTTATGTGCTAGGTCGGCCTGGAATAAAATATTGACTTAAATGTCTTAAAGGACGTGTCACACACCCCCCAAAGATTCCTATATATTGGAGAGACTTGGAGTTCATTTGACACACATTGGTGTGGGGGAATTCTCTCTCTCTTGATGGCGTTGGAGCTGCGTATTCTTTGTTTGGGTTGTTCTGGGGTTATGTGTGACATGCTTGGCTGGATGACCTATTGGAGACTTTGCTGGTAGAAGCATCCTGCTGATCGCCGTAACGTCACCATTTCCTATCTCTGTTTTGGCTTGTCTTCTATCGATCTATTAGTATGTTCTATCTTCTTCAGTGTTGTGCCCTAATCTGAAATGGCATAGAACAAGTTCAGAAATTAACACTTTCTCTATTTCTTATAGCCATAGACATGCCAAAGGTACCGATACTCTCACTGAAATGCAAGCTTGGTATGAATCCGATCTTGAATCTTGGGATCTGGGACCATGCACTCAATGCATCTATACAATCCCCCTAGGACCTCCATAGTGTTGAAGAATGTAACCATGTTCGGTCTTCATAATTGTATATGAGTCATAATGAAATGTATTTATCAAAAGAAATAAATTTTTATTATTATTAAAATGACTTATTAAAGCATGGGTTTCATGCTTGGGTCATCATGTTTTAGGTCAAAGTCCCCATTGAGGACTTCTAGGTTTTATCTGGAGTCATTAGAGTCATTGTCCATTTTATAAGACCCTTCTTGGGCTTTTGAATCATGTAAAAAGAAATAATATTGAATAAAATAAGTCATTTGTTACCTCCACACCAAGTCGACCCTTGCCTGATGAAGTCGGCCTACATTAGGGCAATTCGATCCACAGAAGAGTCTATATATAGAAGTGCAGTTCGATTCATTTGGAGAATCTCACACTTTAAGTTCGATACACAAGAAGGAGAAAATTGCGAAGTTCCAAGAGAAGAAGGAGAATTGAAGGAGAAGGACTAGGTCGAAGTTTTGGGCTATCTCTCTCTCTCACTCGTATGAAGTTACTAGGCTACTGTTGGGGTCGAAGCTTTGCTGCTGGAGAGGTCGGAGTTCTATTGCTACTCCTAGGTCGAAGATTCTGCTGCTACTAGGTCAAAGTTCTGCTGCTGCTACTAGGTCGAAGTTCTGCTACTGCTACAAGGTTGAAGTTCTAGGTCGAAGTTGTTGAAGAAGGGAGGGATGACTTGGTGATTGGAGGAAGTCTGTGTCTAGGTTAAAGAGTCTTGGATTATCTCGTCTTGTCTTGTGAAAATACTGAAGGAAGAGGTTTGACTGGGCCCCTAGATAGGGGGTTTTCCTTGATCGTCCGCCCACATTTGGTGTCTTTGATCTTCGTGTTATGGTTTTGGTAATTGCCTGATAAAAGAAGAACACAAGAAAATTAATAAGAACATAAAAATACCACAAGTAATTATCAACATAAGAAAAGCTTTTTGCCTTTCTGATTTTCCAACACCTAGCTGCCTCATAATTTGTAGTGTAATGGTACCTTCAAAGTTCAAAAAACAAAAAACTATTCATCAATCGGTTACGAATATTTGGTAAAACTTTTCTAATTAGAAATGAATGACAAAACTTAAAACTTATAAGCTTTGGAATCCAAAATTACATACCTTGGATTTAAGTAGTAGCTAGTTGCATGTAAAAGGTCTATGGAGTTGTTTGTTCCATCTTTCATCAATGATTCTCCATAGAGGAAAGTGCTTTTTCCTTCTATCCCCATATGCTTACTTTATTTGTTCTTTGGTCTGATCAATGGCCTCATAAACAAAACCAATGGCAAGTTTATCACCATCCACCATCTGCAACACTCTGACAAGAGGCTTACTAAATAACACATTCTCGTCTGCTTTTGACCAATTTTTTTTGTCAAACATTTGGCCTACCATTTATTTCCCTTTAGCCCTTTTGCTCCACTGAGATTCATTCCATTCATTACAAGAAAACATCTTCCTCAAGTTGGATTTTTGATGAATAAGGAATTGCAACAAAAGAAAGTTTGTTGCAAATCATGTAATGGCTCATCGAACAAGCCCTCAACGTGCTTTCTCGTAAGGTTCAAAACCCATGAGTGGTTGGAGATGTACCTAGTTATGGATTTTGCTTCTTCAACACACTTCTTCACCCACTCAATTTTGCCAATATCCTCACACATGAGGTCCAGACTCCAAACAATGGGCTGCACATGGAGTCCACCAAATGGTGGGGTGTTTTTCCTCCAACATCTCTCTAACTACATAGTTGGAGGCATTATCTGTGATCACTTGTATAACATTGTCAACCCCTACTTCCATAACCAATTCATCCAAAATATGAAATAGTAATTGTGCATCCTTCACCTGATCAGATGCATCAACAGATTTGAGAAAATAGTTGGACAAGCAATTAAGAAATTTAAAATGGTGTGGGATTTGCCATCAGTCCATCCATCAAACATAATTCTGCACCCTGTTTGGGTCCATAATTGCTTGAACTTTATAAGGTACTCTTGTATTCTTTGGAAGTGCCCCCCTGGTATCATGAAAGTTAGAGCCTTTGTAGCCTGGTTTACATGAAGCTATAACATCAATCATAGGCTGATAATATGCGGATTTAGGGACATTAAAAGGTATGTCTGCATCATTCCACCATCTAGCAATGCATTCATATGCAACCTCCTTCTATATTTTCTTCCATTTAGCATCAATGATGGGTTGAGAATTAAGGGTGGTGTGGGGTACAAAGAAAGAGTCAATCCCTTTACGGGCCAGTGCCCTCTTCAAAGCAATTGAACTAGGGCAAAATGTACGATAATGATGATCATCTCCAACTTTAACAGGGAAACTAGAGGAATCTTCAAGACTGGGCATACATTCTTCAAAATCAGGGTCATTAAAAGCAACATCATATTTATGACTTTTTCCTATATCCTTTTTAAGTCTCTTGTTTTTTCCCTTTTTTGTTTGGTAGGCTTCAATCAGACTTAGCATCTCTGCTTTAAGATTGTCAGAAACTTTCTTACAAGGTTTTACTTGCCCTCTCCAATGTGCAAGGTGTTCTTTAATCCTATGGATCCCCCACCCTTAACTTCCTTCCCACAATAGTTGCATATTTTTATCCGATGTTCATTTAAATGTTAGTGAACCCATGCTAGATCATTCTTGTTTTTGGGGGCCATAACAACTTCTACAATAACAAATAAAAATCTGCATAGAAAACCCTAGGAATTTTAAATTTCTAGGGCAAAAGAACATTTTTTGGAGAAAAATAAAAGAGGAATAGAAACCATTACCTTGAAAAGATCTCTAAATGTTGAGAAGAAAAGAATCCCCAAACAGTAAAAAAATCAGATCTGTGATTCTGTAGCAGCCCCCACAAATCGGAAAATTACCCCTTCAATCAGCTCCAAAATCTCCCTCACAAATCTGCCAACGAAATCTCTCAGAATAACGCTGCAAAACAACAACTGTTTAGAGAAAAATAAAAGAAGATAGGGGGCCATAACAACTTTTGCAACAAAAATTAAAACTCTGCATAAAAACCTTAGGGTTTTTAAATTTCTAGGGAAAAAAACAATGTTTTAGAGAAAAATAGATCAAGAACGGATGCCATGAAATACCTTGACTTACCCTCTAAATTTTCAGAAGAGAATCAGCTTTGTAGCAGCCCCCACAAAATTTAAAAATTGCCCCTTCAATTAGCTCAAAAACCACTCAGCAACACCCAAAGATATTTGGGAAAAAAACTCTTTGAAGCAGCTCCAAAATTTCCCTTAGTAATCAGCCCAACATATCTCCAACCAGCTCTTTAAACCTGCTCAACAACTCCCTCAGAACAGCCTTGCAAAAGCTCTCCAATTTTCTTCAAGAAACTCAGCTCAAGAATTTCAAGAAGCTCAAATGAATAGTGTGAGTGAAAAGAGAGGGGGTGGGTGTGTTTAAATAGCTTTAGGGCAGGCCTAGGGCTTTATTAGATGTGGGCTACCCAAATGAAAACAAAATAAATAGAAAAAAATCCATTTTTTTTAGGCTGGCCTGTTAGTCTACATACTGCACGGAACTTGTCCTGAACTGACTTGTTTGGTGAAATAGGTTGGTTTGGTACCAAAACCCGAACCGGACTGTTTTGGGCCCCAAACCAGTCAGACTGGCCAGTTCCGCTGGTTCTGTTAACATTGCTTCGCATGAGAGTCATGTGACCATTTACTAATGCTACATGCAAAGCATTACAATTAGGACATCATATATGTGGCCTATTCTGATGTTGCGCAGATGTTATATTTCGATAGAAGAGAATAGGCATCCATAGACTGCTGTTTGCAAGCCGGCTTTGGCTCCCACTGTCAATCTTCATTATTTTAGCCTGCAGCCTTCTGACAGCACCAGCCTATTTGATGTGCAAATATCACTCTCTGAAGGAAAATATATGCAGCCTCAATAGTTACCTGCACTGATGTCTATTTTGATCATCTCATTTGAAGATGGGAGCCCAAGACATATGGCAGTGCAGCAGTGTCTCTATCCTATACAACCACAAGTGGCTCTCAAGTTCATATTGATCCTCCAACACTAAGTGATATAGAAAGAAGCATGCTATCACAACTTGGGGTGTTCACAGCAACATTGATTTTAGTTCTTTATCATGACATGCTGAAGACATTAGGCAAACCTGTGCTTTTCTTGATGAGCTTGGGAATCTTCAACAGACAGATATTTGCTGAGCGTATGGAGCACTTTGACAAGATCTTGCAAGAGGCAGATGGTATTATTGTTTCCCCGGGTAATTTAGGCATAGATCTTCTACCAGAGAAGGTGTTTTTATTCCAGAATGTTGGCGTACACAACTGTAACATGGCTGGAAAACCTACTGTAGACACACATGTTGTTGGCAGTATGTTGGTAATCTACAACTGACATGCGAATAAGCAATTGATGTAGCATATGGTGTTCTGGATGGTACATATGCAATTCTATTTGGTGTAGGAACTTTCCGTGGATTATACCTCTTGACTATCTCAACTTTCAAGAGTAGGAAAGATCTGTGTGGAAGCAGAGAAGGTGTACAATGAAGCTATTTATTTTGGTACTATGAAATATATAGATGAATCAATGAATCACTTGGTATCTAGTGCAACTATTTGTGGGTTTGGAGGACTGATGTTATTAATCCATCACGGCATAGCCCAGAACTATAGATTTTCCTAGATTCATTGCAGCCAACACTGTATGGCCAGCAGCTATAGATTGCTTATTTTTATTGCAGCCTGCACCTATAGATTGCTTAGATTCATTGCAGCCTGCATTGTGCAACACATTGCTGACAATCAGCACTGCCCTCTCTCATATTACAGCAAGCCGACTCAAGCTCAAACAATTTAGCACCTTTCTTAAACAGGGAAGAAAGTAGGGATATTTTACTTCTAAACAGCCCGAGGAATTGATATGTCCCATAAAGCCTGCTGGGCATTAACAAGGAGCGTGGTGTTTAACAGTTAGTTTTGTTACACTTTCCTTCTGGCTAGTTTTTGAGTGATTAGTTTGTTACACTTTTCTTCCTTCATGTTCATTGAGTTGTTAACTATTGAGATACGGTTAACCTTTATTATGATGGATCTCCTTGTTCTGGGTAGTTGTTATGTACATGTTTTTAGCATCTATAATATCAAGATTCGGTCAATTTTGATTATGATTGATCTCCCTTTTCTTTTATGATTAGAGGAATCGGCAATTGAGCCAGTTTCATAATTGATCTCTTTCCTTTATATTACCTGTAAATAATAAATTGAAGAAGGCACAGATGTGTTTTATTCGGCCATTCTTATTTCTTGTTCATTTCATTGTCAGCATGTATCATTTAATAATTCCAATGAAGGGGCTTCTAACACGATAATGCAATAAAAAGCTATAGTAGAAACACGCTAAAGCATGAAAATCTTTTTCCTAGTCAACATTTACGAATCACTTGTATCTTCTTGGAGCTAAAAAATATACCTTGGCTGGCCTAGTTATTAACCTTTTCCTCAATAAAATTACACCTCGAAAGATTGCCATTCAATTTTTTCTTCAGTAGGACATTGCATATTATGCAAATGTTGAAAAATAATATACCTTGTCCGGCCTAGTTATCAACCTCTTCTTTAATAAAATTACACCTCGAAAGATTGCCATTCAATTTTTTCTTCAGTAGGACATTGCATATTATGTAAATGTTGAAAAATATACCTTGGCCGGCCTAGTTATCAACATCTTCCTTAATAAAATTACGTGTAGTCTAAAAAAGTAACAGAATGGCCCAGAATCCGGCAAAGATTTTGAGA
Organism: Pinus albicaulis; assembly: GCA_034641835.2. Classification (NCBI taxonomy): domain Eukaryota; kingdom Viridiplantae; phylum Streptophyta; class Pinopsida; order Pinales; family Pinaceae; genus Pinus; species Pinus albicaulis. Next base: position 775,032,967 of record CM076581.1, read on the forward strand.
AAATCCAGCAAAGATTTAATCAGAATCTTGTTTACAGTTGTTAAATTTCAGTATTTTGGGTGCCCTAAGGGTTTTTGATAGTGCTGAATCCATTTCCACTATCAAAAATGCAATTCAAACACTCCAAGTACCTGATTTTTTGAATTTTATTTTACAGGATTCCGGCAGAAAACTGTCGTCTGGGCTATTCTGTATGCTGGGTAGACAACTTCATAAAATTACACCTCGAAAGATTGCCATTCAATTTTTTCTTCAGTAGGACATTGCATATTATGTAAATGTTGAAATTTTTTTTGTTAAGATAGTAGTGCTTGCCATACAGTTCAATAGGTAATCAGCTATTAGATGTTACCTTATTGGATACACGATCATCCACACAGATTCATATGGCTAGAACTTATTCGTCACCAACAAAATTAGTGCTCCAAGTGAAGATTTGTATGGTTGAATGAATCCTTTATTCTAAACTTTGTTGATTTGTTACACTTTCTTAAGCCTAGTTCGATCTTTCAGTCGAAACCCCAGATCTAGTAATCTGGTAAGCGCAGAGAGATCAAAAAGAATTTAAAACTTACCCCATTCATACTTAAAGTTCCATGCTGGTTTCTTTATAATTGATTATAGTGGTTCTTAAAGTGTATATTATTTTTTATCATCAACCTTTTGTTAACATTATTATGATCTTCTTTTAAAATCACTTTTACAGACTTCATTTTTTTTTTCAATTTCATTTATTATCGTGGTATACATGACATATCTACCTTGGCTGTAAATGCACCTCATTATTCTTGGTGCAATGATTGCATTTTATGTAAACTGCAACATTCTTTGAAAGGTTATCAATAAAAACATTCCAATTCTGTTTTAGAAGATGTATCATCTTGAACTAGACTTCATTTTCACCATCTTTTGATGTTTTCTTGATGAAAATATCATTACAACAACTTTTAGGATTTTATGTAGCCATTTTGAGATGGACTCAGAAGATTCAAAGGAGCTTATTTTGTGGTGCATAGTTCTTTCAGTTTGAAAAACGTAATCAAGAACAGTGTCTTCACACTCGGACTCTTTTAAGACTTGGCTGGCCTCTGGCTTGGGGAGTCTTTGGTGGCTCTTTTCAGACCTGGCAAAGAGAAAAAAATACTCAAAAGTATAGTATGGCGAGTTTCAGAGGAGTCTAGTGAATGGGGAGTATGACAGAAGAGTTTATAGGAGTTACTTGTCCCAGTGGTGACTCGGCGAGACTCATCCAGACTTGGGAGTCTGACAACGCTGACGAAGAATGTGATTTGGAGAAAAAATACATATGCTGCGAGCCAACAACTACTTTTTAACCAGAATGACATGATACCTTTCAATCTTTCATGATATCAAAATCAAAGTTACCGTTATATTATTGAATAACAATTGGGACTCGAGATCCTACTATTGTCTTGAACAACTCAGTTTTGAATGCAATGCTTTTCAATGCATTCTGCAAACAGACACAAAATTATGAGAGAAATCAGTTTCTATCAAGATGGTGGCTTCTACCTCATTAATTGTGGGTCCAATAATTACCAAATTAATATTTTACAGTTCTTGGAAAGGCTTATTCAGTCCATCAGGAAGAATCTTTCAAGCGGATTTCTTCTTGCATGCCAGTCCAGAATTCAACATTTTCTCTTTTGGAGGTTACTTGGCATTTCTTGCAAGCAAGGACAATATTTTTTGAAATTTTTTGTCCCTAATAGTTAGAGGGATCCTGTGGATGCTGGGTAATCATAATTTTTTTTATGTGATCTTGTTATGCTTCGTTTAGTGGTTGTTTGAAGAGGTTTTCCTTCTTTTGTTAGTGTCTGCATACTTAAATAATATTCCATAGTCATTGATCTCAAATGCTGTTATTTCATATTGATGCTGTGTTGCAGACTTATATTCCAAGTTGGCTTTTAAAACACAATTTTTAAGTGGAATACAATCACGCAGATGCTGACCGCAGCTATGAGCTTTTGTTGCTTTGATTCCTTCTGGAAGAAGAAAACGTCAAAAGATCAAGCACCACAATGTAATGAAATAGGAGATGGTGAGTCTTTATCCCATTTAATGTTAATAATGTATAGTTTTGAAGTATGAAATCTTTAGTAACTAGCTACACTACTCATCAATGAGGCTATCATTGCCTGCAATTCATTCATTTCCATTTCTTCTCTACTGTTTGCTCCTTTATATGGTTCCTTACAAAACGGTCCCTAGATTGATACCTATTTTAATTTATTATTGGCTACATATCCTCTAATGACATACTAATATGTTTGTATTCCGTAACTGTTTTCTGACACAAGTCATTTCAAGCATTCCAGATGTTAAGGTTTATCCATACGCCGAGTTGAAAATTGCAACAAACATATTTCACGTGGATAACAAGATAGGGTCAGGTGGCTTCGGCAGTGTGTACAAGGTACGAGGATTTCTGAAGTATTAAACTTTTCAGCTTGATACTTTATTTGGAAGATTAGAAAGTTGGAAAATTTCTTTGTTTCTTGGTAAGCATTAAGTTCAGAAGATGGTTGCAGGACTTGTGTTCGTATCCAATTTTTAGTAATAGTCGGCCTTGTTCATGTTTTGGCCTTATTTGTCTTTCTGTGTTTTGGAATTCTTCTCGTCTGCTTGGGTATCCGAGAAGAAGAAACCAAAAGATACAAAACATGGCATTTCATAATCATTCTTTAGAAAACCTCCTTTGAATGGAGTAAACTTTTGTAGGCACCAGGTGAGATTCCACAAATTGTGAAATGGTGGACAGATAATGAGTTTACTAATGATTTTTTTTTTTTTTCCAAAAGAAACATATTTTTGATATTTTATAGGAAATCAAAAAGTACAATCCCTTGGCTGCATAACAACACACTTGATAACTTAAAAAACTGGGCTGAGAACAAAATTCCAGATATAATTTAGACCTTAAACATATCTTGAATCTTAACTAAATCCTATTTGAATAGGATCAAATAGATTAAATAACAAAATAGACGACACATTACCATTGGTGTTATGATCCAACAACAAGAGGTTCTCAAACTATTGAAGGACAACTTGGCTATGGGACAAAATAAGATCAAACACCAAGCATATCAACATCACAGTGAAAGGGAATTTGAAATGGGAGATTGCGTATTTGTGAGACTACAACCATATAAACAAATGTCCCTCAGGCAGCAAAAGAAGTACAATAAATTAGCTCCAAGGTATTATGGCCCCTATAAGGTCTTACAGAGGATTGTAAGTATGGCCTAGAAATTGGCACTGCCTCCATCTTCATTTGTACATCCAGTCTCCCATGTTTATTGCTTAAAGAAGGCCATCAGTGATAAGATCTTAGTCCAAACTCTCCTACTAGAGATTAATGAAGGGAAAATAATATTAGAACCAGAAACAATTTTGGAAACAAGAACTAAGCAGCTAAGAAATCGAGCAATTACTGAGTACCTCATCAAATGGAAGAACCTACCAGTGGAAAAAGTGACATGGGAAGATGAGTGTTTCATGCAAAAAAACTCACATATAATCAAGTGTTGAGGAAAACAGTTCTTTGAAGGGGAGGGGCATGTTAAGCCCTATATAAGCCCGATGTTAACCCAAAATCCCCTTATTAAGCCTTAGATATTGAGTGATTACATTTCTATTATTATGTTGTTATGTAGGCTAGAACCCTTCATTGTCCAATTTTATTATAATTGTATCCTTTGTCTCCTATATATATATATATATATATTATATAGTAAGGAAATCTGGTCTTAGGATCATCAAATATTGTCTTGTTCATTGTATTTATTGTATGAGGTTTCCCCCTCGAAGTGGACTATAATGATTGGTTTCTTATCAATTTTAAGGTGCAAGGATCATAACAGTTAGACACCTCTGAGATGGAAACTAACTCAACATCTAATAGTAGAGCTTCCTTGGATAACATATCTGCCATGGCATTATTTTCCCTATATGTATGAAGAACTTGCACATCATCATATTGCTCCTGTAGTTGGTGGATTTTCCTTTGCTACGATTCTAAATGAAGAACCCTTAAGTTAGCGCTTCCACTGAACCAATCCACAAGGACTTTTGAATTCCCATACGATTTGAATACTTTTACACATCATATTGCTCCTGTAGTTGGTGGATTTTCCTTTGCTACGATTCTAAATGAAGAACCCTTAAGTTAGCTCTTCCATTGAACCAATCCACATGGACTTTTGAATTCCCATACAATCTGAATACTTTTACACATCACATAGTAAGGAGTTCAACTGTAAAATTTGCGCCTTTGCTAATACCTAGCTTGCATTTAATCATTAGATTATGGGAGAAGAAAATGACTATACCCACACCACAAACATCCCTCTAACTGGCTCCATTAAAGAATCCCCATACTATACCAATCTACAACTCCACATCTCTGATTAGCTTGATCTTCTTCCCTTTCAGCAGTTTCACTTGCTCAAAATAATTATATCTTGCATTGTTTACAATAACTTTAGAGAAAACCTCAGACTCTTCAAACAGAGAGCGGTTTTACAAGAGCCAAATTCCCCACAATACAAAGGTCTGAAGGAATTTAAGGGAATAGGAAATAAACCTTTGATTCCAAGTCTGGAGACACTCTTCAACCACGCTTCCATTCCACCAGGAATCAAGGTTAAAACAAGAGAAAACCACCTTCCAAACATAAATTACAAAATGACAGTAAATAAATAAATGAGCAATAGATTCATCATTCATCTGACATAGAACACAAAATCCCGGATCCATCCTCACTTAACAAGAATATCTGAAGTCAATATTTTTGCTTCCAACAACAACCAAAGGAACAACCTGCGTTTAAGGGGGCCTTGTCCAGGGAATTTACAACTATCGACTTCCATCTTCCTCCGATGTGTATTATGGAGTTCTGCAATATAATTGACGAACAAAGTAATATTAAAATGCCATAGTTTAGTTTAACTCTTCCAGGTCAATTTTGTGTAAATCCTGGTGATGGGGAAATTTACATAATTTAAGTGTTCTAGAGTTTTTTTAAGACGGTGAATTAATTTATGTATTCAAAAACACTTTTTAAATAATAAAAATTACGGTGAATGGGGTTATGTACTATGAGTGGTATTTTTATTAATATCATGGATTGATAGTGTGTGGTGAATATATATATATATGTTTGTCATATGAATATGTATATTTACTCATTTATGAGGTGTATACTAGTTGGTTTGAGTGGAAGTGGAGTTTGATTCCCATGAGGTCTCAGGTTCAAACTTCATGGGGTGGGGCTGAGGATGGAAGTCACTTTGGGGGAAAACTATCTCAAGGGTTGTTCAAGCTCGACCGAGCCTCGCATAATCCTAGTGCTAGCATCTCGACTGAGCCTCATATAATCCTAGTGCTAGCATCTCGACTGAGACTCGCACAATCCTTGTGATAGCATCCCATTTTGGATTGATTGTTCTTTTTCTATCCAATAAATGGGTGGCCCTAACCTAGGTTTAGCATAGTCCAAAAAAAGAAAATGAAAGAATATGCTTATTTACTTTTTTTTTTTTAAATGGAGTATATTGTATATGTGTAAATGTAAATAAAATAATATTGAATTCAAACAGTGAAAAACTGTATACTCAGTGTTAAAAATGGTCAACTAAGGTCACATTCCACTATAGACAGCTCCTTTGCATCAGATGACGATGGAATTGGATTCCTCTTCTCGAGAGGACCGATTTTGACCTAAGGCACAATGGATTATGACAAGGATAAATGTATTTTTGAAGTCAAGCCCACAATGTTGGTTTTGGTCAAGGTTGGCCCCACAGTCATGTAGGCTCATGAAGCCCAAGGGACATGACCTTTGACCCATATTGACTTGTATAGATATAAGATAAGTTCACTCCTTTTTGGCATCATCACACAAATGATTTTTACTTTCCTCTCATGATGGATTCGACTTTCTTTGGGCAAATATCTCTCTCTCACACATTCAAATTTTTTTGGAGGACGAATTTCCTGCTATTTTTTGTGGTTTCTACAGTTGACCAGGAACTTTGACCAATTGTTTGACTGCGATTTTGATGGATTATTACTCTGTCAGCTAGGCCGCACTTGTGGGCACAAGAACCAAGGCAAACTGAGGTGTTTGACCTGCGTTGATCACAGGTCTGAGGCAGGTTTGACCGCAGACCGTTGATCGAGTTTGACCAGACTTTTGAAGGCTGCGTTGACTGCCTACAGAGAGCAAATTTCTTTCTCCTTTGACCGAATAGATTGGGCTGATTTGAATAGGCTGTTGACCATTGACTGCTGATTGGTTAGGGCATCTTTGACTGCTGTTGACTGCTGCATTGACTGTTGTTGACTTATGCAGATGTGACTTTGACTTTTGGACAGTGGATTGGGATCATCTATGGCAAGTCAATCCATTGACTTTGACTAATGTATCATTGTACTTATGGATTTCTCTCTCTCTGAACATTTGATATTATCAAGAAGAAAATATCTGTGGATTTTCCCCCTTGTGGGGTTTTGCCCTGGCTTTAAGCCTAAATCATGGTGTCCTCTTGTCTTGGTTTGTCTTCTGCATTTATGGTTGTTGTTCTTTTATCAATTACTGTCATATGATATTGATTAATGTGATTGCTAATGGAAATCTAATGGAACAATAATGGGCTAATGGATTAATAAAGTAACTGTCCTAAGCAAAGAACATGTTAACTCAAAAATTAACATGGTATCAGAGCTAGGTGAGGTCAAGCCCAAGCAAGAGGAGGAATACAATCACAAGAGATGAATCAGTGGACTGTTAATGCATTTGAAGTATCTTGTTGCAAGCCCTAGAAAACATGAGAGATCTCGAAAAATAATACAAGTCTGGGTATATGCCAGAGCTGGGCTAAATAGCTCATGAAGGCCATTAATCAAATCTGAAGATGATAAAGTCCTCCTTCAACAACTAAGCTACCTATCATGATAAGAAGTCTATGAAGAGTTTTGTTTTAAGAATTTGTTGATCTGAGTCCAATCTTCTCCTTTGTTAAAGCAATCAACAATAAGTTTGAAGATCTGATCCCTTTGCCATGTCTGCATCAAAAATTCTGAAGCTAGTGGTCCTTCCATCCAGTCACCTGTGCTCACATAAATTCGAGTCTTGTAAACAAAGATGTCCAATAAGCAAATTTGTTGAGGATCAAATCAGTGAAAGTCTGATGGAAGGGCTACAATCAAGGTATGTTGTGTTAATTACGACTCTTAAGGATACATATATTTATTTGAATTTGATCAATGAATTAAACAGAGTCATGTGGAGTAATTAAGAATCGAGTTGTTGGCCTAGTTCTCTGAACCATTAAGAGGGAGCCAAGTGTTCCTATTGTTCTGAGCACAAGAAGCACTAAAAGGTCTGCTATGCAATGGAGCTATCTCTCTTTTACATTCTGGACATAAGTATGCTTTTGGAAAAGTCTCAGCCTTTTTAAAAGAACTTTATTCTTCTAAGAGGCCAAGAAAAGTGCCAGAACATAAGAATATGTCAAAGGTCATTTCATGAAGCCAACCTTGGAGAAATGATTACTTTGTTCTGCGATCTTGTGGTATGGAGGCCGAAATGTTATGGCTTAGTGAACTCTGTCTTATATTCTCTCTCGCTCTTCAATTCAGACATTGAATCTGACCTATTCATGCCTCTTTGTTATCTGCGTTATTGAAGAGAAAAAGTTTTGGTTATGCCGATTGTTTTATCTCAGAAGATGCCTACTTATTCCTTGTGCTTGTAATAAGGCCGAGAAGCCTATGTCACATAAAGCACTGCTATATACTATCAGGCTCTGTTAATTTGGCCGACTGGTATAAGTCACCTGGGCTGTGATTTTTTGATCTCCGGGCTATAAAAGAAGAAAGGTGGTGGACTTCTCATTCCACATGTTTGAAAGGAAGCCGAGAATCTTTTGAACGACATTTCTAAGGCCCTCCATAATTTAAGGAAGCCGAGATCTTGTATGCATATATTTGCAAGGTATGAATTGTAGCCTTGAAAAGACAAACAATGGGCATCCTATGTCATCCATATCAGTAAAATCAAGGAACACTATTCTGTGTATTAAAGAAGAGGCCAAGTCCTTATCACTGTTACAAGGGCACACACACACACACAAGTGTTATAAGCCAGTTCCATTGAAGCCGACTTGCAAATCAATAAGGAATATATATTCATGTCTTTGAAGCCTTCATAAAGGGTGCCTTGAAGTCAATGAAAATAGAGGATGCAGTTATGAGAAGGGATGGTCTCTTTAGACATCAATTTGAAAATGATTTTTGAAGAACAGTAAAAGCCCTCCATAATGTCATATTGTTGACTAAGCTGCTCATTATCTAACAGCTCATGTGATTTTGTTGAGAAGGTTTAGTGGCAGCCCTCGATGTGATCCTATTTTTGTCTAGTAGCTGAAGCAAAGGAAGTTCATCTAAGAAAAGTATGCAACTCCTTTGTGTTGGCACCTTTGGATAAAGGTAATAGTACCTGTTGCCGCACAGAATGTCTAGGCACTGTGACAACGGCTCAGATCGGGGGCTGTCACCTTGATCCCCAATCTCTCTATTTAAGTTTTCTCCTTATAGCAGACTAAGGGGGGTAGACCCTATGGAAATGGAATGAAGGAGAACTCATTGGGAACCAACCAGTTCGGGAGACAGTTAAATGACCAAATACTTGTAAAAGATCTAGCAAGATTAAATGATTCGATTGAATTGGAAAGATTGATACCAATGCCTTATGGAGTCAACTATCCTGCTAAGGAAATTACAACCAAGTATTTGATGAGAAACTGCTGCTATGCAATGTTAATTTAGAATGCAGAATGCAAGGAAAAAGTTTTGAAGAAGGAGCGAGATGAAGCAAGCTTCAAAGATGAGAGTTAATGTTAAAAAAGCCTAAAGCACTTAGATTATAAATAATATGATCTAACCACTAAGTACTTAAGCGAGAGTGTCAATTATGAAGATGCCAAAATTACTCGATTAAAAGATAAACAGATCCACAATAGAGCTCTCAAAATCAGATATCAATCACACACACTTGAAAAGATTTCCCAAACATTAGTATTCAATAAACATCCAATAATTCAAGTAAATGAAACAAAAGATAATTAAACATTAGGCAATTTTAAGAGAGTTTGATTCAGTAATTTTCAGAAATGATAAGTTTGTAACAAAAATAAATTGATAACAGATCAGCGAACTGAAAATGCTGAAAATGCTGAAAATGATCTTCACTATGTCTAAAAATAGTAAGTTTTGCCGAAACACTGAAAATTCAAATTTTTTAGACCTTATTTAGGATATGCATAAGAAATGTTCAGATCTGATTTTTCACAGTTATGCAGTGATTTCCAGCAAGCTTTAAAGTCAGATCTAGGCAAAATTAAAGATGTCCAAATGGCCAAAATTTCTGAAAATGAAGATTTTGCAATTCAAAACAATTTTTGACCATATAAAATGTGTTTTTAGGGCCTAATTATTTGTGATTTGCTTGTTGTAATAAAATTTGCAGAAAATAAGAGTTTAGAAATCAAACCCTTAGCCCAAGGCTTTGAAGATCCCACCGTTGAAAATTCTTGAAATTTTGGGATAATGTTGCTGCTTGAAAATTAGAAATTTTTAGACCAAAATCCTACAAAAATAGCCTCAAAAGACTATACGTCCTTAAGGGTCTAGATCTGGCTCAGATTTGAAGATTTTCTTGGCTGATTTTTCAGATCTATTCCTGCAAACAAATATTGAGCCCAGATCCAGATCTTACCCTTCAGGGTTTAGATTTGGCTCAGATCTGAAGATTTCCTTGACTGATTTTTCAGATCTATTCCTGCACAAGTGAAAAAAGAAAAACCAAATACCCAATATGTACAATAATAGAGAAAATCTTAAAACCCCAAATGTTAGAATTCAAAATTATGTTACAAAACTTCAGATCTACACATGTAAATTACAGATCTATACAATATATTTACAAATCTATGCATAAGAGTTGTAGATCTGTCAGATCTGGGAGCATAAGATCTGAGGAGCATAAGTTTGACTTCGCTCCCAGATCTGAAGATCTAAGGCTCTTACTAGCCAGATCTAACTTTAAATTCAAAAAAATTAAGATAAATTTTTTTATTTAGGCACAAGCTCTAGAAAGACCCTGCAAAAAATATTCCGTAAGATAACCTTAGAAATTAGGGAACAATGGGCTTTTTCAGATTTTCTAAAATCTGAGAGTCGGCTGATTTAACTGAAGATTTCCCCAAACGCTCAAATATTGAATAATGATTTCTGCACACTTAGATCTGAATTTTAGATTGATAGATATTTAAAAAATAGCCATGAGACCTTTCAGAAATATAGATAATTGATATTTCTGTCAAATCAAAATGCAATTTAAGAAAACCCATAAAACTGCACAAGATACCTGTATGTAGATCAATCCATAAAGGCCATCAACCATCAAATGCCAATGAAAGTAGCAGAGTTTAGAGACAATATCACCACATAGATCTGGAAAAGGAACACCAAAGTTTTTAACCCTAAAGTCTTTATGCTTTATTGATCAAAAAATCACAAGAGCTTCTGAGAACAAGTGCACGATCCAAAGATCAAATGCAAATGACATACAAAGACCTCTAATTTATAAGATAAAATCTCCAACGGTTAGTTTGGTTGATCCATGTCAAAATAATCTCGATTGTTGAAAAAGATTTAATTATCTTTTAATCTGGACTGTCGAAATTATAAGTTTGAGGAAATTCGAATTTATCATTTAATTCCATTTTAATTAACTCAAAAATAACTCAAAAATAATATTTTTGAGTTAATTACCTCAAAATTTTGACTTTGACTTAACCACCAAAGCTCAAGGGTCCAAAATTAAAGGAAATTCTCAATATTCCCTTGGCCTGGTACCTTTAAAAATTTATTTTTTAAGGACCCACGAATTATGCCTATGAAGAATTTTAACTCACTTAGGACTTAAAATTAATTAAATTTCCGGCTTAAGATTTTCTATTTAAATTTGGCCAAAAAATTTAATTAATTGACTGAGAGGGGATTTAATTATTTTTCCAACACTCTTTACATAAGATAAATACATTTAGACACAATAAAGGGGAAATATCCATTCACGATAGACCCTCAAATAGCTATCCAATTCTGCGACTCAAAACATGATCTAGTAGACCAAGTAGCTTGTAATAAAATAATCTATCCAGTTAGCTAGGATTATTCTCAAACTACTTTTACAAAGACTCGATAGAAAACACTATGACTCACTTAGCATCTTGATGACAAAATCCACCCTAGCTTTGGGGTGAGGCTGGAGGGGAAAACTCTGCCGATCACTTGTGTCGAGAAACACAAATGAATCAGCGAGACAAAAAACCTCCTAGGATAGAAATCATCACCAAAATACTAGGCTTACCTAGATTTGTATATACATAGTGGTCTTACTTAGATCATTTACATCATAAACATGCAAAATGGGTTTACATCATTTATAAAACTGTCGACTGATGCTGAAATCTAAATGGCGTGAACACGTCGAACATGATGAATCCCATTTGAAAAAATGGGGGTGTACTGCTATGGGGTCTTTGACAAAGTGTGGTCAAAAGTACCCTTGAAAGTCTGGCAGATAGGAGAAGTGCAAGGAACCTTGGAGTAGACCCCTATAACAACCTGTATGAATGTAAAATCAGAGGTGTGGTATCTCTCAAGGTGCCTCATGAAGAAAGTGTTGATTTTTGAGTAGCTTGGGAGGTACTCAAAGCCCTAGGGTTCCGGGTTTGGAGGTTGGAGCACCACAAGAGTTACTTGTGGGCTTGGAACCCAAGGTCGGGGTTTTGCACCCATCAATGTTTGGGCCAAAACCATGGATCATTTTTGACATATGCTGGATGGAGATGATAGAGGATGGCGAGGATAATCCAACACTTCGAGAATTGTCGAATTTCGAGTTGTCTACGATGAGTTATGAATTTTTGAAGATATTTGTGGGTTTTTGGACAGTCAAGTCATGTAGGCTTGAGGTACACTTGTTCAAAAGACATGTCTCTTCAACAAATTCCTCGAGCCCTTATTTTGGTATAAATATAATTTGTGTGACAATCATTTTAATCATCCAAGTGCATTCAAACATAAGAAATACACCTATCTGTGGTAGCGAAGTACAGGAGAAGAGGACGAGTTGATTTGAGGACTGTTTAAGGGTTAATTGTCTCTCATTACAGGTCTGATTCTATAGAAGAGAAGGCCGCATGAGGAGGTGAGTTTTCAGCGCTGTTTTGTGTGTGGTTAAGGTGGTATTTTGAATTTTCCACTTATGTTAGGTCGTATTCCTGTGGAGTCTAAACCAGTCTGTGCTCAGTTGAGGCTATTTGGGAGGGCCGTAAGGCCTGTAGCTTGTGCACAGAACAAAGCGTTGGTACAACAGGTCTGTACAAGACACTTGGAGAGGGTTAAAAGGTCATGGCAAGCGCTGAGATGGCAGCGTATGAGAACAAGAGCTAAAGGAAGGGAAGCCGTAGATTTTTAGGTGATTGTTGGAGTAGTTTAGGGCTGTAAGTTATAACATATACTGTGGGTGCCTTAACCAGTGAGGAGCTACAATATGACACATTAGCCCAAGGTATGTATAGGTGTATTTGAGTTGTTTGGATGCTAGGTGGATGGTCCATGTTTGGACGATTGTTGCAACATGTAGGAGCCATGTGTTGAGGTCGACTTGGGTGGTTGGAAACCCAAACTAGGAGCAGATTCTACAGTGATTTGATTGGGTGCCATTGGATTGGTGGAGGGAAGCGTGTTGGCAACCCAAAGTAGCCCTTGACAAGCAGTCGTAAGTAAATTGACACCTGAAGGTTGGGTGAAGGTTGAAGCCTAATGTGTAGCTCTTTGATGGATGAAAGAAGCTACTAGATTGGCAGATTGGAGCTCAGGGATTGGCCAGCTTAGAAGAGCAGATTGGATCAACCCGTGTTCATTGTAGCAGAAGCGATTTGCAGCAGTGATAGGTGGCAACCTTCCTAGAGACTCTTTGTGTTGTCCTTTGATCGACTAAGGGGCAACTAGAGAGCAGAACGAGAGCGGGGGACCGATAGGACGAGATACGACATAGAGACTGTAGCGAGATTGTCAGTGTATCTTGTATTCTTGTACTTGTGGATAATTGAGGGTCATTATCCCTTGTATGGGAGCCCTACCTTGTATTAATCAATTGGTTTAAATTTTAATATAACGAAGATTGGGTTGTTGTAGATATTTGTACAATATTTTGTAAAAAGTTGTCTATACTTGTGCATGTGTGATTTATTGCTTTATATTGTTTCGCTGTGCAAAGTAGCTTTGTTGAGATTCTTGGTTTTGTAGCGTCAGAGATTCTAAGATTATAGCCTAGAACCAAGATCGTGGAAGTTCAACATATAGCATTGGAAGAAGGATGTGTATGGCAAATCTTATGTCTTGGCAAACACAATGAGTAGAGGGAACTATGAGGACCCTGATTTTGGCATCTTGATTGGGTCATTGGGTACTTTGATGTGTTGAACCAGGATCTTATGAAGGACGGTATTATGAATATGGATGCCTGGATGCGAAAGACCCCTCCTCATCATGGATGGGTGATTTAATGTGTTGGTTGCAGTCATCTATCAATGAAGGATAATGCAAATGTTTTGGGATAATCTCATGGGAGTATTTCTTCACTCTGGTGGAAGAAGGACCATGATGATTCTTCAGTGTTTACTCTATGATCTAAAGCAAGCTTCCTAGAAGTTTTCTGTTGCAGTTGTCTCATGGAAAGTCTCATCCCTTGCATGAGAAGCTCATGATTGAAATCTAGATGATCACGTGAAGCAAGGCTTCAGAGGGATCTATAGAATCTTTGGCAGTATGACCTAATGACTCTTCTTGCCCGATGTTTATTGATGGAGGCAAGTCATGGCAACTAATTATGATTATGATGATGATGCCTTGATATATCCTTGTTACTAGACAGGCTGCACGGAAGTTGCATGATTATGATTGATGACTTTGGCACATGGACCTAAGGGTTTATAGCAGGAAAAGGGACATGTTACAAGTGGCTTGATGATTATGTTTTGGCAAGATCACTTTCCCTATATTCAGAGGGAGTTATGGACGAGGCATGTTGATTGGATTGTAAAGATGCAACTATTGGTGATGTCTGACTAATGACCCTCGTTTATTAATGTAAGAGGGCGTTGACTTTTAAAGTCAAGATGGAAGACCTAGCCTTGATGCACTATTCCCTGCACTCAAAGGTCTGATGAGATGGAGAAGTTGTTGGTCTGCATATGTATATCTTGTGGGATCCTTGGTGTTCTTGATAAACACCCTATCAGTCATATGCCTCGCTATGAAGACTCCGAGTCAATCTATGGATGAGCCTCATACATTGGATTGCTGCTAAGAATCTCTTGAGATATCTCCGTGGCACAATGAACTATGGGCTGAGATACACTGCTGATAACTTGACGCTACATGGATATATAAATGCTGATTGGGCTGGTAGTGTGGTGGATAGAAAAAGCACGTCAGGATGTTGCTTCTCATTGGGATTTGCTTCAATTTCCTGGATGAGCAGGAAGCAAAAATCTTTCTCTAAACATTGCTGAGGCCGAATACATTGCATCAAGTATGGCTTATTATAAAGCAGTTGGTTGGGGAAGCTCTTCAGTGAGCCATTTGAGCACGTGCTGGTAACCACCATTGTATATTGTGATATTCTTGAGTGGGATTCATTTTTCAGAGAATCCATGTTCCACGATAGCTCCAAGTATGGGTATCACTTTATTTTGATATGGTACATTAGAGAGCTACCAAGCTCCATCATTGTTGGTTGGATGAGCAGATTACTGTCATTCTTACATAGCCTCTTGGTAAGGTCAATATTATCTTTCTTCAGAGAGAGGCCGGGAGTCGTGGATAGACCCTATTAGGAGGGTCTCGGTTGAACATTGAGCTCTGGGAGCTCCTGGGGGCTTAGGGTACTTCTTGGAGCTATGTGCAACCATAGGGTGAGTGGGTCACCTTCCCCTGTGATACTCCATGATGATATATGAGAGCATAGGGTGAGTGGTTCACCTTACCCTATAGCTGATGATATATGCATAGGATGAGTGCTTCACCTTCTCCTATGGCATAGGAGTAGGATGAGTGGTTCACCTCCCACGGATACCCCAGTGAGAGATGCATATAGGCATCTGTTGGTTGTCACATGTGGACATGTTGGTGGGACGTGGTTCATCTTTTCCCCACATGTAGGATGTTCATTCCCTACGATCGATGGTTGACATGTTGGTGGGACGTGGTTCTTCCTTTCCCCACGTGTAGGATCCTTACTATAATTTTTGGTTAGCATGCATGTAGGACGTGGTTCATCCTTTCCCTACTCTCGGTGGTTTGCATGCGCTTATGATGTGGTTTACCCTTTCCCTACGATGGTTGTGACATGTGATGTGGTTTATCCTTTCCCTATGTGTGGTTGTGAGCAGGATGTGATTTATTCTTTCCCTACTGTTGCCTCAACATCATCCTACCCATGTAGTCCAGGACACATGGGAAGTACCTCTCATCTGGGCAGTGAGTTGGGAAAAGTGGTTAGGGACCATAACACTACCGATGGACTCATCATGCACTGCCATACTCCCTATGAATAGGATGTATGGTGTTTAACACGGTCTTGATTTGAGATCAAGCTTGGTTGGGGTTCTACCCTTAGACATGAGGATTTTCCTCTGTCATTTCCGAAGGTGGATAGGTATTTCGACTCACCTTCCAGGATCTTTTCTTCTTGATGATATCAAATTTTCAACAGAGATGAGATGATAATGCAATCAATACATGATGATTATGATGTCAACGATATGATAGCAACATGATGGTTATGATGGCAACATGATGATGGATATAGGCAGGTGGAATTACCCTTAGTTGAGAGGGAGTGTTAAAAATGGTCAAATAAGGTCAAATTCCACTATAGACAACTCCTTTGCATGAGATGATGATGGCATTGGATTCCTCTTCTCGAGAAGACCAATTTTGACCTAAGGCACAATAGATTTTGACAAGCAGAAATGTATTTTTGAAGTCAAGCCCACAATTTTGGTTTTGGTCAAGGTCAGCCCCACAATCATGTAGGCTCATGAAGCCCAAGGGACATGAGCTTTGACCCACATTGACTTGTATAAATATAAGATGAGTTCACTCCATTTTGGCATCATCACACACATGATTTTCTCTTTCCTCTCATGATGGATTCGACTTTCTTTAGGCAACTATCTCTCTCTCACACATGCAAATTTTTTTGGAGGACAAATTTCCTACGATTCTTCTGCAGTTGACTTTTCCAATACATAAAGTAGCGTTAACTAGGCAATTTGACCAACCATTTGACTGCGATTTTGATGGATTATTACTCTACCAGCTAGGCTGCACTTGTGGGCAGAAGAACCGAGGAAAACTGAGATGTTTGACTTGCGTTGACCGCAGACTGTTGACCGAGTTTTGACCAAAATTTTGAAGGCTGTGTTGATTGCATTTTGACTGCCTAGAGAGAGCGAATTTCTTTCTCCTTTGACCAAATAGATTGGGTTGTTGACCATTGACTGCTGACTGGTTAGGGCAACTTTGACTGTTGTTGACCGCTGTTGACTGATGTTGACTTATGCAGACATGACTTTTGACTTTTGGACAGTGGATTGGGATCATCTATGGCAATTCAATCCATTGACTTTGACTATTGTGTCATTGTACTTATGGATTTCTCTCTCTCTGAACATCTGATATTATCAAGAAGAAAGATCTGTGGGTTTTCCCCCTTGTGGGGTTTTGCCCTGGCTTTAAGCCTAAATCATGGTGTCCTCTTGTCTTGGCTTGTCCTTTGCATATATGGTTGTTGTTCTTTCATCAGTCACTGTCATATGATATTGATTAATGTGATTTCTAATGCAAATCTATTGGAATAATAATGGGCTAATATATTAATAAAGTAACTGTCCTAAGCAAAGAACATGTTAACTCAAAAATTAACACTCAGGAATATATTATCTTTTTTTGGAATTATATATATATATATATCTTTTCTTTTTTAATTATGTACACTGAACCATTAAAATGATAATAAATAAATATTTATAAAACAATATAGTCATAATCATAAAACATTAATGACATTTTTAATTTAAAATTTTATTTTGTAAAGGATTATTGTTTTTATAATAATATATTTATTATTTTTTTTCCTATGTAATAATGTATATTACCCTTGGTAAAGTAAGACATTCTTTAGGTTCAAGGTTACTCAGTTTTTTAACAACAAAGGTTCGAACCATTACAACAATATACTCGAAATCAGTTTATCTCATTATTTGTCAGAATTGAATAAGAATAAGAAAGATATTAATCTATTCTTCCAATTACTTAAAATAAATCCAATTAGCATATTTATTAAAGACTTAGCATGTTATTTTTAAAAATAACTTTTTAAATGAATAAAATAATACTTTCTTCTTCGTTATCAAAATCGAATCTAAAAAATTCTTTAATATCATTATTTACTTGACGCTATTAAATTGATAAAAACCTTACTCATGGTTGGCTTCTATTTTATATGTATAAGTCAACCAAACACCAAATCTGCACACTTCCCTAACTCCCAATAAACAATACACTCAATTTCAGGAAAAATTAAAAATTAACCTCGAAAATGTTCTCATAAAAATGGTACAGCTCTCAATACTCCTACACTGTCTTCATACAACAACCCAATTTTTTAAACATAAAATAATTGTAGTGTCAACATAGAAAATAACTTGAATTTTAAATAAGAAACTTAAATAAACATATTGGAAACTTGAAATGTTAAATTTGAAGAAACGTAAAATAAGATATGAACACTATCCCCACCAGTGTTTTAAAAATCGGACTTGGGTTCCGATTTGACCGAGGGTCGGCTCCGACTCGGACTCGGACTCGGTATCGACTCTGCCGGTTCAGTGTCAATGACTCGGTTTTTGTAAAAAATACATTAAATATTATTTTTTTGTAAAAAAACATAATTTTAAAGATTTTCATTCATGTTTCCAAACACAAAGCATTACAATATAGACAAAAGACAACATATAATCAAAGTAGGCTCATGAATATATCCATTATGTCAAAATTGCACCCAGTGCACTGTCCAATACATGATGATGATATAGAGATCAAAACAAAAAACCTAAACAAGAAGGTTCTAAATGGCCTCCACAACAAAACATGAATAATCACTACTGCTAGACATCTGACAAGCCAATGTCCTCTTCCTCAAACTCTGAACCAGAGGGGGAAACCGCTAGCTCCTCCTCTGAATCAACATCCTCAACTGGAACTATAGCCCTACCACCCTGAGATAGACGAGTTATGCGCCTTCGTCGTGGCTGACTAGAGGAAGTGCCTGCGTCTGCAACTGGAGGGCTTAGGACTGGGTTTGCTACTAGTGGATCTGCATTGAGCATAGCCTTTACTTGCGTATCGAAGTCCATCCCCACACCAATATCCTCATCTGAGTCAAACTCTGGTGGACAAGTCTCCACTACCCAATCTGATGTTGGATCAATATCCTCCAACACAATGGGATTTGAATCAGGGCTTTTGTTCAACAATTGGTTGCGTCTAAGTCGGAGGTTGTATTGGACATACACTAGATCATTTAACCATTTTTGCACCAAACAGTTTCTCTTCTTTGTGTGAATCCTCCCAAAGACAGACCAATTGCGCTCACACCCAGAAGCATTGCAAGTTTGACTCGAAATGCGGATTGCAAACCTCTGCAATTCAGGACAATGTGTACCAAATGCCTCCCACCATTGTGCTGCAAAAAATGAGTTTCAGTTAGCTCAACAATTTATATCCAACTTTGAAATTGAAATTATAAACAATTATACAAAATAATAAAATATGAATCTGAAAATTGAAATTCTTTGTTTACCTGGCTCATCTGATTCCCTTACAATCCTTGCAAGGTTCTTGCTAAAGGTACCTGTGGGTTGGCTGAACACAGTGATCTGATTGTGTATCTTCAACTAGCCACTCTCTGTGGGGATCATGTGATCAATGCAGTCAATCAATCCATCTCTAACCTCCCCAGTCAAAGCTCTTGTTTCCTAAGCTTTATAATGATACCTTGGGTTCAGAAAATACCCAGCTGCATGTATAGGGCGATGGAGTTGATTGTTCCATCTCTGATCAATGATTGCCCAAATGGGCCCATACTTACCCGCTCTGTCCTTGTATGCTGCCCTTATTTTCTCCTTTGCTTGATCCATAGCCTCATAAATGAAGCCCATAGCCAATCTTTCCTCATCTACCAAGCACAACACCTTAATTAGTGGCTCAACGAGTTTCACAATCTCTGATGCCTTTTTCCAAAATATTTCTTCATTGACTTTCCTTTTTACATCTTTGCCATCCTATTTGCGAGCCCACTGACATTCATTCCATTCATCGTTAGAAAACAACTTTTGCTAGTTTCTATGTTGGGCAAGCATAGATTTCTATGTCAAAAAATGTGTTGCAAATCTAGTGATGGCAGGCTTAATAATTTCCTTGCCCCCTGTGTGTTTCCTCATTAGATTCAGAATCCATGAGTTATTGTAAATATATTTTGTGATGCTTTTGACATGCTCTATAGTGTTCTTGATCCAGTCTATTTTGCCAATATCTTCTGTTGACCACACTTTGTCAACGACCCCATAGCAGTGCACCCTTATTTTTTCAAATGGGACTTATCATGTTCGAGGTTCACGCCATCCAGATTTCATCGACAGTTGACATTTTGTTATAAATGATGTAAACCCATTCTGCGTGTTATGATGTAAATGATCTAAGTAAGACCGTCAATGTATGTAACAACATAGGTAAGCTTAGTATGTTGTTGATGATTTCTATCCTAGGAGATTTTTTGTCTCATTGATTTATTTGTGTTTTTCGACCCAAGTTATCGGCAGAGTTTTTCCCTCCAGCCTCACCCCAAAGCTAGGGTGGATTTTGTCATCAACATGCTAAGTGAGTCCTAGTGTTTTCTATCGAGTCCTTATAAAAGTAGTTTGGGAATAATCCTAGCTATTTGGCTAGATTATTTTATTTCAAGCTACTTGGTCTACTAGATCATGTTTTGAGTCGCAGAATTGGGTATCTATTTGAGGGTCTATACGAATGGGTATTCCCCCTTTATGTGTCTAAGTGTATTTATCTTTTGTAAAGAAGGTTGGAAAAATAATTAAATCCCCTCTAAGTCAATTAATTAAGTTTTCTGGCCAAATTAATTAAAAATTGTTAATCCAGAAATTTAATTAATTTTAGGTCCTAGGTGAGGATAAAATTCTTCAAAGGCAAAATTCGTTGGTCCTTAAAAAATGAATTTTTAAAGGCCCTACGTCAAGGGAATATTGAGAAATTTGAGAAATTTTGGACCCTTGGGCATAGGTGGTTAAGTCAAAGTAAAAAAATTGAGGTAATTAACTCAAAAATAGTATTTTTGAGTTAATTAAAATGAATTAAAATGATAAATTCGTTTTTTCCCCAAATTTATAATTTCAACTATCCAGATTAAAAGATGATCAAATCTTATCGACGATCGAGATTATTTTGATATGGATCAACCGAACTAGTTGTTGGAGATTTTGTCCTATAAATTAAGAGGTCTTTGTCAGTCTTGAATCATCCGATCTGAGGATCGTGCACTTGTCTTGGAAGCTCTTGTAATTTCTTTTGATGAATAAAGCATAAAGACTTTGGGGTTACAAATTCTGGTGTTTCTTTTCTAGATCTATGTGGTGATATTGTCTATAAACTCTGCTACTTTATTTGATATTTTATGGTTGATGGCCTTCATGGATTAATCTGCATACAGGTATCTTGTGCAGCTTTCTGGGTTCATAAAATGACATTTTGATTTTTCTGAAGGATCTCATGTTATTTTCTTAAATCTTTATCAATCTAAATTTCAGATCTAAATGTGCAGGGAATTTTTTTTAAAGATTTGAGCGTCTGGGGAAGTCTTCAGTTGGACCAGCCGACTCTCAGATTCATAAATCTGAAAAAGCCCATCATTTCTAATTTCTCAAAGTTATCTGACGAAATTGTGTTTTTTACAGGGTTTTTAAAATTTTCAAATTTCTAAAAAATTGTGCCGAAATGTTTCAAATCTAGCCATGAGGGTCTCAGATCTGTACATTAGCTTGTAAATTTGTATTTTTATTAGGGCTGTAAGGGTTTAATAAATTTTTTTGGTGTATATATTTTTAGGATCTGACTGGTTTTGCAGGTTGCAGGGTTTACTCAGAATTTTTTTTAAAGATCTGAGCCAAATCCAGCCCCCAAGGGCCAGATCTGGCCTCAAATTGCTTCTGTGAGCAAAATCTGAATGTTATTTGATTTGAGGACCATCAAAATTTGTGTTTTTACGGAAAAAATTCTGGGTTTGCTGGACGTTTAGATGTGTATGGGTTTGTTTGTTTTTTTTTTTTAAATCTCTGTTGTCCTCTGCACTGCGTTAAACGCTACCTTCTTCCATCCATCCGTCATACATCTAAACCTGCATAGCCTCTCCTTTCCGCCATCCATTTCTCCTATACCCTCTCCTCCTCCCTTTTTCTGCTGTCGACATATCTCATTCGACCCTCTCCTCAGCTACCATCGACCTCCATCATTCCTCACTGCCCTTGACCCTGCGTTTTCCTCGATACCTGCATTTTCTTGCATAACCTTTGCCCTCGACCTGCATTATCCTATGCTGTGCCCATCCGTCGACTCTCATTCCCGTCATCCAAGCTCCACCTTTCCTTTGCCGTCGTGTATCCTCTTCTTTAGCCAGCTGTCCAACCTCCATTTGAGCCTAGCCGCTGCCTCGATCCTCAGCCCTCCGTCGTGTTCCCTTGCCGTCCGTCGCCCGACCTGCATACCAAGCCAACAAAACAAATAAACAACGCACATGTAAAAAGCTAATTCACATAAATGCGTTAAATTTTTTGTGTCGGATTTGTTAGCTGTTAGTTTAAATTCGATTTTTGATAGCGTTAATATTTAGTTTTGTTGGATTTAGATTGTAAATTTTTTAAATTTTCAATTAGATTTTTTAGTTAGCGTTTAGTTTAGAAATTTCGATTTTTAACTTTAGGTTTTAATGTTTCATTTTTTTAGTTTTTTAGATAGTGTTAAGTTTAGGTGTTAGTTTTTCTTTTTTTAAGTTTAAATCGATTTTTGTTGCATTAACTTTAGTTTCATTTAGTAGATTTTAAATTTTAATCTTTAGAATTTCAAAAAAGTCTAAACATTTTTATAGTCAAATGAGCTTTAAATTTTTATCCTAAGTTGACTATATAAAATTCATTCTAATTTCTAGACTGGGTTATTTGAAACATCATAATTTCAGAAATATTTCAAGCATCTGGCGTTTATATTTAATGGTCATCTCATGATTTATTGCTGTGGGTTTCAAAATATCTTAATGAATGGTTGTTGTGCTTTTTACTGAATATCATCGAATATCATCAAATATCATCGAATATCATAGCAGCAGTTATACATCTATTACTTGGCTTTAATTGCATAACGAGATCTTCTAACTCCATAAGGCACTGGTTTTAACATAATTAATCTGTGAAATCTCGTTAATCTTATCAAGTATTTGGTGTTTTAGCTGTGTCTCCTAGATTGGTTGATTTACAACCAATTCTTGTCCTTCATTTCTGTTAGGGTCTACCTCCTTTAGCTTGCAAGGAGACAACTTAGATAGAGAGATTGGGATAAAGGTGACAACCCTTGATTTGAGCCGTTGTCGCGGTGCCTAGACAATCTGTGCGACAACATCTTCAAGCATGAGGTCTATGCAATGTGCAGCACATGGGTTCCAAAAGATGGTTGGGTGTTTTTCCTCTAACAATTTACCAGCAAGAACATAGTTAGAGGCATTATCTGTGACGATTTGAACAACATTTGCCACCCCCACGTCTTCAACAATCTCATCCAAAAGATGAAACAAAAATGTGCATTTTTCACCCTATCAGATGCATCAACTGATCTTAGAAACATGGTTCACCGTGGGCAAAAGACAAGAAAGTTTATGATGGTACAGTTCCTCTGATCAGTCCATCCATCTGACATGATGGTACATCCTATATGTGCCCATGAGTTTTTGAACTCTTTCAAATAATCATCAATGGACATAATCTCTTTTTGCAAAAGGGATCCTCTTAACTCATGCATAGTAGGGCCTTTCAAGCCCTTTCCAGCAGCATATATGACATCAAAAATAGGTTCATAATATGGTGAACGAGTAGCATTGAAGGGAATATCAGCATCATACCACCATCTAGCAATGTAATCACAAGCAACATCTCTCAATTCTTTTTTCCAATGAGCATCTAAAGTGGGCTGCACTTGACCTCTACTTGGAGGACTAGGACCATGTGCACTATCAGAGGGAGAAGAGGGCATGAAAAAACTTTTGATAGTACCCTTATTTCTCATTGCACCTTTACCCTTTTTAGAAATAGAATCCATAGAGGGAGGAACATAGCGAAAGGGGTTTGATGCATTAGTGCAAGGGATAGATGAGGAACCCTCATAATCAAAACTTGGGTTGGCAGCCATCATGTATTGTATATTTCTCTTCCTCCCAATTTCAGCGTCTATTTCTTTTTGCCTAATTTTGTCTTCCTCAAACTTCTGAAATTGCTCTTTCAACTCCTTGCTAGTTTCCCCAATGTTTTCTGCTTCACATGGAGTAATTTGGCCCCTAAGACCAACCAAATGTAGTTTCAGTCTATGAATGCCCCCTCCACTCCCCTTAATTTTTCTCTTACAAAATTTGCAATGCATTTGATCATCAACCATTTCAGCATATGCCCAAGCAGCATCTTTCATTCTAGGGGCCATTTTGGACTGAGTTTTTGACTTGGAAAGAAAAGGTTTAAATCTGAAAATGAAAACAAAAAAAGAGTATTCATTCTATGTTCATTTCTTTCACCAAAAATTATGTTTACCATTTTCAGATTTGCAAAAAAAATAAAACAAGCAAAGGCAGATTTTAGAAGAGAAAAAAAAAATACCTCTAGGTTCTAGCCTCCTCAATGCAGCTCTAACAAACCAACTTCTCAATGCTGCTCCAAAGCTTGCCCAAAAGACTCCTCAAAGCTGCTCCAAAACCAACTCCACAACTCTTCACAAATTCCTCACAAATGCTCACTAAAATTCAATGAGATAGATGTGAGGTATTGAGAGGGGTTGGGGAGGTTAAATAGGATGGGAAGGGGTTAGAGACACTAACAAAACCTTATAGAAAATTAAAACCCGGTTTCAAGTCTGATTTTTTGAGTTTTGGGGCCCGCGGCCGGCTTGGAGCTGTCCGGCCAGTTTAGCTCAGGCTTAGCCGAGCCCGCTGGTTTGTGACCGAGTCGGTCGAGTCAGTGTACGGCTCGACCGACTCGGTCACAAATCGGCCGCTGGACCGGTTTCTCTACCCAGTCTGATCGGCTGGGGGTATGGCTCAGTCAACTCGACCGATTCCGAGTTGGTTCGGCTGTTTTTTAAAACTATGATCCCCACACGCCCACTCATTGTTTTAACACAAAAAAAGGTGTATGTTTAACATTGAAAATAACCTAAAAGTGTTAGAGTTCATCCAATAAACATAAAAAAGCGTAGTGTTAACATTAAAAATAACTAGAAAGTATTTTAATTTTAGAAAAACTTATGAATCAACATGTAGACATTATCCATATTCTACCACTTTATTTTTTATATATATTAAATTTTTAATGGTTATATAATAATAATAATAATAATTTATATTTAATAATTAAACATTAATTACCGAATGAGTAAGTGTGAGAGGGATTCTTTATAGTTTTAGAGGAAACTTTAAACATAGTTTTATTTATAGCTTTATATGACAAACAGTTAGGTGAAAGCATACTTCAAGAAATTTTTATGGCAAATCATATAAGTTTCTGAAAGTAAATAGTTATTAGTGATTTTAACATTATTATCTGGCATATGATTAGAGAAACATCCCTTAATAACAAGAAGTTGGCAATGAAATGAAATTTTAACGTCCTTGAGACTAAAAATAGTCTATGGGACTATGAGTTCTCTGTTTTTCGCCTTTTGTATTTCAGTCCTTTTCTTATTCAAATTGATGATGAGCTGGGCCAACCTTCCAACAATCTCATCGCAAGTATTTTATCTCGTATTAAGAAACTCAAAAAGCTATTTCCAGTTGTTGTCATGGTTCCAAGTCCTCTGTATTAATAATGAGCAAGTGGATTTACAAGTCAACATAGACTCTAATAAAAAAGTGGGTTTATTAATTGTTGATGGATAAGAGTATCATTAGGACAGCCCATAGTTATGAAGATAGAAGTGTAATTAATAGTCAAATGGAGATTTGCATGTTATCAATCTCCCATGTAGCACGAAAAACTCAGCCAGGTATCTCTCACTCTAATTGCTCATGTCATTACATTCTCCAACCTTGTACTATGATGGATTATCTATGCTTTTGAAAGAATTCTTATTATGCTAGTGGGATTGTGGTTACAGTCGGCATGACTCTGTAATTAGTCATTGCAGTTTGCCTTCCGCATCATGATGTGTGTGCAAGGGGCATTCAATAGTTAGATGGTAATGAGGTCTAGTTCTAAGGGGAGATTGTCTCTATGAAACATTACTCTTGATTCTACCGATGCTTGGTTTGGGAATTTTTGATGTTTGTTGGTTAATTGAGTTTCTCAAGCATACTTGGCTGCCACTTGAGGTCTATCCCTTGGTGTTTGTGCATACAATTGCTTAGAAATATTTGACATTTTGTCCACTATTAGTTACAGGATTGGTGATTTGTTTGTTTGGGATTCGGAGAAAGCTGAACTATTTTGATTTACTAGCTATTCACAATGAGATAAAGGCATATGGAGAGGCTATTGGTGTCTTGGGCATGGAATTGGAATCTTTTCGGTTGCATCTCAAGGAAATGGAGAAGAGGTGGAGAGCTGGTAATGTTAATTTGATGCAACAGACAAGGCGAATTTTAGTGTTAGAAGCAAAGGTCAAGGAACTCTCCAAAAAAATGAACCTGATCATGTTCCTAGTGTCAATGTTTTGCATTGGCCCTTTCCAATGCAATTAATGCACAAAGATTCTTTGGCATTGATGAAATTTGCTATCTCTCCACCAGGAAAATAGGTTCATGCAATAATGATATCTCAAAGTAGGTTACTTAATATGTATATTTCTTCAATTTGTATGAAGGTCGCGTTACTTCAAAAGATCTTTGTTATGTTTCTAGTTTTATATGAGATATGATAAAACCTTTACAAATTTTGGGCAAAGGAAGAGGAAGAAGAGCGAATAAGTGACGGTTTGAATTTCCTCTTTGAAAAATTGCATAATGATGTAGACTTTGATCATAAACTTTTATAATATAAGAAATTCTCCAATTTATGTAAAAAAATCAATATGACAAACTTTTATATATATATTTCTTTTATAAAAAATTGAGAAATAATATATAAATTTAATTTAATTTAAAAATATTATTAAAATTAAGTAATTGGTAACTGCTATTAAATTATAAGGTCAAAATTATATATTTTGTTTTTTTCTAAAAGTAGTGAAAACTATAATATAAACGTGTAAATTCCATCATCCTTTAACAACTTACTTTTTCCTTTTAAAATTTAAAATAATAATAAATATAATAAAAATATAAATTTTTAATATTAAAAAAATATAAATTATATTTAAAAATTTAAAAAATAATTTAAAAAAACATATCAACGCTATCAACATCTAGTAACCCATTTTGAAATATTAAATACATGTAATAAAATGAAACTAAAAATAAATATTAAAAAATATAATAAAATGAAATTAAAAAAATTAAAAAATATTCCAAGATGAACATTTAAAAACTCCTACAGTATTCTCTACTGAGGTGTTGTATAAAAAGAATAATAAAATTTCCAACTCTTGGTATGACAATGATTGTAAATTGCCTAAAAAACGATCAGAGATGTTCCCAATGAAACTGCAAAGCTTGATAAAATAAGTATATACAAAGCTCTTATCAAAAAGAAGAGAAGGTCCTATATTAATAAGAGGCAAGAGTGTCTTCTCCACCTTTCTAAAGCCGAGCCTAGAAAGTTTTGGAGGAATATACTTGTTCGTAAAACGAAAGAAAATAATTTGATCCCCTTGAAGAACTGGGATACTTATCTTAAGAATCTTTATGAGACTCCGGACATCATGGGAAGCATCCTAAAAACTCCTATAAGAGGATGATATTTTATCTCTGGAAGAGGTGGAGTTCAGGATTAAGAAACTCGCCATTGGTAAAGCCAGGGATATTGAAGTCTAACAAGTTGAAATTTTCAAAATGGGCAGGTCTATTCTCATTCCTCATATTCACAAGCTTCTCAATTTAGTAGTAAAACACGACTTCCCTAAACCTTGGACACAAAGCCTAATTGTGCCTATCTTTAAAAGTGGGTATAAAAACTATCTCTCTAATTATAAGACCATTATGAGTAGCCACATCTTAGCCAAGCTGTATGGGCTCATTTTGGACAAGAAGATTAGTGTATCGCTTGAAAACCATGGTAAAAGAGCTAAAGGGCATGCTCGTTTAGAAGACATCGCTCAACTATTGACCATCTTGTCACTCTTTCCATCATTGGTGAGGAATGTTGCAATAGTAAAATTGATCTCTTTTGTTGTTTTGTTGACTTTAGAAAAGCGTTCGACACGGTTCCTCGGGATAAGTTATGGCAAAGACCCGAAGAGATAATGGTTCCTCTTGAGTTGAGGGTTGTTGTGATTCGACTATACAAGAACGTTGTTGCCAAGCTTAAGACCATTGAGGGTTGGTATAAAGGCAATATCGACTTTAAGCAAGGGTGTCCTCTATCCCCTACCCTTTTTTGGCATTTACATTGATAAGCTTGAAGCATATCTGGAAGTTGCAAGATGCATCGACCCCAAGCTTGCTGGTATGGTCACTACTCTTCTCCTTTATGTTGACGATATTATTCTTCTAGCTAGAAGCCATGAGGATCTCAACAAACATTTTAAAATCCTCCATGATTACTGCTCCAAGATGGGTGTGATTGTTAATACCAGCAAGACTAAAGTCATGATAATTAAATCCAAAAACATCAACCAGGACAATTTCATCTATGATAACAAATACTTGGAGAAGGTTTTTTCATACAAATATATAGGTATTGACATTCATCTTCAACTCAATTGGAACTATAACATTGAAAAAAGGATTATTGGTGGCCATAAATCTTATTATGAGCTTGAAAACAATTGCAAGACGTCTGATCTTTGGGTTTGGAGTTAAAAAAAAAAAAGTTCCTCTTTGAGACTCTCGTCACCCCTATTATTTTATATGGATGTGAGGTTTGGGGTTGTAGTATATCTAGAGAATCGTGGAGGAAGATTGAGTTGATCCAAAAGCAAATTATAACCTACAACCTCAAGATTAAACTTTAAAGGTAATACTCCCTACCCTATCCTCTTGACTGAAGCTAGACTTTCCCCCATTGAAAGCATAACTATGTTTCACTATTTTATATATAAGAAGAAGCTTTACAACATGGAAACCAAGAGGTTCCCCAAAGTTGCTTCTAACTCTTGCCAAAACCCCCACCTAGCTCAAGCAGGGTTGGCACAAGGATGCCTAGTCTTGGCTCGAATATTGGGGGTTAAAGGAGGAGATTGTCTTGGAGAATAAAGATAATATTAAAAATGTTATTACTTCCAAATATAAGGACAAATTGTGGGATGATAAGGAGTTCGAGGGGTAAAGGAAGCTAAGGTATTATAAGGAGGTGATCAACCCCACTCTTGCTAACCAAATTATTTCTCTGTCTTGACCAGTGCTAAGAAGAAAATGAACATTGCAAATATAAGAACTAACTCCCATGAGCTTTGAAGTGAAACTCAGCGTTGATCTATTCCCAAAACACCTTGGAAAGAAAGAATCTGTCAATTGTGTGATACTAAGAAGATTGAAGATGAGAAGCACTTTCTCTTGGATTGCCTGGCTCTTACTCACATCCACTCTCATTTCTAAAGCATCTGCCACACTACCAAGCTTCTTGATTTGTTCAGTCCGGAAAACTATAGTGATCTAGGAACTCTTCTTTCCCTTCCATTTGATCATAAGTCACACAATTTTTATTAATAATAACAAACTTACTAAGTTAGATACTTGGCAACACTCTAATATATTTAACTGTTTTGTTATCTAAGGCTAAAGCAATTTTCTACTAGTATTTCTACAAGTACTTAATTACTTGCTTTAAAGTATCAAAATTTTAAAGAAATATATAGTGATATTCCGTAAAAAAAATTCAACTATTTTTATATGTAGTATTAAAAAATCTAGCCATTGTCATTATTATTAGTTTATTTGTTTTTATTTTCAAACAATTTATACAGTTTAGAAAAAATTTCAATTTAAAAAAAAAAAGAATCGAGAATATTTATCATATTAAAATACACTGAACTAAAGATTAATATAGATACACAATTTACACAAGCAAGTTGAAATCAATCGACATGGTGGAAATGGAGCATGTATGAATGACCATCTATAGAATTTTGACCATCTACAGAATTTTGACCTTGAAGCTTTTTAACAAAATGCTACAATATCTACAATATTCTGCTTGTACATTCGCCAAAACCGACCTAACAAAAACTGAAGTATGTATCAATGACCATCTATAGAATTTTGACCTTGAAGCTTTTGAACAAAATGCTACAATATTTATAGTATTCCACTTGTACATTCACCAATACTGACATAACAGAAACCAAAATTTACAAAGCATCAATATGTACATTAAACCATAAGAAATTATTCTTTCACATTGATTTATGAGTCTCTTGATTAACCATTATGGAAGGGGGACATACCCCCTTTACCCCTACCACTAAAGTTCACCTTGATTTAGCCTTGACCCCAAATTAGCCATGTGATTAGCCTTGGAGTTGTTCGATCTAAGAACATGGAGACATTTCTCTTTGGGGATAGACTGATACAATTGATAAATCTGCTTGAAAATTTGACTTAACTTTGTATTTGAGGGGAGAGATCCTGGATATAAATTGTGAATTATATTCAAGAAATCATGAATCACCAAAAATAATCACCTCCTGAATTCCTAGATTAACAATTTGCCTCAAACCCTAATACAAGGCATAGGCTTCAACAACATTGTTGGAAGTGTGACCTAAACCTCGAGCATACCTATTTTCTTCTTGATACCAATTTAGATACACGATTTACATAAGCAAGTTGAAACCAGTGGACATGGTGGAAATGGAGTATGTATCAATGACCATCTACATAATTTTGACCTTGAAGCTTTTGAACAAAATGCTACAATATCTACAATATTCAACTTGTACATTTGGCAATACTGACCTAACAAAAACCAAAATTTACAAAGCATCAATATGTTACATTAAACCATGAGGAATTATTCTTTTTCTTTGATTTTCGAGTCTCTTGATTAACCATTATGGAAGGGGGACATACCCCTTTTTCCCCTACCACCAAAGTTCACCTTGATTTAGCCTGGACCCCAAATTAGCCATGTGATTAGCCTTGGAGTTGTTCGATCTAAGAACATGGAGACATTTCTTCTTGGGGATACACTGATACAATTGATAAATTTACTTGAAAGTTTGACTTAACTTTGTATTTGAGGGGAGAGATCTTGAATGTAAATTGTGAAGCCTATGCTATAAGTGACCCTTAAAATCCCGACAACTTCCCCTCCTACAACTTTGACAACATTGGGCGACTCCTCGTCTTTGGTTGCCTTAGTCGTTTGGGTTGCTACCCGTTACCATCTATGTAAAGCGAGGAACTTCTAGTGTTCTCATCGGTATTGATCGACGACAACAGAACCAACGACATAGACTACATAATCAACAGAAGCAACTGGATCATTGGCTAGGGGTTAAGGCATATTTTCAAATTAAATAACTTGGGTGTTACTGGATGGAGTGCAGGTTTGATGTTAACCAAGCCAAGAAAGGAAGGAATAGTATCCCTCTTGGGTAGGTCTAAAGGGCAATGTTTCTTGTGGCTGGCCAAGATTATATTCAAGAAATTAGGAATCACCAAAAACAATCACCTCCTGAATTCCCAGATTCACAATTTGCCTCAAGCCCTTATATAAGGCATATGCTTCAACAACATTGTTGGAAGTGTGACCTAGACCCTGAGCATACCTATGTTCTTAATTCTTAGGGAAAAAATTCCCCCCCCCCCCCCTGCTCCTGCCACCACTGAGAAGAGATTTCTATTTTCACTACAAATAGTTAGCCTTTTAAAATTTCAATATAAGTGAAAAAATTAAACTAGGGTTCATGAATATAAATAGAAAAGTGCCCTTGAATGTATTCAAGTATTTCTCGTGTTCTTTTTCCCAATACCACTCCTCCTTTAGATAACCTGCTTGTGCCCTTGTTTTTGTCTTTGTAAACATGAACAAAAGAGGGATTATTGAAGGATGCTTGCAAGTTTTGAATGCCAAGAAACAATGGTTATATAGTGAAATTCTTCAAGGTGAATTCTCCTTTCACCCATTCTATGACTAGAAGTGAATCTCCAAAATTCTCAATTTCAAAAACTTATTTTTCTTGATCCAACATTAGAGTTAGTGTTAAATGAGATAAGTTCATGAAAATGTTTGTTTCAAGACCTATTCTTGCTTGAAAGGATAAAGTGTGGCTTGGGGGAGGATGTATAATTCCCTCAACCCTACCTTTAGTAGGCATTCCTTCTGATGCACCATCAAGGAAAACCAATGAAAATTCTTTATATATTGCTTATACTGCACTGATTCTTAGGGAGGAGGGAATGACATGGACAAGGGGACTTGTCCTCGAGATGGATAAAATTGTCTCTATAACAACTTTCCTTCCTCATAATTCTTGTTAATGATCATTATATTATAAAAGAGATTCCTTTCTCAATAGGAATTTTAGACTTTTACAACTGCATTGAAATCCACTATAAAACACTCTGGTTTCATAAAGAGATTATATTTGTTTTTCAAATCATGAAGATGATTTAATAGAAATTTATTCAAACATTTAGTACCTATGTTTCATTGGTTTTTGGGATGGTGGGATACATCCCCAGAACGATAGAGCACACCACCAAATTTTACAGGGGACGACATATATATATATATATATTCTGGAATTCAATATTAACATTTGTAGTTGTTTCAAGCTTGTAAGCATAACAAGCTATAGTTTATAGTATTATGCACAACCCTTACACTCGTCAATTAAAATCTCAAACAATTTAGAAAAAGGTTGAATGTCATGTGAAAATTCCACGAATTGAAATCCTTCTACAACAATTGGTCAAGTTTCTTCTATTTTGTTATACAACTGAACATAATTATTTACTGTTTGCTACAGTAAATATCGAAACTAGCACACTGCAGTCTTCACAAATATAAAAATGCCGTGGAAACAAAATACAGAGCGGGAAATAAATGAATACACACACGACACCGTTATTTTTGGACATGATGACATGTTCAAAAACCTGCAAATGTTTTTGAGGGTCAGGCTATTATGCAATAGTTTCATTATAATCTTGGATGCCTCCATCAAGCATCCAAGGTGAGGAATATAATCAAGGCATACAGTTAGTGAGATAACCTCACACTGGTACAGGAAGATTCGGTACTGGATCAAAGTGAATATGAGTCCTCTCGTAGCTCTGCGTCACACTTAAGCAGTTACTGCATCACTGCTGCTGGGACTGCGTCACTCCTCCAATCTGATCTTTTGCTGGCTGGAAACTCTATTTGAACCTCTCGGTCTCACACCCCGACCTCTGGTACTGGATCTCAATTGCTCCTCAGCAAAACTTCGATCTCCCTCTGAAGCACTGCGCTGCCTCCTCTGCAATGTATTCATCGGATCATGAATACTTCCACCGACAAACTATCTCTTCCCCTCACTGCAAGAAATCTCCTCGATCTTTCTCTGGCAACTGCTGCGCTGCTCTTTTGAGAAATCAATCTCTAGATCTCCAAATCGATGTGTTTTCCAAATGCCCATCGAAGTCCTTATAATCTTCTTGTTGAACAATCAATGACCCAGATTAGATTCTAATCAATGGCTCAGATCATCTTGACTCGATCTCCGTCTTTTTCTAGAAGATTCACACCTAATTTAATTAATACCCTTTAATTAAAATAATTCCCTAACTTTAGACTTAGGCATCCATTAAAAATAATTAATTATATTATTTAAACTGTCTCTGGGTGGAATTTCCCAAAACAATTTCTTGGTATTGTGGAATGCATGTATCCTAGCCTCCCTGCAAATTCTTGAGGCTATAGCACATCCGATGCTACTAGAAATCAACACTCCCTCTTAGCGAGGAATGTGCTCTAGTAATGCAACTTGCTGAAGCATCACCCTGACTCTATATCATCTCCCTCTGCACTGTTGATGTCTGATATCACTTCCCACCAACCACTGTGCAAATTCTGCATCTGTGCTGCTGCTCACCCTGCATGCTGCTGCCAACTGCATCTGCACTGCAACTCTACTGATATTGCAACAGAAAATGTTCAAAATATTGAACTGTGTTCAACATGATGCATTTGTTTACTGGAGTTCTGACTACTGCTAGTCACTGCGTTGACCCTCTGAAGCCTCTGCTTTGCTGCTGATTCTTCACTGTGCCAGCTACACTGTAGCTGTCACTCCGACACTCCTCTGCACCAACTGACATTGGTCCATCCTGCTACTTCTAATATGGGCTTTTGTAGCAAGGTATTGATCCAAGAGGTGGACTCCTCAAGGATCCTGCCCATCTGCAGCTCTCTGTAACTACAGTACTAGATCACCCCACCTCTCCCTGCAGGTATGTGGGCAATCATGGCAAACTCCTCCTCCTCGATCCTTGCGATTGCAGTTTGCTGATCATGTTTCTCTTCCTTTTCCTTCTTCTTGAGAGGACACTGCGTAGCGTAGTGACCAAACTCACCACACTTGAAACATTTGATCTTCGAGACTTCCTTCTTCCGCCTCCGTTGCTCCTACTGCCCCTTTGATGCAAGGGCTGCATTCTCCTCTTCTTCCTTGGGCTTCACCCCACTGTTGTTGTTGCCATCAAGTTTGCACTTGACCAGATCACGCCTCATCTCTTCCGGTTGAAGAGCAGCCCACATCCTTTCCCAATTTGGCAATCTTTCTCTGCCCAGAATGCTCTGGACGAAGACTTGCCATTCTTCAGAGACACTATTTAGGGCTAGTCTCACCATCTCCATAGCCTGAGGCACTAATCCTATAGCTGCCAGCTGATCCCAGACATCCTGAAGCTTTGTAAGAATGGGATCTATGCGCTCCCCCTTTTGCATCCTTGTGGATCTTATCTTCTCCTCCAGGTACATCTTCCGCTGCTCATAAGATCCCTGATACAATGTGGCCAATACATCCCACATTTCTTTGGCAGTTCCTTTGTCAGATATGTGAGAAACAATGTGATCCCTCACTCCATCGAGGATCAATCTCTTGGCCTTTCCCATATATTTCTTGTAGACTTTCAATGGATCCGGATTTGCGGGGACAACTACCACATTATCGATGAAGGCTTTGAGATTGTGCTCATCCAGAAGGAAGGAGATCGTTGCCTTCCAGATCACATAGTTGGAGGCAACCTCCAATTGATCCTGATCCCTTAGCCCAGTTGCTGCCATCACGACCAAACAAATGTCGAATACTACCTCTAACCCTCTGCGCAACTGCTGACTGGCTCTATGCACTCCCTGCTGGAGTGAGCAAAACTTCTCTCAGCGATTGCTACTTCTGCGTGGGAAATTAGAATTTACGGGCAAGAAATTCTCTGAGGTCAGAATTCCCTCAGTGTGATCTTCTTCCTTTCTGACACTTTTCTGCATTGCAACTGCTGCAGAAAATCTGCATCCAACTGAGGATCTGCTCTGTGCTGCTCCCTCTGCCGCCGACAAATCTCGATTTGGAAAATCTTCCTCTCTGTCAACTCGCTTAGAGAGAGTTTTCCTTGAGAACCTTCCCTCCTGAAACTGGACTGCGTAAGCCTTCTTAGGATTCGATTTGCTGCCTACGCAGCTTTTCGAGCTCCCTCTTCAGTTCTGCTTTTGAGCTCTTCTCTGCTTCTCCAGCGCTCTGATACCATGTGAAAATTCCACGAATTGGAATCCTTCTACAACAACTGGTTAAGTTTCTTCTATTTTGTTATACAACTGAACACAATTATTTCCTGTTTGATGCAGTAAATATCGAAACTAACTACATTGTAGTCTTCACAATTATAAAAATGTTGCGGAAACAAAATACATCGCAGGGAAGAAATGAACACACACACGACACCGTTATTTTTGGACAATGTCCCTGGACAAACCCAATGCGGGAAAATCGATGCAACAACTAAGTGTTTGTATTATTATGCAGTAGTTTTTGAATACAATCTTCGATGCCTTACTAGCTATCCAATATAGAGAATATAATTGGCAAGAAAGTTAGTGAGATAACCTCACACTGGTACGGGAAGATCCGGTACTGAATCAAACTGAAGATAAGCCCTTTGTGCTGTCTCTGTGCAGCTTTGCGTCACACTTACGTAGTTACTGCGTCACTGCTGCTGGAATTGCGTCACTCCTCCAATCTGACCTTTTGATCACTGGAAACTCGATCCTCTGACCTCTCGGTCTCACACCTTGGCTTTTGGTATTGAATCTCAATTGCTCCTCAGCAAAACTTTGATCTCCGTCTGAAGCATTATGTTGCCTATGTGTTTTCCAGCGTGGCTCTGCGCTGCCTCTTCTGCACCTCTCTCTGTTTCCTTTGCAATGTATTCACCGGATCAGGAATACTTCCATCGACAAACTATCTCTGCCCCTCATTGCAAGAAATCTCCTCAATATTTCTACAACAACTGCTGCACTGCTCTCTTGAGAGATCGATCTCTAGATCTCTAAATCGATGTGTTTTCCAAATGCCCATCGAAGTCCTTCTTATAATCTTCTCGTTGAACAATCAACGACCCAGATTAGATTCTAATCAATGGCGCATATCATCTTGACTCGATCTCCGTCTTTTTCTAGAAGAGTCACACCCAGTTTAATTAATACCCTTTAATTATTTTAATTCC
Organism: Pinus albicaulis; assembly: GCA_034641835.2. Classification (NCBI taxonomy): domain Eukaryota; kingdom Viridiplantae; phylum Streptophyta; class Pinopsida; order Pinales; family Pinaceae; genus Pinus; species Pinus albicaulis. The sequence continues at coordinate 775,069,259 of CM076581.1, forward strand.
CTAAGTTTAGATTTCGGCATTCATTAAAAATAATTAATTTTTTTAATTAAACTGTCATTGGGTGGAATTTCCCAAAACGATTTCTGAGTATTGCGGAATGCATGTATCCTATCCTCCCTCCAAATTTTTGAGGCTAGAGCACATCTGATGCTACCATAAATCAACATGTCATTCCATTGCTGGCCACTAGACATGAGCTTTAGCTTTAGGAAACTTAATCTTGACTACTTTCAATTTTTAATAAGGTCCATGAAGGATCTATCATAAAGAATTGTCTTTGTACTTTTTTTCCCTCATATTTTTTTGTTAATGATGATTATGTTAAACATAAAATGCATTCCCTTCTCAATAGCTTTTGCAAAGATTTACAGCTGTGTTGAAAATTACTATAAAATACTTTGGTATTTTAAATATATTAAATTCATATTTCATATTAAGAAGGGGATTGAATAGAAATTTATTATAAACATTTTGTACTGAATCCAAGTCACCACTATCTGATTGTTTTCACAATGCTTGAGGTTGGGATGGTGGAAGCACTAAAATTGAATGACTCATAGAAACCCACGTGCAATATGTAAAAGCTAAGATGATCCAAAAAACAAGAAAGAACAAGAGCAATAACCACAAGGATGAGCCTTTTAAAATGTTGTTTTTTTTTTTCTTGACATGGAGCCTGCTTCTTGTAATTTTAATTGAAAATAGTAAAATACAATATCTAAATCACCGAAAATCTAATTTGAAACCCATGTTTTGAACTGCAAATTGTACAAAAAATTTAGATTAAATGCGTTACAAAAATAATGGATGGGAAAAATGATTATATTGTTCAATCATCAACGTCCATGATTGTCAAAACTGAAGTTATATGCTTGAATTATCCTTGAAATTTGCCCAAAACATCCCTGAAATCTGCCAAAAACATCCATGAAATTTGTCTGGAACATCTTTGGTACGGCTAGCAAGTCCCTAAGTTCCTGATGAAGTCCCCAACAGTTTGGGGACATTTCCTAAGGGTCCAAAAGTCCCTGGAATGCGAGGATACAGGGTACGTGGGTTTTTTTGGGGGGGACGGGTCCCCATGCGACATAGTTTAGTACCAAATCCAAATCACTATTATCTGATTGTTTCCACAATGCTCGAGGTTAGGATGGTGGAAGCACTAGAATTGAATGATTCGTGGAAATCCATGTACTATAAGTAATAGCTGAGATGGGTTGAAAAATGAAAAGAACAAGAGAAATAACCACAAAAATCAGCCCTTTGAAATGTTGTATTTCCTGTTTTCTTGACATGGAGACTTTGCTTGTTGTATTTTTGTTATTGAAAATATAATATCTGAATTACTAGAAACCTGTATTAAAACCCATTATACAAAACCCAATTTTGGCTCGTGACTTATTGTTCAATCATTAATGTCCACAGTTGTCAAAACTGAAGGTATATGTTTGGAATATCCCTGAAATCTTCCCTAAAAATCCCCGAACTCTGTTCAGAATGTCCCTAAAATCTACTCAGAACATCTTCGAGGCAGCGAACAAGTCCCCAGTAGTTTGGGGATGTTTCTTACAGGTCCACAAATCCCCGAAATGCAAGAACGTAAGGTACACAAATATTTTAGGAGGGGCAGGTCCCCATGCAACATAGTTAATTGCTTCTTTTGTGTAGTGTTCGTGGAATTGAGTGTCTGAAGGTTGTAGGATAGCACAAAGAATGTTTAAACTTTAAATAGTGCATTTGACTAGTTCTTTGGTCTTTATACAAAGCAAGTTTTGAGTGCTTAAGGTCCCAATTTGCAAATACCAATGTAATGCTTCTAGAGATGCTTGTGAGTTGGCCTCAGATGATGTTGTAGGACTTCTAGCCTCTTCATAAAGAAGAGTTCAAAAGCTTTTAAACGCTTGAGATCCAACTTGCAAAATACCAATGGAAGGCTTCCAAGATATTTGTGAGTGATCATGTGAGTGATATTCATAATTCTCTGTTTTACTTTGGTGCTCATATCTTCCTAATATCAGCAGCTTCACCCACTGGCTTCCCATACCAGGCTTCCTTCAGGACTAGTTTCAGACTTCAGCAGAGAGGTGCCCCTCTAAGCATCAAATCCTTACCTTGTTGTAGCCAATACTACTGTCGCTCCATTTCTGAAAAAGGTGGCATCTCATCCAGGTCCTCCTGTCGATGGTACTTCTCACAGCAAGGATCTGCAGGTTATAACTTCTGCACATGAACTTCGGCAACCCATGGTACACCTGCTTCTTTACATTTCTTCTCGTAGCAAAACACCCGTGATTGTGCAAGCTCACATTTGAGGAATGGTTTGCTTGTCAGTAGCCTGCTCAGACAATCCAGCCAACACATAGCTCATCCAGTTGTCATTTGCTGAGATGAGTGTACTATACACAGAAACTTGGGTTGATTTCCTCTCAGCAGGGAGGAATTGATGAGACTTAGTCCCTAAAATCCTATTGGACTTAGTTGAATGTATAATATAATTGTAATTTACAATATGCACTTTATCTTTTGTATTTCTCTACTCATTGTAAATAATTCATAGGTGACTTGGTTGAATTTAATCACTCACCTAAGAATGTATATTTCCTTGTAACCTTAGTAGACTAGGCCAGATATGATCAGTCTGCAACATTTCCGTACTTATATAAATAACTTATACAATATAGAGTGCACACATGTCTACATTATGGCAATCTCCCTTGTTACTTATAAACTTGTTATTAGGTTTTTCTTGTTGTGTGGGAGTGATTTTTCACATTGCTGTTTTGTGTCCCTGTCACCCATGATTATTCAGCTTACATTCTATTCTTTGTTTGTTTGTTTGTTAAGTGGTCTGAGTTCATCAGAGATTGCATCAGGCTTGACCTGTGGCTTGAGAAACCGCAACCCAGGGGCATCTAAGCCATCAAAATCACCCGGGGATCGCACCTGACCTGGGCCACACCAGCACTAAGCTAACTGGGTTTAACTTGTCTCCTCCCCTAGCACGGGCGCAACAGCCTCTGTGAGGTTTGATCCTAGGTCTCCCTTCTGATGAGGCCCATCCTCAATCGGTTGTGCTAGCGAGACTTGACGCTTATGTTCTATTTTTATTTAGCTTCTTTTCATTATATCTGGGTCATCTCCTTAACTGTTTTGTCAACTCTTCAGCACTTTGTTCGGTTCAACTGTGAGTTTTTCTGTTGGCCCTTATCCTTTTCTTTTTTGGGCAAGTTTTTAACGAGAGCATGTTAGTTGTTTTGTAACCAACAAAAATTTGATTGGTTGAAAATTGATACGAGTGACAACTAAATTAAATTTGTATTTCAAATTTCACACTGATATTTGGAAATCATTACCATAGTATTCCTGACAGGACTTTCATCTTTGTATATAATGCTTTGTGCAAACAAAGTTAATATGGAGCTTTCCATCTAGTATTTCATTTTCAAATATCGGCCTTAACTGCCTGATAAGCTGCTGCAGTGTTTACCCTTTTTTTTAAGGAGTGATTTTGGCATACCAATTCATGTTTCCTTGATTTGTGGCATATTGACTTAAATCACAGGGAACCCTCAAGGATGGCACAGTGGTAGCAGTAAAACAACTGTCTGCACAATCAAAACAAGGTGTTCAAGAGTTTCTAACTGAGATAGCTACAATCTCCGATGTGCAACATGAAAATCTTGTGAAACTTCACGGATGCTGTGCAGAAGAAGGACATCGCATTTTGGTCTATGAGTACCTTGAAAATAACAGCATTGCTCAAGCCTTACTAGGTACAACTCTACACTTGTGGACTATCTTAGATTTCTGTAGTTAAAAATGGAAAATAATTTTATTATCTTGCCCTTGGAAAATGACAGCACAATTGCAAGTTGTATTAGACAAGGGAAATTAAGAAACAAAGTGATAACAAGGAAATAGTCCAACAGGAAAAGAGAACAGGACAGCCAAAATTTGAATTATAAGTATTAAAACAATTGGATTACAATTTCTTATGGACATGACACACATTACAAATGATTTTCAGGTTCAGATAACAGTAGAATGGATATGTATTGGACAATGAGAGCCAAAATCTGCATGGGAACTGCTCGTGGTCTTTCTTATCTTCATGAAGAACTTGTGCCTCACATTGTACACCGGGATATCAAAGCTAGTAATGTACTCCTGGACAGAGATCTTAATCCAAAGATTGCAGATTTTGGTCTGGCTAAGCTTTTCCCAGATAATGTTACCCACATTAGTACACGGGTTGCTGGCACAATGTAAGCTTTAAATTTTATCTTTGTGTATTCTCCTTGACCCAATTTATTATTTTCGGTGAAGCAGAAGTGAAATTGAAATTTGAAGTGCATGGATATATTTTATTTTCACAATGGTCTATACACTATTGCTAACAATTGAGACTCATTAATAAGGGTAACACAACATGGATAGTCCTTAAAATTGGAAAATTATTTAATTGCACCCAGAAGAATGCGTCCTAATAATTGCTCCTAGACAGTTATGCATATTGAATAATTGCATGTCATGCACATACACTTAAATTTGATTAATACATGAATGCCTAATATTTTACGGTTCTTCCTTTGCTATATTTGTTTACTTAAGGTCTATCCTCACATCATCTATATGGAAATAAGAATACAACAGCTTGTTGAATATTGGTAGCTCAGGGATGAATTTATAAAAATAGAAAGTTTAAAAATAGAATTTCTAAAAATTACGAAGTCTAAAAATAGATAGTCTCCAGTAGGACTTTCCAAAAATAGTAAATCACTTTGCATCAATTGGTAATCAAACATTGTTGATGGAAAATCCCTTTTGATTATCAATCAATCCTAATAGTTCAATTTCGACTTAATCATCATCATCATTATTATTATTATTAAAAAGAAATTCAAGTTTTTGCTCAAGGCAAGCTGAAAATACTCTCAGAAATCCTCAATGAATGGCTGCTCTGTCAAGGACTGCGTAATCTCCAGATGTTGCTGCTGCTGCTGCCGCTGCCGGATTGCTGCTACTGCTGGTATGGATTTGCTCTTTGGGGTTGTTCCCTTGTTCATAAAATTGTGAAACTTTGGAAATGAGCGCTCCTCCAATAACCTGGAAAAACCCAGGAAGGAATCCTGGAATGGCTGACCCCAAAATTTGAGCTCCCTTGGAAAATAACGCATTCCCAATGAGTACGCTGGCCCTGAATGATAAACCTGCAAGTGATGGCCTCCTGCTGCTGCAAAATGATGATTTGTGAAGGGTTGATCCCTTCACAATACCCTCGGGCTGAAATCCTTGATATTCCCTCACTCCTAGTGCTGCCTCCACTTCAAACTGTGTAATCCCTGAGAGAGACTGCGCTGTCCAAGCAACTGCGTGATCCTGGCTGAAGGTACTATGTGCTCTCCCCTGAAAAACGATGATGGATCTCCTCACCTGAGCGGGCACTCAAAGTCCCCCGAGACTGAGGTTGGCATCTCCGCTCGGAGACCTCCGTGTGCTGAACAACACTCGCAGACTTCTCTCAACAGCAAAAGCGTGCTCAATATCAAAAGACAAAAGTCATAAGATGCATAATAGATTGAGTGAATGAGGAGCCTCCTCTCCCTTTTATGCTTGAGAGCCTTGCTCTCACCCGGGCCCCACTCAACTGCGCTGTCCCTCCTTGGCCACGCTGGCCCTACTCAACTGCGCTGTCCCTCCTTGGCCATGCTGTCCCCACTCAATTGCGCTATCATGGGCCCACGTTGTCCACGTTGCCTCTTCCCTCACGCTGTCACCAGGCTCTCTTGGGCCCCACGCTGTCAACTAATATTTGCCTAAGTGACTTTAGGGAGTCATTATTTCCTATGTGTGGGTTATGGGTCCCATCACTTCTTTTTATTAACTGATTAACATTAGAAAAACAAAACTGGGCAAAATTAATATTGCCAATTAGCTACTGCTAATTGGGAATATTACAACCTCACTATAACCTTATTCAATTCTTGGGCATCCTTGTCTATCAATTGTACCATTAAAGATGAAATATTGGTATCCAAGGAAAGAAAGCTTCTCTATTACAAAGTTCCCCCGTTTTATTGATAATTTTGGGTATATATCAAATCATGTTGAGATTTTGGTCATATATCGCAGTAGCCCAATCCCTTGCTGTAACAATCAAATGATGAAGGTGTTTTCCTGCATTTTTGGCATATTTTTCCTTTATTTCCAAGCGCTAAAGTCTAAGTTTCCAGGGTACAGGTACTCGGGAGTAGGTGTGGGTACGGGTACAAGTGTGCCACTTTTTGGAACACAAGACAGGGTTATGTCAGAGATACAGATATCAAATTATATGCGTGTGCGTGAGAAAAAAAATATTAATGTAAATGAGTAAAGATTCAGATTCACTTTTAGATTCAAATTATTCTAGTGTCTACCATTCAACAATTGACATTCGTGATTCAACATTGAACATTGACATTCCTTCCCTTTCTAGATATAGTGTGGAAATGAGAAATAGAGAAATGTGAAACTTCAAACTAGATGATATTGAAATTTGGGGACTCTGAAAGAGAAGAATGTGGATAGTGATGAAAAATGCTGAATGTTGAAACATAAACAATAAAACAATAAACAAAGTCTTACTTCCTCCTCCTTTTCTTGTCTCTTCCAAGCCCGTATAGCCAAACTGGAAATGCAAAAGTGAGCATGCAATTAGGTTTAAAGGTATAAATGGGGGCAACACTTAGTTGTTTTATGGTTTCCTATTGGGCTCACCCTAAATGCAACCATGTTGGGGCTTTTTAATTTTGTCCCAGGTTGGTAGCTTGACTAGTGTTGAGAATTTGGAGGGCTGCAGGTTAATACAAATTCTCTTCTTGATAATTACTTGTGACCTTATTTGTATTTCTTATATCTTCTCTTCTTTTAGATTAGTTAATCTTTCATCAATTCAATTATCAAAAGGCACGAGACACAAAAGTTAGGCTCCTAGAGCCAGGGAAAAACCTCTCCCTCTTGGAGAGGAAAAACCCGCAACAAATTCTTCTTATAGATCTTCAAATGACAAGTACCATGATCGAGACTTAGACCCTTAACCTAGATGTGCTTCCAAGACCTTGATCTTCACTTTGCAGATGCTTGTAGATGAATTGCTTGAACAGTAGGAAGGTAAATCATAGATTTACCTTCCTCACAATGACTGTCTCTCTTCCTTATGATTACTGTCTCAACCTCTGCTGATTCCATCTTGTTATCTCAGCTCTTGCAAATTGTCCTTGATTATTTATTGATTGCCCGCACTTATCTTCCTTCCTATACTTAACCGCATTCAAATGGTGCCTTAGTTCACAGTTCCTGACTGCTCTTATTGTATTCCTTCATAACTGCACTTATTCATGAGATCCGCAATTCTTCATTTGATTGACACCTTCCGTTCCTTATCCGCATTTATGATTCCTATATGTCCGCACTGTAATCTTGATATCTTTCACAAACAAAATCCACAAACTTATCTCAGGCTTGTCCGTATTTATTTTCAGAGGGACCCACATTTAGTTTGTATATTATACCCACACTTCAGGTTCCTATTTGACCTCCGTAACATCTCAGAAAAGGTCCGCAATTTTCTCCTGTATTTATTTCAGAACAGTCCACGATTTCTATATTAAATGAGCCGCAGACAGGGGTATAAATAGAGGTTGCTCCTTTGATATGAGGCCGACCATTCAACTGACATGTAAGCCGACTTTAGCATAGATTTTAGGCCGACATGAAGACTTGTATACTTCAGCGTTTAAGGGTGACTTCATGAGAGCTATTATTAGTTATTTTCCCACAAGATCTTGGAGCACATTTTAGAACTAGTCACTTCATAAACATGACTCTTGATTACATTTATAAACATAAGACAAACCCTACCAGACATCAAGAAGAAGTCTAGAGACCTATAATAAATCTTGCTCATGAAACCCATGAAGCAAGTACAACAAAAATTAAATTTTATTATCTTTGTCTTCTTCTTTTCATAAATACATAATTACATAAACAACATGAAGACCGACCTAGTTACACTTTTCAACACTCCCTCTTAACTAGGGAGGTATTCATACGGGTACATGTTTAGCTTCAAACTGAAGAATCTCATAAGAAGAATCAGATTGGTTATCACATCTGTACAGCATCATATCAACCAACATTGTCCTAGTGCAAGGCCTTGAATAACAACCCCATCTCTCAACGAGGCAATGGGCTACAATGCTGGCGAGACACATGACTTATAGACACCTTCGTCATTGTCTCTCCAAGGTACATACTCCACCCGGGTGTTCCCAAAGTATGGCCTTCTTGGACTATTCTTCTCTTGGGTAGCTAGCCCTCAAAGAATATCAGTCGCCGACTACTCTTATCTTGAATGCCCTAACACATTCTCAAAGAGTATCGAATGCTAGATGATTACCCAATCCTCCATTCTGTCTTTCCAAGACCAGAATGATGTGTCTATCTCTCCCTCTCAACCAGGGAGGACCTTATTCCATAAGGGAATGTACTCATTCCTATACAAGGAATGTACCTAAGCTCATTTTTAGGAATTACCAAGTTTCTTCCAAGTAAGAAACTTATCATGAGGCTCCATCTTAACTAGGGACCTCCAGCAGCAATGGTGAGACACCCAGTTGCTCATGAAGAATTCCTGTTCTCGATGTCATGGATTTCGATATTGAGGAATCTCCAACTTTTAGCTTCATAGGGCACAGATCATCCATCACTTTCATCCTAATTCATGTCAACTGTCAGAAAGTGATTCATCAGACTTCCTTATCTGGTCCATTATTGTGCCATGCTGCTTTCTTTCGAATCATCTCCTAGGATCATACATCCTTTCTCATGATTAGCAGCCCTACACAAATTCATCCAGATAAACATATACATATGAACTTTTAAAACAAAATTTACCTCAGTGATGATCTTTCACCATGACATCTTCCTGTAGGCATCGACATCCTTCATACAGATTGACACATCTCCTAATGATATGTTTTTCCAAGGGTCTTCTTCTTTACCAGACTTTCGTCAGATTCTACATATCTTTCCAGGAGATTTCCTAGTCACATCTTCTTGGCCTCTAGATGATAACTGCCTCTTGACATGGTTGCATTTCATGATCTCTTCTTCTCTGCACATTCTTGATTCCCAGGAACATACAACTTTTCTAGTTTCTCGTTCATATACATCTACCTCATATTCCATGAGGACATATTATGTTGATTTCATCTGTCCATGCATTGAGAGATACTCCTCCATAGATCATACTTATAAGTACAGAAGTCCATTACCTGCAACCATATGACATGACTTCACAACATCTAATGTCAACATATAAATATATACATACCTCATACCTTTTACCCTTGAGTCATCTTGTAGCAATTTCTCAAGAATGAAGAGCTTCATTCCCTTGGCTTGCTTCATCAATATGTCATCACATGCCAGAAATATGTTTCCATGATGACCCTTGCTTTTGATGACTGCTTTTCATTAGTAATGTTTGTCAGAGAGGTTTTTCCCGGAGCTGATTCACCAGGAGCTCCTACCATGCTTCGATCAAGATGTTACATTGCCTTCCATCATATAATCAACAAAGATCACTTAAAGGAGAAGATGATCTCAATCGTAGTGGAGATACCTTACTTCTTATTTCTTAGATTTCTTTGCATCAGTTGCTTTTTCAGAGACATGGGCTTCTTTCCTATTTCTCTTGTCCTTTTTCATATTAAAGACAATTTCTATTATAATACCCATGTTCGTCTCATCCAAAGCATCGTGCTTTGTTCATACTATTCTGAGGACCAATCTTACTGAATCTTCCTTTCTTTCTTGACGTGACTGCAAAGGGTTGATTCCCTTCACTTGATCCTATAATACCTTCCGCTTTTCAATCTTGTTTCCTCTATTTTACATAGAGATCTTAAATCATGAAATGGTGTGGCTTCCTTCTTCCCTATAATTTTGAAGTGAAGTTTACCCAGTCTTTTGGCAGATGATTCTCCCTCTTCCTGTAGATGATCTCAGAGAGATTGTTTCTCCTATAGTACTCGCAGAGAATACCTCCACCAATTTCTCATATATTCTTTTTGATGATTCTAGATTTGATACATTGGAGATGAGAGAGTCTTTTATGGATTCTGTATGACTCTTTTGGGCTCTTTTATCTCCCTTCATGTATTTGGCATGACTTCATTGTCCCTGTCGTCCATGCAAGAAAGTTTTGAAACCCTAACCAGTTTGTTGCTTTCTTTTGCAAAGAAGACATTTTGATAGATTTAGATAAAGTCATAGATACTTACTTGATAGAGTGACTTTTTCCTTCAGCAGCATCCTTGATGATGGAGTATATCTTCAGAAATTGAAGTCCTTCTTCTAACAATGTCTTGAATGTAAATCTTTGATAATAGAGGATTACTTTCTTGATTGAGTTGATTATTTAAATGAGATAGGAGATCTTGAAGTAGTTAGAGAGTCTTCCTTTTCAAACTGATTTGTTTTTCCAACTCAAACTTTTGATCTTTGCTTCTTGGAGTGTCTCCTTTGTCTAGCAGCCCTTGAGTTTAGCACCTTAGCTCTGATACCATGTTGAGAATTTGGAGGGCTGTAGGTTAATACAAATTCTCTTCTTGATAATTACTTGTGACCTTATTTGTAGTACTTATATATTCTCTTCTTTTAGACTAGTTAATCTTTCATCAAGTCAATTATCAAAAGGCACGAGACACAAAAGTTAGGCTCCTAGAGCCAGGGAAAAACCCGCAAAGAATTCTTCTTATAGATCTTCAAATGACAAGTACCATGACCCAGACTTAGACCCTTAACCTAGATGTGCTTCCAAGACCTTGATCTTCACTTTGCAGATGCTTGTAGACAAATTACTTGAACAATAGCCTTCCTCACAATTACTGCCTCTCTTCCTTATGATTACTGTCTCAACCTTTGCTGATTCTATCTTGTTATCTCAGCCCTTGCAAGCTGTCCTTGATTATTTGTTGACTGCCCGCACTTATCCTCCTTCCTGTACTTAACCACATTCAAATGGTGCCTTAGTTCACAGTACCTGACACTTATTGTATTCCTTCATAGCTGCACTTTTTCATGAGATCCGCAATTCTTCATTTGATTAACACCTTCTTCCGTTCCTTATCTGCATTTATGATTCCTGTATGTCCGCACTGTAATCTTGATATCTTTCACAAACAACATCGACAAACTTATCTCAGGCTTGTCTGTATTTATTTTCAGAGGGATTCGCATTTAGTTTGTATATTATACCCACACTTCAGGTTCGTATTTGACCTCCGTAACTTCTCAGAAAAGGTCCGCAATTTTCTCCTGTATTTATTTCAGAACAGTCCACGATTTCTATTTTAAATGAGCCGTAGACAGGGGTATAAATAGAGGTTGCTCCTTTGATACGAGGCCGACCATTCAACTGACATGTAAGCTGACTTCAGCATAGATTTTAGGCCGACATGAAGACTTGTATACTTCAGTGTTTAAGGGTGACTTCATAAGAGCTGTTATCAGTTATTTTCCCACAAGATCTTGGAGCACATTTTAGAACTAGCCACTTCATAAACATGACTCTTGATTACATTTATAAACATAAGACAAACCCTACTAGACATCAAGAAGAAGTCTAGAGACCTAAATCTTGCTCATGAAACCCGTGAAGCAAGTACAAAAAAAATTACATTTTATTATCTTTGTCTTCTTCTTTTCATAAATACATAATTACATAGTCAACATGAAGACCGACCTAGTTACACTTTTCAACACTCCCTCTTAACTAGGGAGGTATTCATACGGGTACATGGTTACTTTCAAACTGAAGAATCTCATAAGAAGAATCGGATTGGTAATCACATCTGTATAACATCATATCAACCATCATTGTCTTAGTGCAAGGCCTTGACTAACAGCCCCATCTCTCAACGAGACAATGGGCTACAATGCTGGCGAGACACATGACTTATAAACACCTTTGTCATTGTCTCTCCAAGGTACATATTCCACCCGGGGGTTCCCAAAGTATGACCTTCTTGGACTATTCTTGTCTTGGGTAGCTAGCCCTCAAAAAATATCAGTCCCCGACTACTTTTATCTTGAATGCCCTAACACATTCTCAAAGAGTATCGAATGCCAGATGATTACCCAATCCTCCATTCTGTCTTCCCAAGACCAGAATGATGTGTCTATCTCTCCCTCTCAACTAGGGAGGACCTTATTCCACAAGGGAATGTACTCATTCCTATACAAGGAATGTACCTAAGCTCATTCTTAGGAATTACCAAGTTTCTTCCAAGTAAGAAACTTATCATGAGGCTCCATCTTAACTAGGGACCTCCAGCAGCAATGGTGAGACGCCCAGTGGCTCATGAAGGATTCTTGTCTTCGATGTCATGGATTTCGATATTGAGGAATCTCCAACTTTTAGCTTCAGAGGGCACAGATCATCCATCACTTTCATCTTGAGTCATGTCAACTATCAGAAAGTGATTCATCAGAGTTCCTTATCTGGTCCACTATTGTGCCATGCTGCTTTCCTTCGAATCATCTCCCAGGATCATACATCCTTTCTCATGATTAGCAGCCCTGCACAAATTCATTCATATAAACATATACATATGAACTTTTAAAACAAAAGTTACCTCAGTGATGATCTTTCACCATGACATCTTCCTGTAGGCATCGACATCCTTCATACAGATTGACACATCTCCTAATGATATGTTTTTCCAAGGGTCTTCTTCTTTACCAGACTTCCGTCATAGTCTACATATCTTTCCAGGAGATTTCCTAGTCACATCTTCTTGGCCTTTGGATGATAACTGCCTTTTGACATTGTTGCATTTCACGATCTCTTCTTCTCTGCACATTCTTGATTCCCAGGAACATACAAATTTTCTAGTTTCTCGTTCATATACATCTACCTCATATTCCATGAGGACATATTATGTTGATTTCATCTGTCCGTGCATTGAGAGATACTCCTCCATAGATCATACTTTTAAGTACAGAAGTCCATTACCTGCAACCATATGACAGGACTTCACAACATCTAATGTCAGCATATAAATATATACATACCTCATACTTTTTACCCTTGAGTCATCTTGTAGCAATTTCTCAAGAATGAAGAGCTTCATTCCCTTGACTTGCTTCATCAATATGTCATCACATCCCAGAAATATGTTTCCATGATGACCCTTGCTTTTGATGACTGCTTTTCATGAGTAATGTTTGTCAGGGAGGTTTTTCCCGCAGCTGATTCACCAGGAGCTCCTACCATGCTTCGATCAGGATGTTACATTGCCTCCCATCATATAATCAACAAAGATCACTTAAAGGAGAAGATGACCTCAATCGTAGTGGATATCCCTTACTTCTTCTTTCTTAGATTTCTTTGCATCAACTGCTTTTTTAGAGACATGGGCTTCTTTTCTATTTCTCTTGCCCTTTTTCAGATTAAAGGCAATTTCTATTATAATACTCATGTTCATCTTATCCAAAGCATCGTGCTTTGTTCATACTATTCTGAAGACCAATCTTACTAAATCTTCCTTTCTTTCTTGATGTCACCGCAAAGGGTTGATTCCCTTCACTTGATCCTATAATACCTTCCGCTTTTCAATCTTGTTTCCTCTATTTTACATAGAGATCCTAAATCATGAAATGGTGTGGCTTCCTTCTTCCCGTATAATTTTGAAGTGAAGTTTTCCCATTCATCTGGCAGATGATTCTCCCTCTTCCTGCAAATGATCTCAGAGAGATTGTTTCTCCTACAATACTCTTAGAGAATAGCTCCACCAATTTCTCATATATTCTTTTTGATGATTCTAGATTTGATACATTGGAGATAAGAGAGTCTTTTATGGATTTTGTATGACTCTTTTGGGCTCTTATATCTCCCTTCATGTATTTGGCATGACTTCATTGTTCCTGTCTTCCATGCATGAAAGTTTTGAAACCCTAACCAGTCTGTTGCTTTCTTTTGCAAAGAAGACATTTTGATAGATTTAGATAAAGTCATAGATACTTACTTGATAGAGTGACTTTTTCCTTCAGCAGCTTCCTTGATGATGGAGTATATCTTCAGAAATTGAAGTCCTTCTTCTAACAATGTCTTGAATGTAAATCTTTGATAACAGAAGATTACTTTCTTGATTGAGTTGATCATTTAAATGAGATAGGTGATCTTGAAGTAGTTAGAGAGTCTTCCTTTTCAGACTGATTTGTTTTTCCAACTCAAACTTTTGATCTTTGCTTGCTGGAGTGTCTTTTTTGTCTAGCAGACCTTGAGTTTAGCACCTTAGCTCTGATACCATGTTGAGAATTTGGAGGGCTGTAGGTTAATACAAATTCTCTTTTTGATAATTACTTGTGACCTTATATCTTCTCTTCTTTTAGATTAGTTAATCTTTCATCAAGTCAATTATCAAAAGGCACGAGACACAAAAATTAGGCTCTTAGAGCCAGGGAAAAACCTCTCCCTCTTGGAGAGGAAAAACCCGCAAAGAATTCTTCTTGTAGATCTTCAAATGACAAGTACCATGACCTAGACTTAGACCCTTAACCTAGATGTGCTTCCAAGACCTTGATCTTCACTTTGCAGATGCTTGTAGACGAATTGCTTGAACAGTCACAATTACTGTCTCTCTTCCTTATAATTACTGTTTCAACCTCTGCTGATTCTATCTTGTTATCTCAGCCCTTGCAAACTGTCCTTGATTATTTGTTGACTGCCCGCACTTATCTTCCTTCCTGTACTTAACCGCATTCAAATGGTGCCTTAGTTCACAGTACCTGACCGCACTTATTGTATTCCTTCATAACTGCACTTGTTCATGAGATCCACAATTCTTCATTTGATTGACACCTTCTTCTGTTCCTTATCCGCATTTATGATTCCTGTATGTCCGCACTGTAATCTTGACATCTTTCACAAACAACATCCACAAACTTATCTCAGGCTTGTCCGTATTTATTTTCAGAGGGATCCGCATTTAGTTTGTATATTATACCCACACTTCAGGTTCATATTTGACCTCCATAACATCTCAGAAAAGGTCTGCAATTTTCTCCTGTATTTATTTCAGAACAGTCCACGATTTCTATCTTAAATGAGCTGCAGACAGGGGTATAAAATTTAAATAGAGGTTGCTCCTTTGATATGAGGCCAACCATTCAACTGACATGTAAGCCAACTTTAGCATAGATTTTAGGCCGACATGAAGACTTGTATACTTCAGCGTTTAAGGGTGACTTCATGAGAGTCGTTATCAGTTATTTTCCCACAAGATCTTGGAGCACATTTTAGAATTAGTCACTTCATAAACATGACTCTTGATTATCTTTATAAACATAAGACAAACCCTACCAGACATCAAGAAGAAGTCTAGAGACCTATAATAAATCTTGCTCATGAAACCCATGAAGCAAGTACAACAAAAATTACATTTTATTATCTTTGTCTTCTTCTTTTCATAAATACATAATTACATAGTCAACATGAAGACCGACCTAGTTACACTTTTCAACAACTGGTTGGGAGCATGGTTTGTTCTTCCATTCACCCGGGTTCAATGCCGAGGGACATGTTTGGCCCGCGGTGATAAAGCTTGAAGAGTAGGTGCTCCCATCCACATGATGTGTTGGTTCTTGCTATCATAAATTATTGGTATATCTGGTTTGCAGGCTGTTGGAAACACTGTTAGTGTTATAGTGGCAGCCAGAAGATTTGATCATGGGCCTCACCTAAATTACTTGAACGTGTTACTGATTTACCATGGTTAAAAGCAAAAATTATTAGAAAAACTTTTTGCATGGGAAGGTTGATGTTGATGTACCTGAAATCAAGGCACATCTCCAAATTCACCAAAGGTACAATGAGGTATGTGAAGGTCTTGTAAGGTACACTGGGGTATGATAGGGTATGTGTATGACTATGTTTCTGGTACGAGGTAGGGTACGATAGGGTATAGGTACAAGTATGTTTCCAGTACATGGGTACTGGTAAGTTGTAAAGAATTCGATCCCGGTAGGTGTATCCATGCTGCATTAGCTACAAGTATAATGCCTTGCATAACTGATCTAAAACCGAATCCACACAAACCTTGGATGGTTTAATGGCTTAATGCAATGAAGAAGACTTAACCTAATTAGAAGATTGGCTATGGAAGTAAAGCTTGAGGCTTGATGATGAGGTTGGGGGATGCATTTGACAGTGTGAAGGGCCCAATGCTCGTTCAATCCATTATTGCTTGCCTCTAAAGTGCTGCGTTGCGAATGAAAGCACAAAAGAATTAGAAATTAAAGAAAAACAAAGTCAAATGACAAAATACGATCGACATTAACGCTGCCAGCAAAAGACAATGCTTGTTCAATCCGTTATTGCTTGCCTCTAAAGTGCTGCATTGCGAATGAAAGCACAAAATAATTAGAAGTTAAAGAAAAATAAAGTCAAATGACAAAGAATCATGCACATGAACGCTTCCAACAAAAGACAAAGGAGAGGAATAGTGCTAGAGTCAGGGAGTTGAAGAGTCGGGAATGCTTGGCCTTCCAACTGCCTCCAGCAAGCCAATTCTTCGTATAAACTTTTTTCACAGCGGTGAAGAAGGGGTTCTTTGGTAGAGAAGGGAGGGATTGTTGAGAAAATTTCTGAGTATGTAATCTGTAATGCTCCAGAGAGCCAACACACCATTGTAATTCTGAAAATTGGTGAGAGAAAAAACCTGAGCAAAGCCATTCGATGCGTTTTCTCCAGGGTAATATTTGGGTCTATGATGTATAATTGATTCTGTGATAGTGATTTGCTGTGTAATTGCTTCAATTTGATATGTTCAAGTGTGTATTCCAGCCTGGGCGTTTAATCATTCTGCGAGAAAGTACGATTTTCTTCACTCACCAGCTGTTGGTCAACTGCTGGGAGACTATGAACTTCACATGCACAGAATTGGATTTGTCTGTACTTAATTACATCGCCCATGTATCCACGACACAGGAAAATTGCCTGGACCATTGCTTGCTCTACAGTGCTAATATTGTCGAGTGATAGTTTTGTTAACAAGTTGTTTGATCGCTGGGATGTATCACAGTGGAACCCTTTTGCTTGGATCACTGGTTGGTACCCACTAGCTATTGGTTGAGTCATTGTGAGGTCACGCACACTGCCAACTCCATGGATTACACTTCAAATTATCCAATTAATGCTACCATGACTCCCCATATACAGTCGATCTACTACAGTTTATTATGGCATCAATTTCCCTTTAATTAAATTTCTGGTTGCTTACCTACAGCCGATCATGCTTTGCTTGGATCACTGGTGTGACGAATTGCTGTGTCAATTACATGCTAGAACATTGTATATGCATTTTGTTGTCTGTTTGAGCCTTTGAAAACCAGATCTCCCTGTGTTACAATTGCCCTGTGCAGTTCTGCTTTGCCTCCTACAGCCATCATATTGAATTTACCAAGTACTGGATGGAATAAACAAAGAATAAGAACTTCTACAATCTGTATTTTTTGTTAATTCCTTACAGCCGCCCATTTAAACAGATATATATTTATTATATTGGTCAGTCAATTGGGAATAGATGACACAGAAGAAAGCATTAGTATTCATGTTAATTGCTTGAACACAAAGCATATACGCGTATTTTCAATTGGCAGAGGCAGCTAGTCTGAATGGCTGTGTATGCATATTTAAATTGTAAAGTGCACTGCCTATTTTGCAAAACAGAATTGTAGAGTGCTGGGTTGAATACCCTAGTAAACAGAGCAGGGTATTCAGAGATATTGTATTGCTGTCAACTGAAACAGCATTTGAATCCGATGTTGGGCAATTGGCCTTAGTGCCTCAAGCAAACATAGCATCAAAACCAAATCTGAACAGAGAACAAGGAGCATCATCTCAGCTTGTTGGTGAATCACAGCGACATCACCCTATTATTTCTGCAGTGAAGATCTGTGTTGGTGAGATGGGTGGGTCATGGGCCTACTGTTTATGGATCATATGGTATCAAAGGCCAAGTTCCAAGTCACAGTGAAAAACCTATAACATGGTAAACACCTGCAGTTGATGGTGGAGAAACACTGCTGCAAGGTCTAGAGAGGCACAGAAAACCAAGGATGTTAGGGACATCTCATGATGAACATGACAAGAAGGACCTGGAAGGCTGAATCCAAGTGTACTTGGTTGGAGAAAAACATTACTGGATTGATAGAGATGGTAACATTGTTGTTGGTGATGAACAACAAGGACAGAAAGCAAAGATTAAGCATGAAGAAGAAAAGGCTGGCTCAAAAGATTCCAAAGGTGAGAAAGCAAGAACCTTGGAAGCTCGGGTTCAAATAATGCTCTTCCTTCTTCTTCCAACATTCCATTTAAAGTTGAAGCAAATCTTGAAATACCAATGTACGATGGTCAAGTTAACATTGGAAAGTTGAAAATTTGGTTGAAAAAATTGAAGGTTTATTTTGGCCATTATCAAATCAAAGAAACACAATAGATTTCTTTTATCCATTTGGAGATGAGTGGCATGCTCTTTTGTGGTGGGAAAGCTATGTAGATGCATTGAGGACATGCAAAAGGCCCATGGTTACAAAATTAGAGGATTTTAAGGCATTGTTGAAATCACAATTCTATTCCATAGGGCTACGAAGAAATGGTAACGCCGTAGGCAAGAACAGGGACAAGGTGTACAAGAATACATGCTGTAATTTTGAAACAAACCAGAAGGACGGGTATCTCTTTGGAAGAGCTTGCGATGGTGTGAATTACCTTGGAGGATTGTTCATTCATGACAAAGGCAATTATAGTGCCCTTCGTGTGAAAACAATAGATGAGGTGAGCAAGAAAGGTCTCTACATTGAGTTGGACTCCAGAAAGGGGCAACAACAAAGGGCCAAGAAGAGATAAACAAGACATAAGGCAAGACGATTGTAGTCACAGCACAAAAAGGAATAATTTCAATAGACATTGCATACACTATGACATGGATAGGCACATGGATGAGTGTTGGAAACATCATCTAACATTGCATCCACAATGGTACAAATCCAAGAAAGGAATTAATTCAACTATCAAGACAAAATAATGTTAGGTATTGGGGTTTTCGCCTTGATTGTAGAGGGTTATGCCCACTGGCCCCTTAGCAATGCATGGACATATGTATGGCTTAGCTTGGGTGTATGCTTGGCCCTTGTTAGAGTGCTAGCATGGTGCACTTATTTAGGAGGTTGTTACCCAATAATTGACATAACAATTAACAGTTGGGCATACACAATGGGGGAGTTGGTTTCTCAATTAGGGGAGGTACCTATCCAAGAGGAGGAGCACTAGGCAATTGGATGGGGCCAATTAACCCTTGGAGCTTTGGACCATGTGATATATATTGTGGAGGTTGGATGCTTGACTTGAGGATGCTTGGGTTGAGGAGCATAATTCATGGAGGTTGGTGATGGACTTGGACACATATGTTAAGGAGAAGTATTTGATCTTGGTGACCACATTGGCACATTTTGAGGAGTGTTGAGCATAGGAGGACATGTGGCAAGCAATTAGAGGAGGAGCACCTTGCATGAGGACACTTGGATAATGGATTACCTTAGAAGGATCATTGGACTAACAACCTATTGGAGAGCACACCATATTGGGGGAGGGGTATTTAGCACAAGGAGCATCATACATGGAGGGTTTTTGATCTATGGGGTTGGATAAACCCTTGTTTGACAAATTTACATTATTGTAATGCAGAGTGCTCCATGTGGGATTTCCTTGTTGGTTACTCTTATGGAATTATGTCCTTGTTCTATGTTAGCCTTCCTCACCAACTCAATGTGTTAGCCTCTCTCTCCTACTCTATTGTACTCTATTATTTTTAGCATTGGAGAAGTCTTGTAGGAAGCAATATGCTAGGGTCACAAGAAAACCCTAGGAAAAGACAAGGAGAGAGAGAGAGAGAGATGTTGTGGATGTTCATGGATAGTCGCTCTTGTGTCATACTAAGGTTTTCTCTTGTGATGCTAAGGTTCGTGCTATACATGTAAACCCTAGTGAATAAGACGATGTTGAAGATGATGATGGTTATTATCAGTCACAGGAATCACAATTTAAATTTCCAAAATTGTGATTTTAACTTGGATCAACACTCAGAAGATCCAATTCAAATCCTGCTAAGTCTTAATCACATTGGTCGAGTGTGGCTCGATTGATTGAGTCAAACTTGCAAGTTTGAATAAACTTAGCAAGTAAAAATTGTGAGTTAAACCTCTGCCAACCTAGTTTGTGTGTAAAGGTGATATTTTTGGGCGTTTTGTCATTTTCAGTTGTCTGTTTGAGCTAGTCTTGCCTCTGCTAAGTGAGTAATATTGATTAGCATGCTATAAGAGGACAAAATCATCATCTAAGGATCTCCACCGATATTGGACAACTTAAGCGTCAAAAGCAATGGGGCTTTATTGAACGAGTGATTGTTACATGCTTATTTTGGTGTCTTTTTTACCTTTGGTGGTAACCTCGTAGATTACTTTCATAATTTCTTGATTGTTGGTTATTGTTTAGGAATTATTTAGGGTCTTTTTGGATTTTTTTTGAGTTATTTAGGCTTTGTTTTATTATTTTATTTTTTGTAGGGATTTAAAGCTTATAAATAGGTTGTAGCCAAACCTTCATTCACATTGCAATTTACTTTCTAAACAACTTTTAAAACCCAAGGGCTTAAACAACAACCTTTAAGCCCTAGGGCATAAATAGATTGAGTAGGAAACAATGCAAATGCTAGGGGAGGAGGAATTTGCTTGGGTTTGCTGTGAAAATATTTTGGGTTCAATTAAGCTTTTGTGTAAATTTGGAAAAAATCCCTTTAGTGGTGGCATTTTCAGTTTGAAATAGCACCTTACCCAGATTCTTGGCCATGACATTGTGTTGATTTTTGTAGCATCAGAAAGTGATCTAAGTCTCATTTTTGGTGAGGAGCCTTGGACACCAGTATTGCAAAGAACCCAGAAACCGTTTGTGGAAATTCCACTCAGTTTATGTTTGATTGAAATAATTAATTATTTTAATGGGGACCCTAAGTCTAAACTTAGAGAAATTAAATAATTAATGGGTATTAATAAAACAGATTGTGAATCTTCTAGAGAACGAAGATCAAGTCAAGATTTAATCTTAGCCATTGATTAGACTTCTAATCTGGGCTGTTGATTTATCAATGAAAAGATTATAAAGGAAGGCTTGAGGGCCATTTGGAAAGTAAGTTGGGAAAATACTCAGTAACCCGAGGGAAGTCGATTCTTCAGAAGTTAGAATTCAATTTCAGAGGGAGAGTTGCAGGGCGGAGGAAGAGAAGGGTTTCAGCAATAGTCAAAGCTCGAGGAAGAAGGATGCAGAACAACTGAAGGACAGAGACAACGCATAGGTGACACAGAGAGACATCACAGAGGGATAGCACAGTGGTGACACAGAGGATCACGCAGAGGTGACGCAGTGAAGGCCAGAGGGCCTCTCAGGTGTCAGAACTGTGAAATTTTCAAATTGAAACACTACTGCAGTGATAGATTTATTTCACCTACTTATTTATGATAAGTTATTTATAGATTTTCTTCTGGTAAATTCTAAAATAAACACAACTGCAATATTCACTTAACCATAAGCAGAAAATAGAACACGTATAACACAATAGAAACAATCACATGAACACAGTTATTTTTGGACAATTGTCTCCGGAAAAACCCAATGTGGGAAAACTGGTGCAGCAGATGAGGGTTTGTATTATTCTTCAGCAAGGAAAATCTATTACAAGAATTTGACAAGCAAATTTCTAGAATACACCTGAGATAAATTCCCCTAATCCTCTGGGAGAATTTCTAACACTCGGAAGGCACCCTAGCTCCCTTTGTGTCACTCTGCATGATTTTCTGCGCAGTCCCTGCGCTGGACTGCGTCACTCTGCGTGGGGACTCAGTGCTGCTGCTCAACGCTATCCTCTGTGGCCCACTGCATCCTCCTCTTGCCTTCTTCTGCCTCTGCAACTCTCCCTCTAAAATCGAATTCTATTCCTTCAGAATCGATTTCCTTCGAGTACTGAGAGTGTGCCCGACTTACTTTCCAAAAGACCGTCAAGCCTTCTCTTATAATCTTCTCATTGATGAAACAACGACCCTGATTATATCTCTAATCAATGGCTAAGATTAAAACATGACTTGACCTTCGTTCTCCAAAAGATTGTCACTCTGTTTTATTAATACCCTTTAATTATTTAATTTCCCTAAGTTTAAAATTATGGACCACATTAAAATAATTAATTATTTTAATAAAACTTGAACTGAGTGGAATTTCCGCAAACGGTTTCTGGGTTATTTGGTATAATGATGTCCAAGCCTCCTCACAAAATATGAGACTTGGAACACTTTCCAATGCTACTAGAATTCGATTTCAGAGGGAGAGTTGTGGGGTGGAGGAAGAGGAGGGTTTCAACAATAGTCAGAGCTCAAGGAAGGACACAAAACAACTGAAGGACAGAGATAGCGCAAAGGTTACGCAAAGAGACAACATAGAGGGACATCGCAGTGGTGACGCAGAGGATCACACAGAGGTGACCAGTGAAGGCCAGAGGGCCTCTCAGGTGTCAGAACTTCTCCGGAGGTCAAGGGAAAAATACCTCAGGTGTTTTCTTGGAAATTTCTCAGTTATTCTGCCACGCATTCCTTGCAAAGAAATTGTTGCTGAAGATTAATACATAAACCCTCATCTGCTGCACCGGTTTTTCCACATTGGGTTTTTTCCGGGGACAATTGTCCAAAAATAACTGTGTTGATGTGATTGTTTCTTGTGCTTGTATTTCATTGTTCTTTTCTCTACATGTACTTGTGTGATAACTGTAGTAGAATTTATTTTGGAATTTGCTGAAGGGTTTATTGTAAATAACTTATTGTGAAAAATAAGTAGGAGAAATAAATCAGTAACCGCAGTAGTATTTCAGATTTGAAATTTTCACATGGTATCAGAGCTGAGATCGGATAACAGGATTGGAGGTCCTGAAATGGAACGAAGTCTTGATGCTATTGGAGCAGCAACTCGAAAGGGTTCACGCGGTCCCCCAGAGAAAGAGAAAAGCATGGAAGGAAGGTTGGATCATGACATCTCTGTATTGGGCTTCCAAATTGGAAGAAGAGTTTGCCTGCTTGTCAAGCTCTGCTTCATCAGAGGTTTGGTATATTGATGGTGGAGCTTCTGCACATATGACGGGAATATGAGAATGTTTCTCGAGCTACCAGGAAGAACATATGAACTTCAAGATCACCATGGGCAATAAGGCGAAATGTACCTCTATTGGCAGAGGTACCGTAGTTTTTCAAACTGAAGCAGGGAATAAGCTTCGGGCTACCAATGTGCTGCACGTGCTTGGTTTGGGGATGAACTTACTCTCTGTGTCTTAGCTGCAAAACAAGGGCTATGACGTATACTTCATCGACAAGAGAGTATATGTCAAACACCTGAGTTGGAAGAAGAAGGCACAAATCAGAGTTAGGAGCAACAAATTGTATAAGTTACAACTTGAATCTCCAATGGCACTAATAGGCAACAATGGTGAGAAGGATTTGAATGAGCAATGGCATAGAAGAATGGGGCACTTACACCATGGGGCTCTAAGAATTCTCAAAGAGACCGTCATAGGAGTTCCAGAATTGAGCACCAAGCGAGATGATGTTTGCAGAAGATGCGTACTAAGTAAGTACACCAAGGCAGCTTACCCCAGGAGCAACAATAGATCTAAGAGTGTGCTGGGACTAATACACTTAGATATCTACGGACCTATGTCCACCAAAGCTCTTAGTGGTGTCGAATACTTCGTCACCTTCATTGATGACAATTCCAGGAAAACTTGGATCTACTTTCTAAAGACCAAGGATGAAGTCTTTGTAGAAATTTCTGAATCTCATATCTTACGCAAAAATTATTACTGTTAATCCGATGAAGCTCCTCCTACTTAGATAAATTATCAACTAAATAAATTCAAGTTAACATTGAAGCAAAACACATAACAAATCTCTACCAATTCAGATCTAGAATAAGCACATGCACACATTGACAAAGTGACAGTTATTTCTGGAAAAATAGTCCCCGAAAAAACCCAATGTGGGAAAACTGGTGTCTGGCTGCTGGAGGGTTCTATTATTACGAATATTTCTGAATACACAAATTTGGGTTCCAAATCTGGAAAACCCGACAGAGATAATGCTAGATCTACAACTCACTGGCTGATCTAGGGCCAAAATAATGACTGATCCACACCCTCAAACGAGATTTATAGAACTCAGCCAAGATTAGGGCCTAGAAACCCCAACGCTGTCCCTGAAAGGCTCTGCGTTAGCCTCTGAAGCCCCTGAAAGCCTCTGCGTCAGCCTTGGATGGCCTCGAAACCCTCAATGCTGCTTCGGAAGGGACTACGTTACCCCAGAATGGGTGACGCAGTCACTACGCTGCCCCTAAGGGTCTCTGCGTAACCCCTGAAAGGTTTCTTGAAAATTACGCTGTCCTTGCTACTGCTGCCTTCCTCTGTGCTGTCCTTGAGCTGATCTCTACCTCTTGTGTATTCTAGACCCTGGGATCAGATCATCCCCTTGGTCTAAATTCCCCTCTCTACAACTGAAACACTTCTGAGTATTCTTTGCAAACCCTGCCCTAGAATCTTAGCTTAGCTTCATTGCTCTGCCTCTGTGTCTTTACAAATGAGCCCAAGCCTTTCTTT
Organism: Pinus albicaulis; assembly: GCA_034641835.2. Taxonomy (NCBI): domain Eukaryota; kingdom Viridiplantae; phylum Streptophyta; class Pinopsida; order Pinales; family Pinaceae; genus Pinus; species Pinus albicaulis. Next base: position 775,094,047 of record CM076581.1, read on the forward strand.
TATCCTTTTCTCGTTGACAAATCAACGACCATGATCATATCTTGAATCAATGGCTAAGATTAAAAGAAAGCTTAATCCATGTGACTTAAGACAATTTCATCACATGTTTAATTAAATTCACTTTAATTATTTAAGTTCCCTTAGTTTTAACTTAGGAAATACACTTAAAATAATTAATTAATTTAATATCTCCTAAACTAGATGAAATTTCCCAAATCCATTTCTAGGTCTTGTAGATTAGGTGAACTCTAGTCCCTCCACAAAGTTTGGGAGCTAGAGCACAATTGATGCTACCCCAAATACACAAAGTCTCAACACTCCCTCTTAGCATCAAGGGTGTGCTCTAGCAATACATCACACTTATGCATTACATGATTTTGGGCATTGGTTTTGTGCTGCTGAATCTTGTCCTCCTGCCACTCAACTCTACATTGCTACTGCCATTTTGTACTGCTGCCCATGACTCTGCCACTGCAACCATTGTACTGCAGCTCCCTCTCAATTTGCTGCATCTATGCTGCTCATAGCACTGCCACTGCTGATCTGTTGCATTGCAACTTCAGTTGTTGAGAGAAACAACTGAATCTCCTGCCCAATCTTTGACAAACAAGTCTGATGGGCAGCATCCTCATCACTGAAGCTCCATAGGCTACAGATCTGTGCTAGCATCTAAAGAACGATGCATAGCTACAACTCTGCTTGCGTAATCAGACTCCCTTTGCACTATTGAAGTCACATCAGCTCCTTGTGCTGAAATCTATCACGCTGCTGCTGCACTACGCTGTCCCTTTGAAGCACTCTACGCTGCTGCAACTCTGCACTATGTAAGCAATACTGCTCTGCGTTGCTGAAGTCACGTCAGCCTCTGCGCTGCTACTGCTTCTATGCTATTGCTGCTAAGCTCTGCACTGCTCCTCCGAGCCTCTGCCTCTGCCTCATCTGTGATATATGCATCCACTTCTCCACTTGTCCCGCTACTGTCTTAAGGCTGCCATAGCTCGCTTGTGATCCAAGAGATGAGCTACTCAAGGATCTTGCCTCTCCTCCATGTAGCTCCTCTACATGTCCATGTCACCCCACCTCCGTGGTTCATGAGCACTCATGGCTGCATCATCTTCTGACCCATCATCTGCCACAACTGCCTTGGAAGAAGATGGTTCCTTGTCCTTTTTCTTCTCTGGACAATGGTTGGCAAAATGTCCCATTTCACGACACTGGAAGCACTTGATCTTTGAAAGATCCGTCTGCTTCTTCGATGCCAAGGCTGCATCTTCCTCATCTTCCTTTTTTTAATTTCTCAACGCAGGGCTGTGCTACCTCTTTGTGAATCTGCGTAGTTCTTCTTGCCGTAGGATTGACCACAAGCTGTCCCAATCTAGGAGGTTCGCTCTGCCAAAGATACTTTGGACAAAGGTTTCCCACTCATCCGTGACTACATTAAGGGCAATCCTGACTATTACTGCATCATCTATGGTTGCACCCGTTGCAGTCAGTTGATCCCTGTTTGCCTGCAGTCTGAAGATGAAGTGTTCCATGTCTTCTCCCTTGGTCATCATGAATGACCTCATTTGGGTCTCCAACAACATTTTCCTTTGGACAGATTTACCCTCTTACAGGGAAGTCAAGGCCTTCTACATCTCATTAGCTGTCTTCTTCTCAGTTATGTGTGGTACAATATGGTCCTTGATACTATCCATTATCAGCCGCTTGGCATGCCCAACAGCTTCCCTATGCTTCCATAGGAGATCCGCATTTGTCGGTGTATGCCTCAAGGACAATCAGGATCCTTGCTTTCCAAACCGAAAAGTTTGAGAGGCCCTCTAGCCTATCCTAATCACGCAATCCATGAGGAGTCATCTGCTCAGAATGTGTCAGAACTTCCTTTTCTCTTTGGTGGAGAAAGGGATCTAAGGCCCTGGGTGAAACAGGTGCCTTTTGCTCCATCTGACACTTGATTTCCCTCCTTGGAAATCTACCAAATCAACTATGATTTAGCTTCTTCTTTGATCCTCTGATCAAATTCTAAGTTTCCTTTGGCAAGAAACTCTCTGAGAAGCTGATCTCCTCCCAATCTTTGTCACTTGTGTTAAGGCTAAAAATCTGAAATCTTCAGAATTTTAAGCCCACCAGCTCTTCTGAATCTCTGCAACTTTCTTTTGCAGACTTTTTCTAGATTTGACATATTTAGATATGAATCACACTGGCTGGCTTTAGACCCAACCAACGCTGTTTCTGAGCTGCCTCTGCGCAGTAATTGCGTGGGTTCACTAGGAAACAGTGCTGGACAACGTCACCCTTCCCTCTGCATGAATCTGCTCCTGAAAAATGCATTGTCCCTTCAGATCTGCTTCTCTGCTGTTTTCTGCAGCTAGATCCTTCAGATTCTCCTGCTGGTGACCCTTTTAGATCTGCAATTTCTCTGATACCATGTAGAAATTTCTGAATCTCATATCTTATGCAGAAATTATTACTGTTGATTTGGTTAAGCTCCTCCTACTTAGATAAGTTATCAACTGAATAAATTCAAGTTAACATCGAAGCAAAACACATAACAGATCTCTACCAATTCAGATCTAAAATAAGCACATGCACACATTGACAAAGTGAAGTTATTTCTGGACAAATAGTCCCCAGAAAAACCCAATGTGGGAAAACCGGTCTCTAGCTACTGGAGGGTTCTATTAGTAAGAGTGTTTCTGAATACACAAATCTGGGTTCCAAATCTAGAAAACTCGACAGAGATAATGCTAGATCTACAACTCACTCTCTGATCTAGGGCCAAAATAATGATTGATCCACACCCTCAAATGGGATTTACAGAATTCAGCCAAGATTAGGTCCTAGAAACCCCAGCGTTGTCCTTGAAAGCCTCTGCGTCAGCCTCTGAAGCCCCTGAAGGCCTCTGCATCAGCCTTGGATGGCCTCCAAAACCTCAGCGCTGCTCCGGAAGGGACTGCGTTACCCTAGAATGGGTGACGCAGTCACTATGTTGCCCCTAAGGATCTCGGTGTAACCCCTGAAGGGTTCCCTGAAAGTTACGCTGTCCTTGTTGTTGCTACTGCCTTCCTCTGCACTGTCCTTGAGCTGACCTCTGCCTCTTGTGTATTCTAGACCTTGGGATCAGATCATCCCCTTGGTCTAAATTCCCCTCTCTATAGCTGAAACACTTCTGAGTATTCTTAGCAAACCTTGTCCTAGAATCTCAGCTTAGCTTCAGTGCTCTGCCTCTGTGTGTCTTTACAAATGACTTGAAGCCTTTCCTTTATACTTTTCTCGTTGACAAATCAACAACCATGATCAGATCTTGAATCAATGGCTAAGATTAAAAGAAAGCTTTATCCGTGTGACTTAAGACAATTTCATCACATGTTTAATTAAATTCACTTTAATTATTTAAGTTCCCTAAGTTTAACTTAGGAAATACACTTAAAATAATTAATTAATTTAATATCTCCTAAACCAGATGAAATTTCCCAAATCCATTTCTAGGTCTTGTAGATCAGGTGAACTCTAGTCCCTCCACAAAGTTTGGGAGTTAGAGCACAACTGATGCTACCCCAAATACACAAAATCTCAACAGTCTTTGATCGATTCAAAGAGTTTAAGGCTCTAGTTAAGAGTCTGACAGGAAAGAGGATAAAGATATTGTGGTCAGATAATGGTGGAGAGTATATTGATAAAGACTTCACAGATTTCTGCGCAAGGGAAGGCATCAGAAGAGAGTGGACCGCTCCATATAATCCGGAGCAGAATGGAGTTGCAGAGAGGAAGAATAGAACTATTGCTGTAGCAGTGAAGGCAATGTTGTATGATCACGATATGCCCAAATACCTATGGGCGGAAGCATGCAGTACAACTGTGTATGTTCAGAACAAAATTACTTACAGGGCACTAGGTAAGATTACACCAGAGAGTGTCTTCACTGATAGGAAGCTAGAAGTGAGCCATTTCAGGATTTTTGGTAGTTTGGCATACTGCCATATACTCGAAGAGAAGAGGAAGAAATTGGACCAGATTGTAGAAAAGGGATATCTGGTGGGATATAGTGAGAATGCTAAGGCATATAGAATCTACATTCATGGCAATAGGAAGATTGTAGTACGACGAGATGTAAAGTTCATGGAGGAGAGAGCTTTTAGGAAATCCCGGGACATGCCTTCCGAAACGCAGTCAGAGGATGATCCATTGGTCTAGCCACTTCGACCAGTCGAAACCAGCACCAATACTTCTCCAGGACAGAAGGATCCAAGAGTTTTACCCAAGGAGGATTCACAAGAGGAGGAGCAGGAAGATCCATCCACTACCAGCGGAAAAACGAACCAGGAGTTACGACAAATTCTGAGGGACATAGAAGAGTTTGTCGGAGCTCCTAGAAACGAGAAGAGGCAACTAGACAACTTGACAGGTACCAAGCCCTGATAGCTCAGGTTGGCGAACCCTCTAGTTTCCAAGAGGCGGCTCAGCATCAAGTATGGGTAGATGAAATGGTGGAAGAGTACAGTTCCATCATGACTAATGATGTTTGGGAAGTGGTTCCTAGGCCTCAAAACCGATCAGTTGTGGGTTCGAGATGGATCTACAATATCAAATACGCTGTAGATGACAATGTGGAAAAATATAAAGTTAGGTTCGTGGCTAAGGGGTATGCTCAGAAAGAGGGGATAGACTATGAAGAAACCTTCGCTTCAGTAGCCATATATACTTCTATTAGATCCGTGATATCCCTTGCCTTGCAAATGGGGTGGGAGATTCACCAGATGGATGTCAAGACTGCATTCTTGAATGGAGTGATAGAAGAAGAAATATATATCGAACAACCAGAGGGCTTTGAGATGCATGAGCAGAAGAATCATGTATGTAGGTTTAAGAAAGCTTTGTATGGACTTAAGCAAGCACCTAGAGCTTGGTACAGTCGAATTGATGGTTACTTGCAAAAGATGGGATTCGTCAAGAGTGATGCAGATCCTAATCTCTACTATTTGACAGTAGGGATTGAGCTTCTGATACTGGTACTATATGTGGATGACCTATTCCTAACATGTTTATCTAGGCTCATCAAGGATTGCTGTAAGGCCCTTAACTTTCAGAATTTAACCATCATTAACAAAATTGATACTACACAATCCAGAGTGAGATTTTTGAAGCAGAATATATATCAATTGACTATTTAATACTTACCTAGAACTGTGTTTGAAGATGTTTCTGATCCGCCATGGCTCTAGCTCCCGTTACCAAACAGCCGTTTTCCTCCCAGCGTATCTGAGGTCAACCTCTCCGGTCCCCAGATTCAGAAGACAAGTCTTCTGGCCCCCATGCCCAAAACTCCAATAACAATCGAGATCACTCCATGACTCTGTTAGAACTCACTGCTCATGTCTCACGCAGTTAGAACTCTTCTGACAGCATCCGGGTCAGTTTACCCACTCACTACCCATGCCCCTCACTATTTCCTTAGACAATAGTGCCAAATTAGCAAAGAAAAAGCCTCCTCCTCTCCTTCATATTCCACTCTTTTATAACTTTTCCTCCACCTCCTCTCATTTATGTAGATATTATAGTCATTTATGGAGATATTATAGTCATTTATGTAGATATTGACTAAATCATTTATGGAGATATTATAGTCATTTATGTAGATATTGACTTTAATTAATTATTTTAGGATTAATTTTATTATTTTTGTTTTTAACTTAATTAAATTAACTTTATAATTTTAATCAAATTATATTATTATTTTATTTGTCCACTCACATATAATTTGTACTAAATTATAATTTGTTTTTCTTTCTTGATTAAGGCTCTACCACGCATACGCATATAAGAGTGGTATACGTGTTAAGTATCTAGTTAATATCTCATTATATCTCGGCGAGATAAAATGCATTGTGATATTCAATTCGTTACTCTAACTTAGGTATTCTCAATACTAGCAGGTATGTATACTAGTGTGGTGTATGCGATATATGCATGTGTAGCTATCATATGCGTACGTCGTGTACACGCTAATATTATTTTACTTATAACTTGGAATGGGTCATTACGTACTTCCTCCCTTCGGAAAACTTCGTCCCAAAGTTAGGGTTGTATATAATCATATCAATAATTGCGTTTAGAGATTAGGGTAATTGTATGTTTGTATTTTAAGATTGACTTTCTGTTTGAATACGTATGTGTTTGTAATTTAATTGTTACTTTCCATCTCATCTCAACCGAGTTTCCAAGCTATTATAGAATCATCCTATCCTTCCTAATCTTTTCTGCTCCCATCGTATCCATCTTCTACAGAAATATGCCATGGCATCAATTTTACTGATCCAACCATTCATAGACCTAAGGGTGTCAGTGTCGATTACGTCGACCTAATTTATCAGTAGGCATCCGGCAGTCATCATCACATGTCTAGGGGAGCGTGACTTGCATAGTCCTCCCATGACTCCAGGTTTTGGAGGATAAACGGTGGGCAACACCTCCACCCCTCCTAGTAGGACCAAGGTCAACACCCTATTATGGAATCTCATGGAGTCTCGACTGTTCTTGGAATTCTGTCATCACGTGATTGTTTCGGTAACGATGTGTTCTGCAAGGTAAACACTTGTACATAATCTGCAATCTACAACATATGCATCCATATATTCAATACAATTTCTCGCTAGATAACAGCTCCTGTATAGTTCATACATGTTTCCATCTATGATACAATGTATTTAGCCATTTTCAATCTATATACTAATATGTTTCGCTTTCATATTTAAAATTTAGTTACTCTTCTATTTCTATTCCTTCAATCATATTGAGATGCAAAAAATGAAATGATTTGATAGATAGCCTTATTTATAACATAATCTATGATCTAGATTTCATATTCCCGCAATGTTAATTTAAATGACATATTGCATATTGGTATCCATGCACTAGTAAAGTTGAGCAAGTAGCATATATCTTGTATCACTAGAGTTAAGTAACATCATATCTTTATGGTATCCATGTACCAGCAAAGTAAAACTCATCCTTACATGATATTTCAAAATAGGGTCTCGAGTATCAAAATAGAGTAGTCATATACATATAAGGTTTCCAGTTTCTCAAAATTTAGCATAAGTTAGGGTATTTTTGGCATATGGTCTCAACATCTTCCCAAGTCGCTGATCCGGGACTATATTTGTCCCACTGGGCTTTAACTTGGTCTATCAATGGGTTCTTGAGCTGTCGAACCCTACATTCTAGAATACGTAATGGTTCGACCATAATGGTTCCCTCGTCCGATACTTGCAGTTCCTTCCATTGAAGATTATGAGATTTGTCAACAATATAGTGTTGTAAGGTAGATACATGAAATACATTATGAATTTTGTGCAAGTGGCGTGGCAGTGCAAGACGACAGGTGACAGGTCCAACTTTTTCCAAGACTTCGAACGTTTTCCAAGACTTCGAAGGAGAACCTAGCTGCAGAATTCGACATGAAGGATCTGGGACTGATGCATTATTTTCTGGGGTTGGAAGTTTGGTAGCAGAAGGGTGAAATCTTCCTTGGTCAAGGGAGATATACTACAAAATTTTTGAAGAGATTCAACATGCAGGATTGTAGACCCATTGGCCATGGCTACTCCAATTATCACCAACTGGAAGAAGATTGATGTGTCCGAAGATGATGAGGTTGATCCTACCTTATATAGGCAGCTCATAGTGTCCCTGATCTATCTGGTCAACACTAGGCCAATGTAAATTTATGTAGATGTTCTATGCTTGATGCAACTTTACTTTTATTACAACAATCACACAAACAGTTAAGTAAAATGCTGATAGAACATACCAGTGGATCTATAGAAGACAAACCAGAAACAGGAGAATGTGTTGGTGCGTTACGGCGGTCAGCAGGATGCTTCAACCAGCAAAGTCTTCTTGGTCGACCAACCTAGAATGTGTCACAACAGTCCTCAAATCAGTCACCCAATCAATTCAAAGTCAACCCCAGAAAAGTCAACGCAGTCCAGAAAAGTCAACGCAGCCCGAACTTTGGTCAACCTTTTGACCTCGATTTTTGTGCCAATGAGTACGGCCTTCAAAAATTGAACCCTCCACCAAATTTCATCCAATTTGAACCATGCGTTGACCAAAGTCAACACTGGTCAAACTTTTCTAGAAACCCTAACTGTAGAAATTTCGTCTTTTTTTCCAGCTTCAGCAAGTTCGTCCTTTTTCCCATGTGAGAACTGCTTCTCAGATGCTCGTATCCAATCAGAGGAGGAGATGTGTGTGATGAGTGAGTGAGTGAAATGCTCTCCAACGTTGACTGTATATATATCCAACATTGAGGTGTGTGACACATCTGCTGGGGGTGTAAAACCTTAAGGCCGACCTTCACATATTTGAAATTATCAAAAATAAATTCAAAATAAATGTTCCGCTTATCAGATTAAGATCAATTTTATATCGATCTTACACCTCTCCGAAAGAGGAACCCAATAAAAATATTGGTATCTTCATCTGAGCATCACAACATGGAGTTTGGACCTAGTTGTCCAATTTTAACACTCCCTCTCAACTAGGGAGAACTCCATCCATCTGTGCAAACAAACATCGTGCGTCATCTCGCCGTAACTTGCTTTGCTGGCTTCTTTATTTCAGAACAGAAGTGGGTCAGTCACAAAAGACATCATCCCCCGGCTGACAAATTCAGCCCAGAGGTCTGAAACCTCTATCAGACTCAAAGAGTCTCATACCAACCCAAAGTTGGTTTACCTGACCCAAAGTCAGTTGGAGGTTCGAAACTTCACTATACTTGATCCTAGATCAAGTGGTTGGACTGTGCCATCCTAGATAGAGAGTACGACAATCTCTGATGCGTCCATCAATCTTTGCTACTAGTCTCTAGCTTTTCCCACCTCATTGGCCAAATGAGAGGTACTTCCCATGAGCCCTGAACTCAATGGGTAGGATGCATACGGGGCACAGATAATGAGAGGTGAACTAACTCAATAATCACAACGGTGGGGTCCAAGCACACCAACAAGGTTTGGCAAGCCTAGCCTTGTGGTTGCTCATAGCTCCGAGAAGCTGTCCCCAAAGCCCCCCAGAGCTCCCAGAGCTCATCGTCCAACGAGACCCACATCATAGGGTCGTTCCACGATACCAAGATTCTCACGGAAGGTTAGGAACTTGACCTTCCCCAGGGGCTTAGTGAGAATATCCGCGACCTGCTCATCAGTTCCTATATGATTGAGCCTTACGGCGCCTCGCTGTACCATATCCCGGATAAAGTGGTACCCGATATCAATATGCTTGGATCGGTCGTGGAACACAGGATTCTCAGTCATGCGAATCCCACTCTGGTTATCACAGAGTATCATGGTGGTATCTAGCACATGTCCAAACAGCTCACTAAAGAGCTTTCGCAACCAAACTGCTTCACAACAGGCCATACTTGCTGCAATGTATTTGGCCTCTGCGGTGCTCAAAGCCACCAACTTCTGCTTCCTACTCATCCATGAAATCGAAGCAGAACCAAGATTGAAGCAGCATCTCGATGTGCTCTTACGATCCACCATACTGCCAGCCCAATCGGCATCAGTATATCCACGGAGTGTCACACCCCCGGTAGTGTATCTCAGCCCATGGTTTATCGTGCCCCGAAGGTATCTCAGAAGATTCCTGGCACCAACCCAGTGAAAGTGATGAGGTTCAACCATCTGTTGACTCAAAGTGTTCACTGCAAAACATATATCTGGACGGGTGTTCACTAAGAACATCAGGGCCCCTATGAGTTGACGACACTCAGTAGGATTTGCCAATACGGGCCCAGCAGCGCTGCCACTCAACTTCTTGAAGTTGAGTTCCATTGGTGTTGACACGGACTTGCAGTCCACCATACCAAATCTTTCCGTGCTTCACAATGTATTTTCCCGAGAAAGGAAAATCTCGCCAGGTCTCTCGCCGTACCTCCGTGCTCAGGGAAGTAGTGCTAAGGTCCTAGGTCCTTCTATCTAAAACTCAACAAACAGCTCCCTCAATGCAATCGATAAATGAGAGGAGACAAGACCCTGTTGTGAAGAGGTGATCCACATACAAAGACTAGAATTCTAGATTAGAGGCTTTCCTTGGGCAACTTTGAAGCAAAGGTTCTGATCAAAGATTACTCGAGAAGCCCACCTTCATCAAGTAGCTATCTATCCTCTCGTACCAAGTTTAGAAGCTTGCTTCCACCTACAGGAAAACTTTAACCTCCGCACGTGGGTCAGGACCATCCGGACTTCGAACCCCGCAGGTTGCTCCACATATTGCTCCACACATACCTCTTCTCATTGCATGGGCACCATGCGTAAATGCGGTCTTCACAAGCATCCACCCCATGAAGATTCCATCCTTGCGTAGTAGCAAGGGCTATAATAGATCGAATGGTGGTATATCGGGCTACAGGTGCAAATATGTCATCATAATCTATGCCTTCCTTTTGAGAGAAGCCACGGGCAACAAATCTTGCCTTGAACTTTTCAGCACTTCCATCAGATCCATGCTTGATCTTGTAGAGCCATTTCAAGGTGAAAACTGCTTTGTCCTTTGGTCTTGGAAACACATCCCAGACATCATTCTTCATAATGGACTCATACTCTTCGTGCATAACATCCTTCCAGACTTGATGCTTTACAACTTCCTCAAAGGATCCAGGCTCGGATTGTACAATAGTACTCATGGCTGTTAGATACCCTTGGTATCTACTCGGCTTCTTGCTTTCACGGAATGTCCCTCTTGGGGCAGCATGTCCCTCAGCATCCTCGAGAGTGTCCCTGAGCCATGATGGTCTCTTTCCTAGTGAAGGAGGTGGATCAATCGGGTCCATCGGTCCTTCAGCATCAGGCATTGTTTCATCCTTTGGTTCCTTTTGATTTCTAGGCCTTGCTTCATTATCTTCCTCAGATCTTGGAAGATTGACTACTTTCCTCAGGGAAGTATCTTCGTCAAAGGTGATGTCGTGGCATATCTCCACTTCCTTTTGACCAGGGACATAGACTCTATAGGCCTTCGAAGTTTCACTATAGCCCACAAACATTCCTTTCTTTCTAGAAGCATCCAACTTACTCCTCTTTTCTTTCGGCACATGAAAGTAGACGGTACATTCAAAAACTCTAAAATGTGAGACATCAGGTTTCTTACCAGAGAAAATCTTTTCGGGAGTTTTGGATTCTAGAGCGGAATGTGGGCATCGGTTTTGTATGTAGACGGCAGTGTTCGCAGCTTCTCCCCATAGAAACTTCGGCAGACCTTGGTCACATAGCATGGCACGGGCAGCTTCCACAATGGTTTGGTTCTTTTGTTGAGTAACACCATTTTGTTCGGGAGTATAGACAGTTGTGGTCTCCCTCTTAATGCTAGCTTCTCTGCAAAAGTCCTTGAACTCATTTGACTCATATTCAGTGCCATTATCAGATCTCAAAATCTTGATCTTTTTCCCTGTCATATTTTCTACCAAGGCTTTGAATGTACGGAACCACATGAAAGCCTCATCCTTCTTCTTTAAGAAGTATATCCAGGTTTTGCGAGAGAAGTCATCTATGAACGTCATATAATATGAACATCCTCCTAAGGATGTCATAGGCAGCATACCAGATAGATCAGAATGGATCAATTCCAAGATATCAGATGTCTTTGTGACACTAGAGGGGAAAGGTCCCCTTGTATGCTTTCTTTCGGCACAACCCTTACATACACCTTCATGATTATTTGGAAACTCGGGCATCCCTGTCACCACCTTCCTTGCTTCGGGAAGGGCTTTGTAGTGAAGGTGTCCAAACCTTTGGTGCCATAGTTCAGTTTGTCGAATAGTATCACATGGCATTGCTCCCAGCGGACTTCCTCCAACCTGGTAGAGTGTATCAACTCTAAACCCAATCGAGATAGCTTCCTTAAAGATCTTCTTCCACATGAGCACCTTTCCATTAGTGAATGCCACATTGAAACCTTTGTCTTCCATGGCCGATATAGACACAAGGTTCTTCTTCAAATTTGGTACATAGAGTACATCCTGCAATTGAAGGACTTGACCTTGAGACAAGTGGAGGGTCACAGTCCCTGTCCCTTTCACGGGATATGTGGCATTATCTCCAAGGATAATTTCCAGATTAGTATCCTTCTCAATCATATCAGAAAGTGCTTCCTTGAACCCAGTGATATGCCTTGAGGCACCACTATCTATCAACCAGACATCCATAGTGTCGGGTGGGGATGTAACAAAGAGAGAAGATACAAGAATGTATTCATTTCTTTTATCAACATGTGATTCCTCATACCTGGAGTTTCTTGACCTTTTGAAAGGTTGATCATTTCCGCCGGAGGAAGCCTTCCTTTTTCCCTTGAACTTGTTGTTCCTTTGATTGCCATTCCTTCGGTTGTTGTTGTTGTCATCACTATTGGGAGAATCCTTCTTGAAAGGACATTCTCTAGCATAGTGACCAGGCCTATGACAAGTGAAACATTTCCCTTCTTTCTTTGGGCCCCTGCTTTACCCTTATTCTTCGGACCACCAGAGTTCTTCTTTCTAGAATGAGCAGCGTATGCAGCATTTCCTCCATTTCCATACTCCTTCATTCTTGATTCTTTTTGAACGCATCTTGACAGTACTTCGTCAAAGTCAGTTATCACATTATTATTTAGAATGGTAGTGTTGAACACATGCCATTCAGATGAGAGCCCTCCAAGTGCGGTGAGTACCATCTCTCGATCAGCTATTGTCTCCCCAATAGCTAGCAGATTGTTCCTGATTTCAGTTAGCTTCAGAAAGTATGATTGGACAGACTCATCCCTGCCTTTCTTCAGATTCTTCAATTGATTCTTGAAAAATAGTACTTGATTCGCATTGTTGGCCTTGAACATGAGGATCAATTTATCATACATCTCTTTGGATGTGTCCAACTCAAAGATGTAGGCCACCAGGCTTTTATGAATGGATTCCCCGATCATCAGCTTTGCTTTGATATCCCCCTTCTTGTACTTTGTTTTGGTAGCAGCAGTAGCAGTGGATGGAGGTTCTTGGATTTTACCCTGCACATAGTCCATGACATCTTGGCCTCCCAATTTGAGATCCAATATCATTTTCCAAGCATGGAAATCATTCTTCCCAGTCAATTTGTCTTCCTCGAAGCTATAGCTTGTGGAACCCATTATCCTTTTCGGTGATTGCTACAAATAGGGCTTGTCTTCACCTCAACTCTGATTCCATGTAAATTTATGTAGATGTTCTATGCTTGATGCAACTTTACTTTTATTACAGCAATCACATAAACAGTTAAGTAAAATGCTGATAGAACATACCAGTGGATCTATAGAAGACAAACTAGAAACAAAAGAATGTGTTGGTGCGTTACAGTGGTCAGCAGGATGCTTCAACTAGTAAAGTCTTCTTGGTCGGCCAACCCAGAATGTGTCACAACAGTCACCCAGTCAACTCAAAGTCAACATAGTCCAGAAAAGTCAATGCAGGGCAGCAGCAATAAAGTCAACAAAAATCCAACTTCGGTCAACCTTTTGACCTCGATTTTTGTGCCAATGAGTACAGCTTTCAAAATCGAACCCTCCACCAAATTTCAGCCAATTCGGACCATGCATTGACCAAAGTCAACACTGGTCAAACTTTCCTAGAAACCTTAATTATAGAATTTTCGTCTTTTTTTCCAGCTTCAGCAACTTCGTCCTTTTTCCCACATGAGAACTGCTTCTCAGATGCTCATATCCAATCAGAGGAGGAGATGTGTGTGATGAGTGAGTGAGTGAAATGCTCTCCAATGTGGACTGTATATATATCCATCATTAAGGTGTGTGACACATCTGCTGGGGGTGTAAAACCTTAAGGCCGACGTGCACATATTTGAAATTATTAAAAATAAATTCAAAATAAATGTTCCACTCATTAGATTAAGATCAATTTCATATCGATCTTACACATCTCCGAAAGAGGAACCCAATAAAAATATTGGTATCTTCATCTGAGCATCACAACATGGAGTTTGGACCTAGTTGTCCAATTTTAACAGCCATACATCTGTTGCGATGTCAACACCCTCAGTCAGTTCATGGTGGAACCAAGGAGGGCACATTCAGCAGCAGCCAAGCATGTTCTCAGGTACATATGAGGAACAAACGAGCATGGATTAAGATACACCCGAGGCAATGACATTAGAATGAGTGGGTTCACTGATGCAGATTGGGCTGGAAGATCAATAGATCGGAAAAGTACCAGTGGGTACTGTTTCAACTTTTGATCAGGGATGACTTCCTGGTGCAGTTGGAAACAAAAGTCAGTAGCTCTGAGCTCAGCTGAGGCAGAATATATGGCAGCCAACACAACTTTGTGTGAAGCCATATGGCTTAGGAAGTTACTTGTGAATCTACTCAAGGAAAAGATGGAATTGACCAACATTCTATGTGATAATCAGATTTGCATCAAACTCTTTGAGAATCCCGTGTTTAATGATCGGTCGAAACACATTAACGTCAGGTGTCATTTTATTAGAGGCTGTGTCCAACGGGGAGTCGTACAGTTGCAGTACACTTCGACAGTAGAACAGGTGGCAGACATCCTTACTAAGGCTCTGAGAAGAACAAAGTTTGTTTATTTCATAGATAGATGGGGATGATCAAGAATCCGTTTCAGTAGCAGAAATGGACAAGTGCAAAATTTGAGAGGGAGCTGCAGTACAAATGAGGCAGTGACAGTGGCAGTGTCATGGGTAGCAGTACAAAAGGTAGCATCACAACAAATGAGGAGCAACAACCAAGCATCAACAACACACAGGATGTTTCAAAAGTCAGAGTAGTATGCAACAGGCAAATTACTAGAACACTTTCCTCGCTAAGAGTGAGTGTTGATTTTTGTAGCATCAGAAAGTGATCTAAGTCTCATTTTTGGTGAGGAGGCTTGGACACCAGCATTCCAAAGAACCTAGAAACCGTTTGTGGAAATTCCACTCGGTTCATGTTTTATTAAAATAATTAATTATTTTAATGGGGACCCTAAGTCTAAACTTAGGGAAATTAAATAATTAATGGGTATTAATAAAACAGAGTGTGAATCTTCTAGAGAATGAA
The DNA here is from genome assembly GCA_034641835.2 of Pinus albicaulis. NCBI lineage: Eukaryota > Viridiplantae > Streptophyta > Pinopsida > Pinales > Pinaceae > Pinus > Pinus albicaulis. Next base: position 775,109,122 of record CM076581.1, read on the forward strand.
GATCAAGACAAGATTTAATCTTAGCCATTGATTAGACTTCTAATCTGGGTCGTCGATTTATCAATGAGAAGATTATAAAGGAAGGCTTAAGGGCCATTTGGAAAGTAAGCCGAGCAAATACTCAGTAACCTGAGGGAAGTTGATTCTTCAGAAGTTAGAATTCGATTTTTGAGGGAGAGTTGTAGGGCGAAGGAAGAGGATGGTTTCAACAGTAGTCAGAGCTCGAGGATGAAGGGCGCAGAATAGCTGAAGGACAGAGATAGCGCAAAGGTGACGCAGAGAGACAACGCAGAGGGATAACGCAGTGATGCCATAGTCCTCACGCAGTCTTTGTGCAGAGGATTACACAGAGTTGATGCAGTGAAGGCCAGAGGGCCTCTCGGGTGTCAGAACTTCTCCGGAGGTCAAGGGAAAAATACCTCGGGTGTTTTCTTGGATATTTCTCAGTTATTCTGCCAGGCATTCCTTGTAAAGAAATTGTTGCTGAAGATTAATATATAAACCCTCATCTGCTGCACCGGTTTTCCCACATTGGGTTTTTCTAGGGATAATTGTCTAAAAATAACTGTGTTGATGTGATTGTTTCTTGTGCTTGTATTTCACTGTTCTTTTCTCTACATGTACTTGTGTGATAACTGTAGTAGAATTTATTTCAGAATTTGCTGAAGGGTTAATTGTAAATAACTTATTGTGAAAAATAAGTAGGAGAAATAAATCAGTAACTGTAGTAGTATTTCAGATTTGAAATTTTCACACATTGGCCCTTATAATATTGTTCCCCAAATTGTTAAACACCAAACCAAGTTGGCCTTTGATTGCATCAATGAGCTTAAAACCAAGAAAGCACAAATAAATCTAGAAATGGCATATATTGTGGGTGGCCAAACTTCTTCTAATACCCCTTGTCACCTCTCTTTGTTGAATCCTCAATCATGGCTCCAAGTTTTCATGTTCCATGCATGCTACCTTCTTCTCCATCCACTCCCATTCCTACAAATGTGAGCACTAGAGGTCATAAGGTACACTTTTTTTTTAATTTCTTGCACACATCTTGTTGCCCAACCTAGCTTGAAGAACTTAGGTTGGAAAAAGAATGCCCATAGTGAAGCAAGGAAGGCCACTTCTAATTTTCTAGTACTGTTGTGACATCCCTTTCCATAGTGCCAAAAGCCCTTATTGGCAATCTATGATTGATGTAGTTGCTGTTGCATTAAAGAGGTTCAAAGCTCCTACATTTGAGAGCCTTAAGACATATTAAAAATTGGAAAGCATTGATGATATCACCTTTATTGTCATGGGCAAAAATAGGGTGCACCATCATGAGTAATGGATGGACAGATTAGAGGAACATAAATTTGATAAATTTCCTTGTATATTGCCCAAAGGGAACACTGCTTCTTTAATTAGTGGATGCATCGGCAAAGTTAAGAGTGCTTAACTGATTTGTGAAATGATGGAGGAAATTGTTGAGGAAGTGGGAGAACAAAATATTGTACAAATTGTCCGTGACAATGCAGCTAATTTATATGGCTTCAGGTCAACTTTTTGAGCTTAGACACTCCACCACATTTTGGAGCTCTTTTGTTGCACATTGCATAGATTTAATGCTTAAGGACATTGGGAAACTTGCATGGATACGAGAGGCCATGGATAAGAAAAAATCCATAACCAAATACATCTGTGATCACAAAAATGTTCTCCATGCAATGAGAATATACACTAAAAGAAAGTAACTTGTTTTTCTTGCAGTGACCAAATTTGCAACAAATTTCATCTCCTTGCAACCCATGGTTGAGAAATAGGTAAATTTCAAGAGGATGTTTCTAGGACTTGAGTTGATGGCATCTAAATATGGAAAAACCCTTAAAGTTATCGAAATTGTTTCTCTTGTGTTTAATGATGGTTTTTAAAAAGATGTTGATATGATGTGTTGGACTTAAACTTTTTCAATGTTCACTGGTTCAATTTCGAAGTCAAACTTCATTTAGTTTTCAAATTTTGTTTAAACTTAAAAATCAAATTGAATTTTATCTTTTAGGATGGTTGATGGTGAAAAATCCACTCTGGGTTTCATTTATGAGTCAATGGTTATCTCCAAGGAGGTCATCAAAAGAAGATATATGGAGGAGGAGGCCAAGTATATGCCTCTTTGGGGTATTATTTATAAGAGTTGTGTGAAGATTTCAAAACTAAAATCCTATTGCAGAAACTGGTATTATTTCTTCTAACTGATAAATTAATTATTTAGTTTATTGCTACGAGAACATCGAAATAAACACACTGCAACCTTCACAAATAACACTGCAGAGATAAGTAGCACTGGAAACTATGAAAATACTGGCACACACACATAAAATGACAAGGGTCTTGGGGCATACTGGTGTCAAAGGTCTGTGTCATAGTCATGGTATTTGTCAATTGAAGATCTAGAAGAAGAATTACTTTCGGGTTTTCCTTTCCAAGAAGGAGAGGTTTTGGCCCTGGCTTGAAGAGCCAAAATTCTGTCTCTTGTGTTATTGATAATTGACTTGATGAATAACATAATAAGCTAATGAAGATAAGGTCTAAGTAAAAGAAGCATGACAAGTATAACACAAGCAGTTATCAAGTAAGAGAATTGAATTAAACTCTGCCCTACCAAATTCTCAACATGGTATCAGAGCTAAGGTGCTAGAAAGGGCTATTCGACAAGAAGACACTCAATTACCAAGAAGATCAAGGATCAATTTTCTAGAACGAAAAAGTCAGATATCTACATTAAAAGGTCAATCTTCAGATTCTAAAGAGGCAGGTTGCAGAAATTAGAAAGCCATATCAAGAAGATCAAGGACACCGTATAGAAGCCATCACCATCAATAACTATTTGGTGTTGAAATCAAATCAACATTGTTGGAGTCACCATCAAGCCATCATCATCAAGGATTCAAGTATCTTAATGTCCCCATTTGAATCTGTCAAAATGGCTTTTTGCAAAGAAAACAACAAATTGTCTGGGACTACAAACTTTCTTGCATGGAAGAAAAAGACAGATTTAATTTGATTGAAAATGAAGTTATGGATTACGTTAAAGGGTCAGTGAATAAACCCTCAAAGGAAGATACTCAAGCTTATGCCAAATGCATGAAGGGAGACATAAGAGCCTAGAGGATTCTTATAGAATCCATAAAATACTCTCTTATTCCCTATGTATCCAAATTAGAATCTTTAAAAGAAATATATGAGAAATTGGTGGAGCTATTCTCTGTAAATACTGCAGGAGAAGTAATATCTCTAAGACAAGAACTATATAAGTTGAAGATGTCAAGAGAGGAAGGAATAATTTCACACTAAATGCGAGATCAACTACAGGAAATGGGAGAAGCAATGTCTGACAAAGAAATGACTACAGTGGTGCTAAATGCTCTACTGGAGGGATGGGTAAACTTCACTTCTAGTATCTATGGGAAGAAAGAAGCAACACCATTCCAAGATCTATGGTCTCTATGTAAATAGAAGAGACTAGACTAAAAGTCAAAATTGTTACTGGAACGAATGAAGAAAATCAAACCTATGCTGCCATGTCAAGGAGGAAAGGTAAATTTGGTACGTTTGGTCCTAAAAAGAAAAGAAAGAACATGGATAAGATACGATGCTATGGATGTAATGAACTTGGGCACTATAAAAAAGATTGTCCTAAATCCAACAAGGACAAGAGGAAAAAGGAGGAAGCCGATGTTGCTGGAGAAGTAGAAGAACTTGATTCAAAGAAGTTTAAGAAAGAAGAAGTGAAAGATCTCTATTATGATTGAGATCATCTTCCTCTTTAAGAGGTATCCGTCGGTTGTAAAATAGTATGTTAGGAAGCATTGCATATTAGATAGATGCATTAGTTTAAATTAGCATCATAGAAGCATTACAAGTAAGGAGTACTGTTCATAGGAGGATGTCAGAAAACATTAATGTAACATTTATGCTATGAAATAAAATGACTCCTGGAACCTCATTGTAAAGAGGAAGTTATCTGAATCATGGGTCATCGTTCATTAATCAATATGGAGATAGGTGCTAACATTTTTCTAATTAAATCCAATTGGATTTAATGGCTAGAAATAAATAGCATTGGAAAATGAGAAAATACTAGCACACACACACATAATATGACATCGTTATTTTTGGACAATTGTCCCCGAAAAAACCCAACTTGGGAAATCCAGTGCAATAGCTGAGGGATTTATTATTAGGCAGCAACTAGAAAATCTGAGTACAATAATTTGGATGCCGAATCTAGCAATCCTATAGAGAAAAATACTGGGAAAAATTCTAGTGAGGAATTTTCTTCACCCCATAGGAAAATCCGACACTGAAGACTAGCCTTTGAAACCCTCTACGAATTGCCCTGCGTCACCCTCTGCGTGGGCTCTGAACAAGCTCTAATTCGTATGACCTGGATCTCAATCTGAGCTGCTTCCTTTGTTTGCCACTAACTCTGGAAACGCTTCTCCCGGTCTTTGCAAAATTCTTCTGCCATCGGAACATTGAAATGACTTCCCGAATCTGCAAATCGAACTGCCTTTAGAGGCTATTGTGCAGTCCTTGCGTTAGCCTCACTGGGGCTCTTTTGCCTCTCTGCAAATGCACCCGCTGGATCTAGGAATCTTCCTCCAACCTCATTGTCCCTGCCCTTCACTCACTGCTTTGATCTTTGGCTCTCCGACAACTGTTGTTGCTCTCTGGAAATCGATCTGCCAAGGAAATCGAACTTCTAGTGTTTATGGTGTGCCTTCTCCAAGTTCCCATCGACTTCCTCTTATAATCCACTGTTGGAGCACCAACGACCAAGATTAAAACTTAATCAATGGCTAGGATGATCTTGGAGTCGATTCGTGTGAGTTTCTAGATGATTCACACCTTGACTTAATTAGTCTTGATTAATTAACCATATTCCCTAAGTTTAGACTTAGGAAATATTTAAAAATTGGTTAATAATCTAATCAAGCCATCTCTAGGTGAAATTTCCAGAAACAATTTCTAGGTTTTGGAGATCTCATGTATTCTAGCCTCTCCACCAAATTTTGTGGCTAGAACACATCCGATGCTGCAAAAATTAACAAGTTGGGACATTCAATTTCATTCCCATTTACATGCTATTGGGTATTTTTAAAAGTCAACATATTTTAATGATAAGTCCATATTTAGTGAGGATGAGGAAGTTGGTAAAGGGAGCATGGCATGAAAGGTGCATCCTTGATCAAGAAACCCAAAGTCACATCCTTTCCCAACTCCAAGTTTATAAGATGCCTTCAAAAGTTCAAATTGTTTATCTATGTTAGTGCTATATGTAGAAGTACTAAGATGTTGCCTAGTACCTTTGAAGGCTTGATCACAGTTCTTTAAATTTACTTTATTTTCTTTGTTTATGTGAAATGTTTTATGAAATTTTATTATCTTGATTCTTTTAACTTTTAAGCTTTTAACCTTTTTATCATCTCCGGTTGTAACTTTTGAACCCTTGCCACTTGCTAGGTCTATGGTGGAAAAACTTTGGTAGGGATACTCGAGACTTTAAGGAATTTTCCATTAGAATCTTAGCCTGTATGCTTTAGATTGTGAGTGATACTTGAGCATGTTTGAGAAATATATTCCAAGAGGTGTAATTGATAACATAAAAGCGCTTAAAAGACCTTTTTTTGTCCATTTCAATCTTTGGCTTCGCAACAAGCAATTACTTGGTGAGCCATTGAGAAACACTGAACTTAGCTTTGTTTATCTAAGGTTTGATCATTTGAATGTGAAGAATTGACTTAAATTTTAAAGCTCTAAAGTTTAATTCACATTTCAATGTATCATGTTGATGATAGATTTGGATCATTTAGGTATTGCCCTTGTGAAAATTCCACAATGGGAATCCCTACTGCAACAATCTGATGTTATTTCTTCCACTTGTTAATCCAAATACAAGTTATTTACGGTGTTACATAGTAAACATCGAAATAAATACAAATGCAATCTTCACAACATAAAAAATATTGCTGAAACAAGAAATGAGCAAGAAAGAAATAAACACACACACATACACTGTTGTTTTTGGACAATGTCCTCGGAAAACCCCAATGCGGGAAAACCAGTGCAACAACTGAGGGTTTGTATTATTATGTAGTAGTTTCTGAGTACAAGTCACTGGATGCCCAAACTGGCAGTAGTTTCTGAGTACACTTTCACTGGAAAATTTGACACTGATTTGACTGGAGATGAGCCTTCTGTGATGTCTCTGGGTCTGCCCACGCAGTCACTGTGTCACTGCTGTTGGGATTGCGATGCACCTCCTCCTGATCTCTTGCTCACTGTAAACATCGACCCTCTGGCCTCTCGGTCTCACACCCCCACTCCGGCACTAGATCTCGACTGTTCCCTAGTAGAATTTCAGACTCCCTCTGAAGCTCTGTGCTGTCACAATGTAGCTCTGCGCTACCTCTCTGGACTTCTCTCTGCCTTATCTGCCTTGCACTCTTCGGATCAGGAAAAGCTTCCTCCGACCATTATCCTTGTCCCTCACTGCAAGAAATCACTTCGATCTTCCTCCGACAACTGGTGTGCTGCTCTCTTGAGAAATCGATCTCTAGATCTCTTACTCGATGTATATTCCAAATGCTTGATGCAGGGGCATTAGGCTCAAGAAAATCCTTTGTATTTTAATAGACATAGGGGTCTTGTGTTTTCAAAAGAATATGAATTTCTTATGTAATTATTAATGTTTTTGAGTGATTTTAATGAGAGATATTAAGTATTGTGAGGAATTTGTAAATGTTCCCAAATAATTGGAGAACATGAGAGAATTAGGATAGTTTAGATTCCATAGAGAATGAGAGATTTGAGAATTGATTGTAAATCTTAAGTTATAATCAGTTTCATGATTTTATGGGATTAAAGAGGATCCTTAGGGAGAAAGGATAGATTTTAGGACTTTGAGGATTTTGAGGAATTTGTTGAGATGATGGAGGATCTGAACCTAAATTAGTTCAGATTATTCTGTATAAAAATAATAAGCCTCAAAGGCAAAAGACGGTAGACAGAGACAATAGTAGAGATTTAGGTTTTGGACAAACAGAGGTTTTGTTGTAAGCCTACAGGCAATTTTGACAGAAACACCATTTATCAGAAAATCAGGCCCGAGGGAAGAAGAAACCTGTGTAATTACTTGCGATTGTTTTCTGAGTTATTGATTGTGTATGAGGAATGTTTTGATCTATGAACATGTTTGATAAAACTCTGTAATAGGGTTTAGAATGGAGGTTCTGCATACCATTGCAAAAATTGTTGTAAATGTCGAGACAGGGTATAATGTCTTGAGCTGAGGTGCATAAAGGTTTTGTATATATATCTGAGAAGATTAGATGAGGTTGCATTTGTTAAATTCAGTCATCAATCACTGAAAGGATCGATGACACAGAAGCGAAATGCTTTTGTTTCAATTCAGCATTTGGATACAGAAATACATTCGATCGAATAGTGAAATTGGATCAGTGCCAGAATGAAGACTAATGGGGTCGTCAACAGAGAAGTAATTTTCTGTTTGTCGAAGTTACATTGACTCACATCAGTACAGAGTAAGGTTCAGATTTGAATGGCTGAGAGTTGAATTGGAGTCGATATGGAGCTTGGAATTAGAACGAAGAGACAGCAGAAGCAAAGATCAAAAGAAGCTGGAACCGTGAAGAGGGTTTCGTATAGAAGAGGAGGAACAACGAAGAAAACCTAACTGTCTGTGGAGAGTGCGCAAGAGTATTAAGGAACCATGAATCAACATGGTATGGAACTGTGAGTCAATGGTGGAAAATGGAACAGTAAAGGTGGGTTTAGAAACCACTAATGGTTTTCGCGTAGCATTAAGGTGGTAAGCGGAAATCATTGAAACGAACGCGATAGTGTTCATCGATTGACACGTGGCATCGGCGGTAACTTAAAACCGGCCATTTCACGTGAGTTTGAAGAATTAAACCTTATGCAAGTTTGTTATGCGATCACCGTCGGATCATTGAGTTGGAGCGTGATATATTGTCAGTCGTCGGATGAATGGGTGTGTTGAAATGAAAATGGGCCCATATATGGTTTAATATGCAAATGGAGCATCGACGGAAAGGGTAAGTAATAACGTGTTTGTGTTAACTTTATAACATTTAAGTTTGGAAATATTATGGGTAGGCATGGTCCATAAAGTTTATGATTTGAAGGTATTGTGGATATACAGGGTAATAGACATTAATCAAAGTTCCGATACGGTGAGTAATAAGGTGGGTCCAGAGATTTGGACTATTGACATTTGTGAGTTTTAACCAAAGTTTATGATTTGACAATGTTATGATATGCGGTGAAATGAAAGTGTGGGCCGTAACCATTTATGTGGTTTATTTGAAGTTTAACCATAGAACTGAATGATAAGCGGATATGGTTCATACAAATATAATATAATTTCTATTATATTTCTGTTATAATAGAAATGAATGGAGAAAGGGTCTAGCACAAGTGTAATTAAACTTTGGATAAGGTAAGACATGCGGGAACATGTGTTGGGTTAATATGCAGGTGGATATTGCATGAATTCGAAGAAAATACATTGTGGGTTTTAAACCATAGGGTATGAGAAAGGAATGTTAATTCCAAATTAATAATTCTCTTTGGGTTTTAAACTAAAGTTCAAGGAAATATCAAAATGGGTTTTGGTGTATGGTTTTAACCATAAATTTGAAATAGCTTCCACATTAGAGTTTGTCTCAAGATGAGGACTATTTTGGGAAAAAAAAATGTGAAATGAATTTTTACATGGAGAATGTGGGTTTTGCTGCTTAGTCAGCATCAATGCCCATCAAGTTCCTTCTTATAATCTCTCGTTGACATATCAACGACTAAGATTAAAACATAATCAAAGGCTAAGATTAACTAGGAATCGATCTGTGTCTTTATCTAGAAGATTCACACCCGATCTAATTAATACAATTTAATTAATTACATTTTCTAAGTTTAGACTTAGGAATATAGTAAAAATGGTTAATTATTTTAATTAAATCCTCACCGGGTGGAATTGCCCAAAACACACTCTCGGTATTGTGGAATGCATCTGTATTAGCGTCTCTGCAAAATCTTGAGGCTAGAGCACATCCGATGCTACAAAAATCAACACTCCCTCTTAGCGAGGAATGTGCTCAAGTGCTGCAACCTCCTGAAGCATCACTCTGACTTCTGCACCATCCCAAGTGCGCTGCTGCCCACCAAATACTGCGTAGTTTTCTCTACGCTGCGTCTGTGCTGCTGCTAACTCTGCATGTTGCTGTCAACTACTGCATCTGCACTGCAACTCTGTTGCTGTTGCCACTGCAACTTCCACAACTCCCTCTCATCTGCTACTGCTGCAACTGAGAGATGTCCATCACTGAACCAACTGTGTTCAGATTGATGCACCTATCTACGTAGTTCTGACTGCTGCTAGCGTTTGCGCTGTCATTGAAGCCTTTGCGCTACTGCTGACTTTGCACTGTGCCAACAACACTGCTACCAACTCTGCTTTGCGCTGCTCAGTTCCCCATGCTGCTAACTATTGCACCTGCCACTTTGGCACCTGACTGCACCATCTGTCACTGGTTCTCTATGGGATCCCGTAGCAAGGTGATGATCCAAGAGGTGGACTCCTCAAGGATCCTGCCCATCTATAGTTCTCTGGAACTACAGTACTAGATCACCCCACCTCTCCCCTGGAGGTATATGGGCAATCATGGAAAAATCCTCTTCAATCTCAGTGGTAGTAGCTTTGTTAATTTTGGACAACTAGGTCCAAGCTCCATGTTGTGATGCTCACATGAAGATGCCAATATTTTTATTGGATTCCTCTTTCGGAGAGGTGCAAGATCGATCTAAAGATCATCTTTATTTGATGAGCAGAACATTTATTTTGAATTTATTCAAAATATGTGCAGGTCGGCCATAATTGAAATGTAGGCTTGAAGCCCCAGCGGATGTGTCACACACCCTCGCTGATAGATATATATAGGTCAACGTTGGAGGTCATTTTCACTCATCAATCATCACACATTCTCTCTCTGCATCTGAGTGGTTCGTTCATCACTTGGAGTCTCTTCTTCTCCACACGTGGGAAAATAGAGCAAAAGGATTTTCTGTTTTCGACCTAGGGTTTTCAACGCAGATTTGACCAGCGTTGACTTTGGTCAACGCATGGTCAAACTGACCCCAATCTTGGTCAAAATTCTGATTTCTCTAGTCCGCATTTTTTGGCACTGAAATTGAGGTTGATTGTTGACTTTGACTGGGCTGCGTTGACCTTTTGCTGCTGTTGTTTGCGTTGACCATTCACTGGGACAATGTTGACTTTCGTTGACTTTGGGTTGACTGGTATAGCTATCCGAGAGGGTTGTGTGACACTTCTGGTTGGCTGACCGTATTGAGACTTTGTTGGTTGAAGCATCTTGTTGACTACTGTAACGCACCTCACCACATATATTTCGCTGATCAAGTTAAGTACATTTTTGGTTTGTCTTCTGTTCTATCAACATTTTACTTTCTTGTTTATGTGATTGTTGTTTGATATTGGAGATAAAAAGTAAAGTTGCATCAAGCATAGAACATCTACGGAAATTTACATGGTATCAGAGCTAAGGTGAAGACAAAGCCCAAGTTTGTAGCAATCACCGAAGAAGAGCATGGGTACCTCAAACTATAATGGCTTTAAAGCTGATGACAAATTGATTGGGAAGGAAGACTTCCATGCCTGGAAGATGACTTTGGATCTTATGTTGGAAGACCAAGATGTCATGGAATATGTGCAGGGTAAAATCCAAGAGCCTCCATCCACTGCACCTGCTGCCACCAAGTCAAAATATAAGAAGGGGGAAATTAAAGCAAAGCTGATGATCCAGGATTCAATTCATAAGAGTTTGGTAGCCTACATCTCTGAGCTGGGCACATCTAAGGAGATGTATGATAAGTTGGTCAACATGTTCAAGGCCAACAATGCAAATCAAGTCCTTTTCTTCAAGAACCAACTGAAGAATCTGAAGAAAGGCAGGGATGAATCCGTTCAATCATATTTTCTAAAATTGATTGAAATCAGAAATAATCTTCTGGCCATTGGGGAGACAATGGCTGATCGAGAAATGGTTCTCACCGCACTTGGAGGTCTCTCCTCCAAAAGGCATGTATTCAATGCAACCATTCTCAATAACAATGTGATACCTGATTTTGACGAAGTACTATTGAGATGCGTACAAGAAGAGACAAGGATGAAGGAATATGAAAATGAAGGAAATGCTGCCTTCACTGCTCGTGCTAAGAAGAAGAATAATGGTGGTCCGAGGAACAAAGGAAGAGCAGGGGCCCAGGGAAAGAAAGGCAAATGTTACTCATGTCACAAGACCGACCACTGTGCTAGAGAATGCCCTTTCAAGAAGGATACTCCTGATGATGATGATAATAACAACAACTGGAGGAATGGCAATTAAAAGAACAATAGGTTCAAAGGAAAGAGGAAGGCTCCCTCTGGTGGAAATGGGAAACCTTACAAAAGGTCGAGAAATTCTAGGTATGAGGAATCTAATGTTGTTGATGATAAAAGAAATGAATTCATTCTTGTATCTGCACTCTCTGCTGCATCTCCACTCGACACTATGGATGTTTGGTTGATAGATAGTGGTGCCTCAAGGCACATCACTGGGTTCAGGGAAGCACTTTCTGATATGGTTGAGAAGGATGTTAATTTGAAAATTATCCTTGGAGATAATGCCACATATCCCGTGAAAGGGACAGGGACTGTGACCCTCCACTTGTCTCAAGGTCAAGTCCTCCGCTTGCAAGATGTACTATATGTACCTGATTTGAAGAACCTTGTGTCTATTTCTGCCATGGAAGACAAAGGTTTCAATGTGGCATTCGTTGATGGGAAGGTGTGCATTTGGAAGAAGAGTTTGAAGGAAGCTATCATGATTGGATTTATAGTTGATACACTCTACCAGGTTGGAGGAAGTCCACTGAGAGTGATGACATGTGATACTATCCAACAGACTGAACTATGGCACTGGAGGTTTGGACACCTTCACTACAAAGCCCTTCTCGAAGCAAGGAAGGTGGTGACGGGGATGCCCGAGTTCACAAATGATCATGAAGGTGTATGTCAGGGCTGTGTCGAAGGAAAGCATACAAGGGGACCTTTCCCCTCAAGCGCACAAAGACATCTGATGTCTTACAATTGATACATTATGATTTGTCTGGTATGCTGCTTGTGACATCCTTGGGAGGATGTTCTTATTATATAACGTTCATAGATGACTTCTCTCGCAAAACCTGGATATACTTCTTGAAGAAGAAGGATGAGGCTTTCATGTGGTTCCGTACCTTCAAAGCCTTGGTGGAAAATTCAACAGGGAAGAAGATCAAGATATTGAGAACCGATAATGGCACTGAATATGAGACGGATGAGTTTAAGAACTTTTGCAGAGAAGCTGGCATCAAGAGGGAGACCACAACTAGCTATACTCCTGAGCAAAATGGCATTGCTGAAAGAAAGAATAGGACCATTGTGGATGCTGCTCGTGCCATGCTATGTGACCAAGGTCTTCCAAAGTTTCTGTGGGGAGAAGCTGCGAACACTGCTGTGTACATTCAAAATCGATGCCCGCATTCCGCTCTTGGCTCCAAAACTCTCGAAGAGGTTTTCTCTGGTAAGAAACCTGACGTCTCACATTTTAGAGTTTTTGGATGTCCTGTTTATTTTCATGTACCAAAGAAGAAGAGGAGCAAGATGGATGCTTCTGGAAAGAAGGGAATGTTTGTGGGCTACAACGAAACTTCAAAGGCCTATAGAGTCTATGTGCTTGGTCAAAGAGAAGTGGAGATATGCCACGATGTTACCTTTGACGAAGATGCTTCCCTGCGGAAAGTAATCAATCTTCCAAGATTTGAGGAAGATCATGAAGCAAGGCCTGGAAATCAAGAAGAACTGAAGGATGAGATGATGCCCGATGTTGAAGGACCGATGGACCCTATTGATCTACCTCCTTCAATGAAGAGAAAACCATCATGGCTCAAGGACACTCTTGAGGATGTCGAGAGACATATGGCCCCAAGGGGGACATTCCTTGAAAGCAAGAAGCCGAATAGATACCAAGGGTATCTAGCAGCCATGAGTACAATAGTACAATTTGAGCCTGGATCTTTTGAGGAATCCGTAAAGCATCAAGTCTGGAAGGATGCTATGCACGAAGAATATGAGTCCATTATGAAGAATGATGTCTGGGATGTGGTTCCGAGACCAGAGGACAAAGCAGTTGTCACCTCGAAATGTCTCTAGAAGATCAAGCATGGACCTATTGGTAGTGCTGAAAAGTTCAAGGCAAGATTCGTTGCCCATGGCTTCTCTCAAAAGGAAGGCGTAGACTATGATGATATATTCGCACCTGTGGCCCTTGCTGCTACGCAAGGTTGGAATCTTTATCAGATGGATGTGAAGACCGCATTTCTGCATGGGGTGATAAAGGAAGAGGTGTATGTGGAGCAACCTCTGGGGTTCGAAGTCCAGGATCGGGACACCCATGTTTGCAGGTTGAAGAAAGCCCTCTATGGGTTGAAGCAAGCACCTAGAGCTTAGTACGAGAGGATAGATAACTACCTGATGAAGCTGGGCTTCACTCGTAGTAACGCTGACTGGAACCTTTACTTCAAGGTTGATAGAGAAAAGCCTCTCATTTTGGTGCGGTATGTGGACGACCTCTTCCTGACAGGTGCTGACCCTCTCATTCATCAGTGTAAGAGGGAGCTCGCTGCTGAGTTCGAGATGAAGGACCTAGGACTGATGCATTACTTCCTAGGCCTGGAGGTCTGGCAGAGACCTGGTGAGATTTTCCTTTCTCAAGGAAAATATATTGTGAAGCTTCTGGAAAGATTTGGAATGGTGGACTGTAAGTCCGCGTCGACACTGATGGAGCTCAACTTTAAGAAGTTGAGTGGCAGCGCTGCTGGGCCCATGCTAGCAAATCCTACTGAGTATTGTCAACTCGTAGGGGCCTTGATGTTCTTAGTGAACACCCATCCGGACGTATGTTTTGCAGTGAACACTTTGAGTCAACATATGGTTGAACCTCATCACATTCACTGGGTTGGTGCCAAGAATCTGTTGAGATATCTTTGGGGCACGATAAACCATGGGCTGAGATACACTTCCAGGAGCGTGACACTCCATGGATATATTGATGTAGATTGGGCTGGCAGTGTGGTGGATCGCAAGAGCACATCTAGATGCTGCTTCACACTTAGGTCTGCTTCGATATCATGGATGAGCAGGAAGCATAAGTAGGTGGCTTTTGGGCACCGCTGAGGCCGAATACATTGCAGCGAGTATGGCTTGTTGTGAAGCAGTCTGGTTGCGAAAGCTCTTCAATGAGCTGTTCGGGCATGTGCTAGATACTACCGTGATACTCTATGATAACCAGAGTGGGATTTGGTTGTCTGAGAATCCCGTGTTCCACGATCGATCCAAGCAGATTGATATCAGGTACCACTTTATTCGGGATATGGTACAACGAGGCGCCGTAAGGCTCGATCATATAGGAACTGATGAGCAGGTCGTGAACATTCTCACAAAGCCCTTGGGGAAGGTCAAGTTCCTAACCTTCCGTGAGAATTTTGGTATCGTGGAACGACCCTATGCTGAGGGTCCTGTTGGACGATGAGCTCTTGGAGCTCTGGGGGGCTTTGGGGATCGCTTCTCGGAGCTATAAGCACTCACGGGGCTAGGCTTGCCGAACCTTGTGGTACTTCTGCCCCACCATTATGATGTTGAGTTAGTTCACCTCTCATGACTTGTGCCCCGCATGCATCCTACCCATTGAGTCCCGAACTCATGGGAAGTACCTCTCATTTGGCTAGTGAGGTGGGAAAAGCTAGAGACCATTAGCAAAGACCGATGGACGCATCGGAGATTGCCGTACTCTCTATGTCTAGGTGGTACGTGTCCAACCACTTGATCTGGGATCAAGTCTAGTGAGGTTTTAGACCTCCAACTGACTTCGGGTCAGGTAAACCAACTTTGGGTTGGTATGTGACTCTTGTGAGTCCTATAGAGGTTTCAGACCTCTGGGTTGAATTTTTCAGCTGGGAATGATGTCTTTGTGACTGACCCACTTTTGTTCTGAAAGAAAGAAGCCAACAAAGCAAGTTACGGTGGGATGACGCACGATGTTTGGATGGCGCAGGTGGATGGAGTTCTCCCTAGTTGAGAGGGAGTGTTAATTTTGGAGAACTAGGTCCAAACTCCATGTTGTGATGCTCAGATGAAGATGCCATTATTTTTATTGGATTCCTCTTTTGGAGAGGTGCAATATCGATCTAAACATCATCTTGATCTGATGATCAGAACATTTATTTTGAATTTATTCAAAATATGTGCAGGTCGGCTAGAATTGAAATGTAGGCTTGAAGCCCCAGTAGATATGTCACACACCCTCATTGATGGATATATATATGTCAACGTTGGAGGTCATTTTCACTCATCAATCATCACACTTTCTCTCTCTGCATTTGATTGGTTCTATCATCACTTGGAGTCTCTTCTTATCCACACGTGGGAAAACGCAGCAAAAGGATTTTATGTTTTCGACCTAGGGTTTTCAGTGTAGATTTGACCAGCTTTGACTTTGGTCAACGCATGGTCGAACTGACCCCAATCTTGTTCAAAATTTCGATTTCTATAGTTTGCATTTTTTGGCACTGAAATCGAGGTTGACCATTGACTTTGACCGGGCTGCGTTGACATTGATTGGGACAGCGTTGACTTTCGTCGACTTTGGGTTGACTGGTATAACTGTCCGAGAGGGTTGTGTGATACTTTTGGTTGGCTGACCGTATTGAGACTTTGCTGGTTGTAGCATCCTGTTGACCGTCGTAACGCACCTCACCACATATATTTTGTTGATCAAGTTAAGTACATTTTTGGCTTGTCTTCTGTTGATCTACTGGTATGTTCTATCAACATTTTACTTTCTTGTTTATGTGATTGTTGTTTGATATTGGAGATAAAAAGTAAAGTTGCATCAAGCATAGAACATCTACGAAAATTTACAAGCTTGCTGATCCTGCTCCTCCTTCTCCTTCCGAAGAGGACGCTGAGAACTGAAGTGGCCCATCTCACCACATCGGAAACACTTGATCTTTGAAATGTCCTTCTTTTGCCTACGCTGCTCTTGCTGCCCCTTTGATGCGAGGGCTGCATTTTATTCTTCCTTTACTTCTGCTTTCTGCCCACTTTTGTTGCTGCCATCCAGTCTGCTCTTTACTAAATCATGCCTCATCTCTTCTTGTTGGAGAGCAGCCCACATCCCCTCCCAATCCGACAATTTTTCTCTACCTAGAATACTCTCGACGAAAACTTGCCACTCTTCTGAGACGCTATTCAGGGCTAATCTCACCATATTCGTAGCCTGAGGCACTGACCCTACAATTGCCAGCTAATCCGGACTTTCTGAAGCTTCATAAGGGAGGGATCTAAGTGCTCCCCCTTCTGCATCCTCGTGGATCTCATCTTCTCCAAGTACATCTTCCACTGCGCGGAACATCCTTGATAAAACGTGGCCAATGCGTCCCACATTTCTTTGGCTGTGCCTTTGCCTTCTATGTGAGATACAATGTGATCTCTCACTCCGTCGAGGATCAACATCTTGGCCTTTGCCATATCCTTCTTGTAAGCTTTCAATGGATCCGGATTTGCGGGGACAACTACCACATTATCTATGAAAGTTTCTGGATCATGCTCATCTAGAAGGAAGGAGATCCTTTCCTTCCAGATAACATAGTTGGAGGCACCCTCCAATCGATCCTGATCTCTCAACCCAGTTGCTGCCATCTCACCAACCAAATGTCAAACTGCCTCCTCTCTCCTCTGTGCAGTTGCTGACTGGCTCTATGCACTCCCTGTTGGAGTAAACAGTTCTTCTCCCGGCTACTGCTGCTCTGTAGTGAGAAATTGAATTCCTTGGCTCGAAATTCTGAGGAAGAAATTCCCTCAGTATGTGCCCTTCTGTCCTCTTCTGATGCTTTTCTGTCCCAACAAATTGCTGCAAAAAACTGCGACCTAGTTGAAGATATGCTCAACGCTGAATCTGCTGCACTGCTCCCTCTGCTTCTTTCAAGATCTCGATCCAGAAAATTTACTCTTTGTCGACTCACTTAGAGAAGTAATTTTCCAAGAAAATCAAGCTTTCTCGGCCAATGGACTGCGCAACCCTTCTAGGGTTCGATCTGCTGCTTACGCAGTCCTTCGAACTCGTCCTTCTGCTCAACGCTGGTCTCTTCCTGTTCTACTCTCCTGCTTCATCGACTCTTTGATACCATGTGAAAATTACACAATCGGAATCCCTACTGCAACAATTTGATGTTATTTCTTCTACTCGTTAATTCAGATACAAGTTATTTACGGTGTTACACAATAAACATCGAAATAATTACAACTGCAACCTTCACAACATAAAAAATACTGCTGAAACAAGAATTGATCAAGAAAGAAATAAACACACACATATACACTGTTGTTTTTGGACAATGTCCCTGGCAAAACCCAATGCGAGAAAACCAGTGCAACAACTGAGGGTTTGTATTATTATGCAGTAGTTTCTGAGTACAAGTTAGTGGATGCCCAAACTGGGTATCCGATACAGAGATAAAACTGGACAAAAAGATAGTGAGAAGATCTCACACAGTCACTGGAAAATCTAACACTAATCTGATTCGAGATGAGCCTTCTGCGCTGTCTCTGGGTCCGCCCACGCAGTCACTACATCACTGTTGCTAGGACTATGCTGCACCTCCTCCTGATCCCTGCTCGTTGGAAACTTCGACCCTCTAGTCTCCCGGTCTCACACACTGGCTCTGACACTAGATCTCGACTGTTCCTCGTCAGAATTTCAAACTCCTTCTAAAGCTCTGTGCTGCCACATCGTAGCTCTGCGCTGCTTCTGCGTGGCATTGCGCTGCCTCTCTGGACCTCTCTCTGCCTTCTCTGCCTTGCACTCTCCAGATCAAGAAAAACTTCCTCCGACCATTATCCTTGCCCCTCACTGCAAGAAATCACTTCGATCTAACTCCGGCAACTGATGCGTTGCTCTCTTGAGAAATTGATCTCTAGATCTCTTACTCAATGTATCTACCAAATGCCCATCAAGCTCCTTCTTATAATCTCTCATTGACATATCAACGATCAAGATTAACACATAATCAAAGGCTAAGATTAATTGGGAGTTGATCCATGTCTTTATCTAGAAGATTCACACCCGATCTAATTAATACAATTTAATTAATCACGTTTTCTAAGTTTATACTTAGGAATAAAATGATTAGTTATTTTAATTAAATCCTCTTCGGGTGGAATTTCCCAAAATGCTTTCTGGGTATTGTTGAATGCATGTGTCTTAGCCTCTGCAAAATCTTGAGGTTAGAGCACATCCGATGCTACAAAAATCAACAGCCCTGAACATGGAAGACGAAGAGCTATAAATAGATAAGGATCATAATTCTACTTGAATTCAATTGGAGGAGGCTCCTCTTTTTAGCCTTCAAGACTTGGAGAACCTTGAGGGTCAAATTGTCAAAGACATGGGAGAATTTGTTTCTTAACTTTACTATTATGGAATTCAATGTTTAGTATCTAGTTAACTTTTATAAGCAGATGTGTCCAACTCTTAATTTGAAGTCTGGACTTGCATTATGGATGATATATCTATTCATTTGTGAAATTTTGGTCATATATTGATATTTTGCATTATATGGACATGGCTTTATTGAAAACAATGTTAAATGCTTTTCTTAATTCAAAATATGTGTATATCTTTATTTTTTAGTATTTGTTGATCTTTTCCCAATTTTTTCCCAAGGCTTATCAAACTCTTCCCTCTTTTGGCTTACTGATTTTTTGTTGAGCCCAACTTTCTATTGAGTCATTGATTTTAAATTGAGTTTGTTTTTTTGTTGTAGTGCCAAGATTTCTACTCTATTAGAAGATATGGAGAGTGGAGCTAATACCTTTCTTGATTTTGGAGCTTGTAGATCATGGAGGGACTAGTTTGATTAATCTCAAGCTTGGTGTGATACCTTTCTTGGAAGTAGACTTAGCTATTGTATCCTTGATCTTCCATGGAGGTCTTGGTGTTTTCATTGATGCTAGAGTTGAAGACTTTGGTTTGTGGATTCAAAGTCTTGGATGGACATGCAGATTAGAGGCTAGAGTTGGAGACTGGAGTTATCTTGCCATGCACTTGTGTGACACTGTGATGCAACATGGCAAATATTTGTAAACCTCAAGGAAGACAATAGTGTCAGTATGGAGGGCTTGTGTGATACAAGCTTGGTTTATGTGCCAAGGAGGACCTGCTAATGTTGATACTAGCATGTTGAGGATCTTTTTTGGAGTGATTCCTAGCTAATAACAATGTTCCGCCAAGACTCCGGTGTGGGGAGACGCGCAAGGAGGACATGTGGGATATTTTAGGGGTGCGGGGGGGCTTCAGGGTATATATATATATATACCCTGAAGTCTCCCCGCACCCCTAAAATTTCCCACACACACACACACACACACACAGATATATATATATATATATATATATATATATATATATATATATCAAGTTCATATTCAGTAATGAAAGCATAAATAGACTAATAGTAATACATTGAAATTTGATCCACCTCTCCGACACTAGATCTCGATTGTTCCCCTTCAGAATTTCGGACTCGCTTTGAAGCTCTGCGTTGCCACAACGTAGCTCTGCGCTACCTCTGCGTGGCACTGCGCTGCCTCTCTAAACTTCTCTTTGCCTTCTCTGCCTTGCACTCTCCGGAGCAGGAAAAACTTCCTCCGACCACTATCCCTGCCCCTCACTACAAGAAATCACTTCGATCTTCCTCCGGCAACTGCTGTGCTACTCTCTTGAGAAATTAATCTCTAGATCTCTTTCTCGATGTATCTTCCAAATTCCCATCAAGCTCCTCCTTGTAATCTCTCGTTGACTTATCAACGGCCAAGATTAAAAGATAATCAAAGGCTAAGATTAACTGGGAGTTGATCAACTTCTTTATCTAGAAGATTCACACCCGATCTAATTAATACAATTTAATTAATCACATTTCCTAAGTTTAGACTTAGGAATACATTAAAAATGATTAATTATTTTAATTAAATCCTCTCTGGGTGGAATTTCCCAAAACGCTTTTTGAGTGTTGTGGAATGCATGTGTCTTAGCCTCTCTGCAAAATCTTGAGGCTAGAGAACATCTGATGCTACAGAAATCGATAGCCCTAAACATGGAAGATAAAGAGCTAGAAATAGATAAGGATCACAATTCTACTTGGATTCAATTGGAGGAGGCTCCTCTTTTTAGCCTTCAGGACTTGGAGAACCTTGAGGGTCAAATTGTCAAAGACATGGGAGAATTTGCTTCTTAGCTTTACTATTATGGAATTCAATTTTTAGTATGTAGTTAACTTTTATAAGCAGATGTGTCCAACTCTTAGTTTGGAGTCTGGATTTGCATTATGGATGATATATCTATTCATCTGTGAAATTTTGGTCATATATTGATATTTTGCATTATATGGACATGGCTTTATTGAAATCAATGTGAAATGCTTTTCTTAATTCAAAATATGTGTATATCTTTATTTTTTAGTATTTGTTGATCTTTTCCCAATTTTTTCCCAAGCCTTATCAAACTCATCCCTCTTTTGGCTTACTAATTTTTTGTTGAGCCCAACTTTCTATTGTGTCATTGATTTTAAATTGAGTTTAATTTTTTGTTGAGCCCAAATTTCTATTGAGTCATTGATTTTAAATTGAGTTTGATTTTTTTTTGTACTGCCAATATTTCTACTCTATTAGAAGACATGGAGAGTGGAGCTAACACCTTTCTTGATTTTGGAGCCTTTAGATCATGGAGGGACTAGTTTGATTAATCTCAAGCTTGGTGTGATACCTTTCTTGGAAGTAGACTTGGCTATTGTATCCTTGATCTTCCATGGAGGTCTTGGTGTTTTCATTGATGCTAGAGTTGAAGACTTTGGTTTGTGGATGCAAACTCTTGGATAGACATGCAGATTGGAGGTTGGAGCTAGAGTTGTCTTGCCAAGCACTTGTGTGACACTGCGATGCAACATGACAAATATTTGTAAACCTCAAGGAAGACAATAGTGTCAAAATAGAGGGCTTGTGTGATACAAGCTTGGTTTATGTGCCAAGGAGGACCTGCTAATGTTGATACTAGCATGTTGAGGATCTTTTTTAGAGTGATTCCTAGCTAATAACAATGTTCCACCAAGACTTTGGTGTGGGGAGACGCACAAGGAGGACGTGTGGGAAATTTTGGGGTTGCGATGTGGGGGAGGGGGGACATTGGGTATATATATATATATATATATATATATATATATAATTCAAGTTCATATTCAATAATGAAAGCATAAATAGACTAACAGTAATATATTGAAATTTGATCCACACATAAAATTTAAATTTATAATTGAATTAAATACTGACATACATTGATCCATCCTCATCATTCATTTTGATACATACATCATTCATAGGACATACTCATCATTCATCCATACTATGAGATTCAATAATGAAATATTCAAATACATTAATCCATATCATTCATCATTTTACAATCTACATTGATTTAACAATTAAATTCATCATTCATCACTCTAGAATCTAAATTGAAAGAAAAACATACTAGTATATTAGTATTACTCTTTACTGTATACTAGATACTGAAGTTTGAACACCAAAATAGTAAATTACTAAATTCAAAATTTATATAACTCAAAGTCTCAAACTAAAAAATAGTTAAGTGTGGGTCAAGAATCAGCTTGAGGTCATCAATATCTAGTGTCACAACTCAAAAGTTAAAACTGAAAAGTAAAAATGGACACTGAAAACAAAATCAACATCAAGGACTCAATCTCAATGATTGATCCTCTATATCCATCTGTTGCAGGAAGTCATTGGGACCATCAATGAGAATGTCGCTATCTAAGTCAGAGTCACTATTGAGTAACCAATGAAAATCCAACCAAGCTATGCTACAACTCATCTGGTCCATCCTCATCATCTATTTGTGCACTATCGTCTAGATCCACATCCCATCGTGTTGCTAGTCCCCTCCAATACTCCGATGTCTTCCTATGTGCAAGACGTAGAGAACCGTGCACTGCAACTAGCTTCTTTGCTCTCCTAGGGGAAAGTCTATTCCTTTTGAGGGGGGACACCCAAAAGCACCCCTTTTGGGGAGTCGTGCCCCTCACACTAGGGAAATGCACCCCCCTGTGTCTCCCTACAACTCCCCAAAAAGGGTGTGTGGGGAAACGCACCCCTAGACGTCCCCTTGTCCTGGGTGCATGGGGTATGAGAGGTGCGTGCACCCGACCCTGGGAGACGTGTCCTCATGGAACACCGGCTAATAGTTGGTGGCCAAGGTTTTCTTATGGTTTCCCTAGACAGGGTTAGAAGAGCTCAATTTATACTAGCTTTGCGATAAAGTTGTGGTATGTACTTGTACTTCATCTTTTATCTGTATATGAATGTTCCAACTATCCAAATATTGTGTACTTGTAGATTTTTCAACTTATGTTAGCTTCTTGATTGACAAGGTTTCAGCCCTTGTTCATGCTGATTAGACATATCATATAGCTGAATTGGTTAAGTGATTTTCATTTAACACATGTCCGAAAGATAAAGATACAATTTTGCTAAAATTCAGATTGTTATATAATTGATTGTGATAAGGTTATAATTGCTAACAAGGGTGTTATATTCCATGAAGAACATAACCAGTGGGATTTGTATAAATTTGAGGTGTCATGGCCTATTAAATATGATGGTATGAGTTTGAACTAATGTTTTAAAGCTTGGTCAACTTAGACTCCAACTCAGTTGAGTTGACCAAATTGACTATCTAGGGTATCGGATAGGGGATTGGTTTGGTGCCTAACCAACTAGTTCGATGTACAAATTAGTCAGTTGTGTACCAAATTGGTCCGAGTTGCTTGAGTCTGTACATACTTGGTCACTCCAATACTAGTTTGTTCGCTATAGGCCTTAGCACATTTTTGGAAAGTGACAATTTTTTTTTATAATTTTTTTACCTAAACCCTAGATCATCTTACGTTAAATCCTAAATCACACTATTTTTCTCATACCTTTCTCATTGAGTTATGCTTCTATTACTACTATTGAAGTTGTAGATTTTCCCAAGGAGTTTAACGAGTTTGAGGACATTGAGCCAAAGGATGGTTGTGTATCTAATGACAAGGATCCCATTTCTAGTATTGATGATTGATCATGTTGATTAATGTTATGTAGTGGGCCAGTAGCTTGTAGCGTGTTGTTTTTTGGACTGTAGAGGGGATTTAGAGCCTCATTATCTATGTATTTTGTTTCAGATATGTATTACACTCGGTGTCATTTTGATATATTTGCCCTTACATGGTATAGACCATGAGAAAACTTTGCATATTTTGTCTCCAATGGTTTGGAATCTCTAAAATATATTATTTTCATTAAATTTTTAGTATTTTTAGTATTTTTTAGTAAACAAAGTCATAAATTTCTAACCAGTAATATTCCGAGCCGAGTCCAAGCAGACCCTTTGTTGAGTCCAAGTTTTCAAGCACTGGCTGGGGCAGTAGAATTCCAGAGTGAGGTGGTGATAAAGAAGTTGACAACAACGGGATTGGTAGTGCAAAGAACAAATACTTCAAAATGGTACTTGAAGGCATTGCAAGGCTCCAATCTACAAGAACTACCAGAAACTAGTGAAGGAAGCAAAGATTCAAAAAAGACTGACTACAACAGTCACCTTTGTGGCAGCTAAATATAGCTTTGATGACTATTTTCAATGTTGAATTCCAATGAACCTATTTCATTTAAGGCACATGGAAAACAGGAATGTGACCAAGCAATGTAGGTGAAATTAGATTCCAAGAAATTTAAAACAGAAGTTGGGAACTAGTGGAATTACTTGAAGGTAAATATGCAATTGGATGCGAAGTGGTATACAGGACAAAGTACAAAGCACATGCTTCAGTTGACATGCATAAGCTGAGACTAGTAGCAAAAGGTTTTGCACAGAACACATTAAAAAGAATTTCGCATCTGTGGAGAAATTGAACACAATGAGGTTAATTTTAGCTACACATGCAGTGCAGTTCAATTGAACTCTTCAATGCAACTTAGATTTAATGCTTGCATAATTTCCTGTACTGTGTTGGGTATATGTATCTCCATATTACCTAATAACAATGATTGGGGATACAACTTGGCTTTAATCAAAATAGTTATTGTGGAGTATAACTTTGAAGAAGTTCATGTTATAGCTAGAACCACTTTGATAGATTGCAGAAAAGCAATCTACATATAATAGAATTAAGCTAGAATCATTCCTGGCTGAGCTGTTTTAGATTCATAAACCGCCCATATTAAATTTGTGCTGGTCAGTAACAAATGAATTTAATTTTCAGAATGATACAAATTGCTTAGAGATGCCAAGCATCAAGGCATAGAATGGTTGAAAATTTTAAATGAAAAATGCTTCAATGAATGCTCCAAAAGTCCAATAAAGAAAATTAGATAAAATGGAATACAAACATTCACTATTTCTAACTGAAACTAAATTTGTATTTCTCATTGTATTGTCCAATGTCCAGTGGTTATTTAGCCCCAGAATATGCCATGCGTGGTCAGTTGACGAAGAAAGCTGACATCTACAGCTTTGGGGTACTTTTACTTGAGATAATTAGTGGCAGAAGTAACACAAAGTCAACTTTTCCAGTCGAGGAGCAATTTCTTTTGGAGTGGGTAAGGTTTTCCGTTCAAGTCTTTGATGCAGTCTCTGTATGCAGGAATTTACTGTTGTGCTCTTTTTAAATACCCATGCATTCTTAAAGCAATGGAAATTTATTGTACTTTACCCTAAGAAAAAAGTAAAAGAAAATTACTTCATATAGATTGTGGGTTGCTTGAAACTGATGCTTACTGAATTTATTTTGGCATTTGTTCAAGGGTACATAGATGCTTGTTGCGATGAACAAAGATCAAGTACTAGAGATTCAACATCTTTGAAATATATGTTCCTTGGCAACATATGTAGCCTATTTAGCACCAAAAGCTTTCCATTCTACTTTGGTTTTTACTGTTGTAAAGATATGACAGTGGACTGACCAGAAAGATCATTCTGACATAACATATCTTCCATTTGGTGTTTTTTGAAGACAATCACATTTTGAACTGTAACCACTTAGTAAATTGCACTTATCCTAGCGTCGTATGGAATTTTGAAAGAAAAGCGTGCTTCACATCTTCCTGTGGATTTCTGTGCAGCTTGTTGTTGCTAAATTTTAACTTTATTGGGAAAAATTCGATTTGACAAATACATTAACAATATACATGGTAGCGTAAACTACCACCTACAGTCTCAGTGTGTGATACAACTTGACAAGGATAATTAGCGATCAACCATGACATGATACAGTTAATAATTGCACATGGCATTTCTTAAAGTCGTACTCTAGTAATAATCTAACTAATTAACGAAAGAAGCTTAAGAATCATGCAAATTACTTCTGTCCTTTCGCAACAGTTAGATTCTATTTTGATGTCACGTTACTTTTCCCAAGCTTAAGGATTCTCATGCTCTATGGAAAGCATGAAGGAACATGTAAGCTTGCAACTCTCAAGTGACAACTAAAGGGGCTGTTTATGTGATCGCAATTTAACAATTATTCTTGTGCTAGATATTATTCAAATGATCATCAATTACACCTGTTTATCTGTCTATATCTGATCTTGGATTATTGTATAGATATGATAAAGAATCTTATACAAAAAATCATTTATGATATATTCATGATTTAGGAAAAGCTTATAGGATGTGTTACCTATGTGTTACCTCCTAGGTTTTCACTTGATGTATTAGTCCCAAACATACACGGTTCACCTTGGTAGCCTTATCTTTCTTTTTAGGCTAGCTCTTCTACTCGAAGGGGGAGTCCCTAAGGAAACCTAAGTCGAACAATTTATGAGTGTAAATGGTTATCAAAGGACTTAGACCAAATTTGGTTTTAGGGTTTAGTTGTAGCAAGTGAAATTTCAGATTTGTACTTGTGATATTTAGCTCAATTTAGGAGTACAAAGCGACAATAATTCTCAAGCTAACTGGTAAATCCAATGTCAAATGTGGCGTTAGAAATCATAGGTTTGCATGCAGAAATTTGAAGTCCAATTTAGGGTAACAAAGTGAGGGTTTATTAGACTTAATGATCTGAAATGAAGAGTTTGTTAATTTTTTGATTAAATTGGATTTTTTATGAGCTTTCTGGTGGTTGACTAGTGCCTTCATTTCCAGATTGAGCTATGGGGTCAAATTCATGTTATCAGAACCAAACTGATGATTGAACCGGAAAACCCTGTGGACCGGGAACCGGTCAGAACTGGACTGGAATGGGTAAAAAATCCGGAAAAAAACCGTTTTACCAAAAACACATAAAATATTCATATTTTAAAGAAAAATATATATATATATATTCATGCCCATCCATATGAATCCAAATCTTTTATACATATATGCAAAAGTTCTCATTTATATAGCAAGTAATAATAGTGCATATAACCAAAATAGTACTTAGTGCAAAACATCACTGAACCAAAAAACATGAAGAAGCAGGCTCTAAAAGGCCTCTATAGTCATTATTTATGCACACAATAAAAAGTAGTTCTTTATTTCCAAAATGACATTTCATCAATTTTAATGTTAAAAATAATCTTAGAATATTGACCTTACATGAATTTTTACTTTGTACTAGCTATAATATTTATTTGGATATCCATATGTGGAATTCACATTGTGTACTAGTCATAAATGAAACAATACCATATCAATTGCACTTGGATCTCAAGGACCTTTCATAGCTATCGGTCATCATTTTTACTCAATAACCTTCCATAACTATTATCCACAACTTTCACTCACTGGCATAAGCAATCAGTTGCACTTGGATGTCAAGGACCTTTCATAGCTATCGGATATCCTTTTTACTTAACAACCTCCCATAGCTATTATCCACAACTTCACTCCCTCGCATAAGCAAGCAATTGAACTTGAATGTGAAGAACCTTTCATAGCTATCAATTATCCTTTTTACTCGAGGACTTTACATATCTATTATCCACAAGTTTCATTCACTGGCATAAGCAACCAATTGACGTCATCCTTTTTACTCAAGGATTTTCCATAGCTATTATCCACAACTTTTAATGACTGGCATAAGCAACCAATTTGCACTTGGATGTCAAGGACCTTTCATAGCTATCAATCATCCTTTTTACTCAAGGACCTTCCATAGCTATTATCCAAAACTTTCACTCATTGGCATAGGTCTTCTCTTGTGTTTTTTGGGTTTGAATATTAAGATTTGTAATGCTTTGGAGCATCCTTCTTCCTGTATTTTTATTGGTCTTTTTGGTACACCTGTTAAAATTGGAAACTAGGGGGCCAAACTCCACCTTGGACAGCTCATATGATGGAGATATTTTTATTGGATTCCTCTTTCCGAGAGGTGCAAGATTGATCTAAAGATCATTTTGTTTGGATGAACAGAAGTGTGATTTTAAATTTATTTCTCACACATGTGGAAATTGTCAAGGTCAGCCAGAAGTCAAATGTAGGCTTATGAAACCCAATAGATGTGTCTTTTCTCCCTCACCGAATTGTATAAATATGAGTGAACTTTTCTTCATTTTGGAAATCACTCACTCATCACATTTTCTCTCTCCTCTCCTCATTGGTTCATACAGCACTTGGAGCAGCTCTTCTTCACTTCGGACGTGTGGCAGGAGGCCGAAGTTTTCTGGGTCAAAGTACAGGTCAGATTTCAGATTTCTGGACAGTGTTGACCAGCAGAGGGTCAACCCTTCATATTTGACTGCATTTTCTTGGGCAGAATTCTGATTTTTGCAGGTCGTACTTTCTGGCACAGAAATCGAGGTGTTCGACTGGGTTTGACCTGCGTTGACCACAGGCTTGACTGAAGTTTGACCGAAGTTGACCAGCATTTCAGGGACTGTTTTGGGTTGAATTTGACCATCCTTGGAGGCCGAGTTGACTGTCTTTGACCGAACTACGTTGGAGATGATTTGATGCTGGTT
The DNA here is from genome assembly GCA_034641835.2 of Pinus albicaulis. Classification (NCBI taxonomy): domain Eukaryota; kingdom Viridiplantae; phylum Streptophyta; class Pinopsida; order Pinales; family Pinaceae; genus Pinus; species Pinus albicaulis. Next base: position 775,137,344 of record CM076581.1, read on the forward strand.
TGACCAGCATTGACTTTCTGGTTAGGGCATCCTGTTGACTGCTGTTTGGCTGGATTGTTTTGACAGTGTTTGGGCAAGTAAATTTATTTGATGTACTCTCTCTCTCTGTTGAATTTTTGAAGAATAATAAGAAGAATTTGATCAAATGGTTTTCCCCACATTGGGGTTTTTCCCTGGCATCCGCCAAACACTGTGTCTCTATCTTGGCTTGTCTTCTGATCTTATGTTTATGTTCTATCTGCATTTACTGTCAATGTGATAAGATAATGTGATTGCTAATTTGGAAATTGATATTGGGCTTATAAGGAACATTGAAGTAAATTGTACTAAAGCATAGAGCATACCATTGTTAACTAAAATTAACATGATGTTTAAGGAGTATTTTAAAGCTTTGTGAGGTAGGTGAATTCCTTCTATTTAGGGATCATGGACATAATTTTCTTTATATATACTTGTGGAAAATGTGAAACCAGTCAATTTAGCATATCCCATGCATGACAAGGAGGCTTGACCTTTTTTTTATTTTCTCCAATGTGAAAGTAGAAATAGCCCTTCTTGCTTATTCTTTTTGAAAGCAGAAATAACCCCTATTGCTTATTGTTTTTGTTTGCATTAAGAAAGTAAACAAGTCTCTTTTCTATTATTTTTTATTTTTTTGGTTTTGATGACTAGGATGTAAGGTGTAAATGTATCATTCTTTCATTTACTTTTATACTACTTTCTTCAACAATTAGCATCTAAGATAGAAGACTTCCTTCCACTAGAATTCTTTCCTCTACTTTCATAGGATTTTTTTCAAACAATTGGCATGTAATGAACGCTTCCTTCCACTAGGGTACACATGTATAATTTTTTCCTTTACTTTCATAGCTAGTAGCATAGTTTGTTTTTGTTGTACGAACCGGTCCTAAACTGGCCTCTTTTGGCCCAAAAACGGCCAGACAGGCCAGTTCCACCTGTTCCGGTCCGTTTCGGTTTGTTGGGTATGTGTTATATTCTTTCCACGACTAAGCACGTGCGGGGGGTAAGAGGGGGGGCGATAGCCCCCCCTTTGCGCTGGGCGCAACGGGGGGGTCACACCGCCCCCCCCTGTCAGGGTTCGGGGCAGTGCCCCGGCAAAAATTTTTGGTCCTTAATTTCCGGTGGGTAGTCCGCGTCCATGGTTTTGTGCATGGTTTTGCACATGCTATTGGGGCACGATGGTTTTCGGCCCCTGGTATTTTTGTAGATCCGGTCAAGGGAACTGCGGTTATGTTCTAATCCAGGGTTTATGGATTGGGGTTTATGTATGCTTCGGCATGTATATATATATATATGTTGTAACACTAAAAGGAATATAATGAAAAATCAAGCTGGTCGTCCCAATTTGGGATCCAGGGGAAAATCTCTGTGTTTATCTGTTTTATGTTTTATGCTCTTGCTATTGTTTATTTTCTGTTATAAGATTCATGTGTAGATAATTTCTGTTCAGGGTTAAAACCTACACGGTTCTGATAACATTGGGTTGATCTATTGATATTATTAGGATAACTATGGCTCCAACAATAAGCTGTAATAGTTCTAAGATGGCTGTAAATAATTACAGAATTTTAACGAGGACAGACTCCCTATATGATCTACCTTCAATCCAACAACTTTGAGCATTGTTTCGCAAATGAAGAAGTCCCTTAAAACAACTTCTATTTGAAAGATGCATTTAGATTTGAATCATAATTAAAATGCATAAGAGCTAGAGAGAAAACGAACATCCACACCTAGGTATTTCCGATATAGCAATTATGTTCCTATTTTGGCCTCAAAGACAAGTTTTATCATGCAAGCATCCACATCAATTCTTCAACAATTACTATCCACGAACTAGCCTCATATTAGCAAGTTAACACCACTTTATTCCGTAAGCTTCATAAATTTTTTCAGAGAATACAAGCGCTTTCAACAACCATTACAAGTAGAGAATCCTTAAATATAAAGTTTGGGCCTGACAAACTCCACAATAAAATAATAATATCTTCTAACAAACCCTAGATCTATTCTAAGAAAACTTAAACTATCAATGTCATTAAACTAATTTTGGAGGACAAGTCAAACAAATAGTAAAATATGGTGGACTAATGCTACATGTACAATCTCCAAGCAAGATAGAACCCAATGAGAGGGGATTGTTAGACTTTCTGAACCCAACACCCGGTATTCAGTTCCTAGCAATTAATAAACAGAATGAATGCATGACAAGATTCCTAACACATAAAAAATATAGTGGAAGCAAAAAAAAGAAAATACTTGATCCGAATTACACACACACATAAACATATTTTTTCCCTATCAACAATTCTTTATTAATAAATTAATCATAGAACCTACTTGGGCTCCCATACCAGGGATAATGGCCCAACTGAGAAAATACAACATTGATCACTAGCCTCATTGCACTCTCTCGGACCCAACACACGGTCATTGAGAATCCTCTCTCAATCTTGTGTTGTTGTTGTGTCTTTCTCCTCACCTTAGCCTAGCTTTATAACTTTACATTGAGCGAAAACTTTAATCCTAACCCTAACTCTAATCTCAAAGTGATGGACGGCCAAGATTAGATGTCGCCTCACTTGAGATTGACGACTAAGATTAAAATTTAATCACTAAAGTAAATAATTTACTTTATCTAAGTTCTATTTTACCTCAATAAGCCAACATATAATTATGCGCTTTATCCTAACTTTAACATAGGCTAAGTTACATCAACAAATATTATAAGGTGTTATGTAGACGACTTTTGCACGCCTAAACACAAGACCTGTGCGGAAGTACCTGCTCGAGCTACAAACTCAACACTCCCTCTTAGCAAAGGAGGTACTTTTGGAAAAACATCCTCCACCTGGATCTATCTCCAAGCCCATCTCAGTATCTATAACTACTCCCTCTAACACTAAAGCTTGTGCTGCTACCTGATCTGAAACCTAAGTTGAGAACCTGTCACATCCAACCATGCTCTGAGAATCCTGCTCCCAAGCATCCATCAATGCCATATCATATGAACTGAGGCTCCTGGCAGTATATGAAGAATCACTCTTCCTTGCCATCTGCTCCCTCTTAGCAACAAACACTAGTCATATATCCAAGATCTCCTTGGATATACCCACAGGTTGTCCCAACGACCTGTATGCCTACCCTTGTCTGATGCGACCCAATATGTTAAAGAATACATGAACGGAAACAACCACTCTAAGCTAGTGCTCAAACGAGGTTATTCATTTTGTATTCCTACTAAACTAATATGGCACTAATTGCCATCAGAGTGGTAATGCTTCAAGATTTTCCCATCACTAGTAGTTCCAACATCTCTCCATCTAGGTGGTTGAGGTAGAAAGAATTTGTGGTGGCCACATACTTGTTCTTGTAAAGTCGAAGGCACAACATGTCAAACTTGCTATGGTTCCCTACCTTCTCCTTTCTTTTGTCCCACATATGCTCTATCATTCAAGAATCGACATCAAATCTTCCAAAATTACAGTCCACTAACTAGCTTAATAGTAGCAAGATAGCACCACTTTGTTCCATAAGATTCATCAAGTGTTTATAAAGTTTATAAAGCAAAAGATCTCCAAGAATACAAGCACTTTCAACAACCATTACAAGTGGAGGGGCCTCAGATATATAGTCTAGGTTCAACAAAATCCACAATAAAATAATAATATCCTCTAATAAAGCCTAGATCTATCCTAAGAAAAAACTATCAATATCCTCTGACTAATTTGGGAGGATAGTCAAGCAATTAGTAAAATATGGTGGATTAATGGCAGATGTACAATATCCAAGCAAGATAGGACTCATCAAGGGGAGATGTCTCTTCGATCTAAGTGAGATACCAAGACACATTGCACAAGAATAAAGTACTGAGGAGAGTGCTCCACTTGGTGACTGAGTAAGCATGTCAAAAATAGGGAAAATGGTTAGGGTCCTAGTGACTCTAACCTGCAAATGTGTGAATAAATCATAAAATATGAGGGATGCCCCCTCATACTCTTCCAAAGCCATGCCAATAAGTGGAATAGATGTCACATGTGGTTTCAAAGGTAACAAACTCCACTAATATAACAAAGTATGAATGAAAATACCACTCCAAGTGGCACATGTAGTGTCCAAGAAGGTATGCCCCTCTCCCATGTGTAACCAACTTCTCAAATTAGGTGCCAAGAGATAGATCCAAGAAAGAAGTTGTCAACAAATCATAAAATAGTACCATGAACTATGTGCTGGGTCAAAACAACCTCAACCACCTCTAGGATCAAGGGGAATGACCTCATTTCAAGAATAAACTAACAATACGTTGGAAGAGGCACCTCAACATGTGTGCACTAAGGGTAGCGCTCCATAAAAATGCCATGATCCATCTGCAAATAACACATCTCTAATGTGAAAACAAGCAGGTAAACCCAAGTTCCCTAACCAAAAGGCTCCACATGGGAAGTAAAATTGTCTCAATATGATCAAGTTAACATGAAAATGTTAGTGGAATTCTCCATCAAAACGATGGTATACATCTCTTGTAAGATGAAATAATCGTCAAAAACCATATCATAAGCTAGGAAACCCTCACTAGGAGGTTGGGATCTCGTTAATTGCATCAATAATCACATCTAAACGACAATGAAAGGTAAATAAGCTAGGTAATCTCCATAAACTGTGCCATCATGAACCGAGGTATAATGCAGTGTACTAGGAGACATCTTCACCTCGGAAAAATGTGTCATAAATCCTATCTAATCTACACTATACACTTCCCTCTAAACATCACACACCCAACCTTTGAGGTAGTCAACTAGTATCAAATACCATAAGGGTAATGCTAGAGGAAGTGTGTGCACCCATAAAATAGCCCTTGTATTTGTCAAGTGATTAATCAATGTTAGCAGAGTATCTATCCATGCAACTAGGTGCGTCCTCATGCAATACGGGGGGTATCAACTTGCTCCAACAATGGGGACATGTGATCTAGAAGAGAGTACATGGGAAATTTCGAATATCAATCAATAACCTGATGCAACCCAGCACCCACAAAATCGGGCCAGACCCTCACTCTGTCCACCATAAAATATAATCAAACTAATACAAAATGCATGAAAGCTACTACATGATGTCAAAAATGGCTTGGAAACAAGACATGAGCCAATATATTAAAGAATACAACTATAATTTATTTCCTACACGAGCTTATTCATTCCCTATGCCTACTAAACTAATATGGCACTAATTGCCATAAGAATGGTAATGCTTCAAGATTTACTATTCACCCGCTACTACAGTATCTCTCCATCTAGGTGGCTAAGGTAGAAAGAACTTGTGCTAGCCACATCCTTGATCTTGTAAGGCCCAGGGCACGTGTCAAACTTGTCGTGCTTCCTTGTATTCTCCTATATTTTGTCCAACTTAAGAACTAGATCTCCTTTTTACAAAACTCTTGGATGAGCCTTCTCAGAGGTTCCTTTTACTTCATCCAAAATTGGAACAAGGTGATTGAATGATTTTCTTTTGTTTTCATCTAGTTTTGCAAGTTGGTTCACCCTCATGTGTACTACTTCTTAGTCTATAAAGTGTCATAATTGCTACCCACCAAAAGTGGGTAACCCCATAAGAGAAACTTTTCTCCTACTTTGGACAACCAACCATCCAACAACCCTACATTTGCTCAGTATATGATGATATCCCACATTCCTCCACCATTTCGGTTAGACACTTCTTGTCATTCGACAGTCCTCTTAAAGGAAGGTGGGTCACCACTCACCAAGTACGTTAACTATTTTGCAATCATATGCTTTTACTTCATGTTTTGGGCATTTTAACATGGATAAATGGATGATTTGGATGATTGACCAATCTTGATTGTAATCTTGTTCTCTCACCTTACCAGAGAGGGGGGGGGGGTTAGTCTTTGAACCTAGTATAAAGAGACCTTTTATGAGGGCTTATGGTTATAGGAGGGGCACTACGTGGGAAACTTGGATTGAAGTAGCATGTCCATACTTTCTTGCCACTTATCATTCCCTTGATTTCACATCTGTCCTTCAGGTTTGCTATCATTGGTTCATTGGGATTAGCACCATTATATCCTCATCCTTGAGTCTGGGCTAGAAACTTTGCCCTAGAGGTTGATGTAGCTAAAGAAAGGTAAAAGCACAAAATGGCCACAATGAAAAAGAAAATTTAAAATGCAAAAGATGGCCAGGACATTAATTAGTGTGTGGGAAAAATCCTAGCATGAGCTCTTGCCCCCTCATTAGCCATCACCTAGTTCCTAAGCACTAGATGCTCCATCACATAATAAGGAACCCTTGCATATGCCAACCTCGATGAGCGAGAAACTGACTCATCATTAAGGGGTAAATCAATGCTATATCATTAAAAGGAATCTTGGACACCAGAGCTATGCTTCTTGCCAAGCATTATCAAATGAAAGTAAAAGGCGCACCAGAAGGTGGAAAAAGCCGACTGAGGAAAGGGGTAATTCATGCCTCCATGATTGCTCCCTCCATACATTTATACACTTAGGATGATGGACCTCCATCACTTGGTCCCATGACCGTGGCACCTAGCCATGAAGCATTTCCCCTCAGTTGCCGCATTATCACAAACAAATATGAATTGAAGGGTTGACCTAGGGCATGTTGCCTCTACTTAGGGGTTGGAAGCACCTAATAGGTTTGCCAAATAGCCACCTGTTAATTTTGGGCAACTAGGTCCAAACTCCACGTTGCACTGATCATATGATGATGATCATATTTTTGTTGGATTCCTCTTTCAGGGAGGTGCAAGGTTGATCTAAAGATCATCTTGTTTGGATGAGTAGAACATATATTTTGATTTTATTTTCCACACATGTGCAAGGTCGACCAGATTTGTAATGTAGGCTGGCAAGCCTAATAGATGTGTCACACACCCTCTTTGACTGAGATAAATTGGAGAGAGATGATGTCCATTTCATCATCATCTCATCACACACATTCCTCATGATCTGATTGGTTCATACAGCCTAGAAGAGGCTTCTCTCTCTCCCACGTGTGAATATGTATGCTGAAAATTTGGATGCCGAAAATATAAATGATGCTGGAAATCTAGATGAGGGATTCTTTTGTTGACTTGCGTTGACTTTTGGAGCTGTCTTTGAGGGGTGTGTGTGACACTTGGAAGGTTTGATGATCTGATGTTGAGAAAGACTTTGTTGGCTGATGCATCCTGTTGACTGCCGTACAAGAAGAATTGGTTGATCTTTGCTAGACAAGAAGAATTGTAAAATCTGATCTGCATTATTTGGCTTGTCTTCTGTTGATCTATTATTATGTTCTATCAACATCTTACTTTCATGTTTATGTGATTGCTAAATTGAATTGGGCCTATAAGAAAGATTGAAGTAAAACTACATTAAGCATAGAACATACCATGGTTATCTAAAATTAACATGGTATCAGAGCTGAGGTGAAGACAAAGCCCAAGATAGTGTGAAAAGCAATCACCGAAGAAGAAGTCTTGTCAAGGACCAATGGTCTGATGATAAGTTGACTGACAAGTCTGATTATCATGCATGGAAGATGTCGTTGGATTTGGCATTAGAAGATCAACATGTCATGGACTATGTGTAGGGGAATATTCATGAGCCTCCATCATATTTTATGAGGCTCACAGAAATCAGGAATGATCTCCTTTCCATAGGATAAGAAGTAACTGATCGAGAGCTCGTCCTCATTGCTCTTGGAGGACTTTCCCGAGACTGGTATGTATTTAATACTACGATTCTTAATAATAATATGATTCCCGATTTTGATGAATTGTTGACTAGATGCACTCAAGAGGAGACAAGAATGATGGAGAGAGATCATCACTCTAATGGAAATAGAGGTGACCCTACTGCCTTCACCGCTCATGCAAAGAAGAAGAACCATGGTGGCCCGAGAAATCAAAACCATGGTAGAGCGAGGCCCAAAGGAAGGAAGGGAAGATGTTATACTTGTAACAAGTCTGGTCACTATGCAAGAGAGTGCTCCAATAGAAGGGACTCTTCCAGGGATGATGACAACGACAACTTCAGGGGGAATGGCAATCAAAGGAACAACCTATTCAAAGGAAAAAGGAAGGCTCCCTTTGATCGTAGTGGAAATGGGAAACATTTCAAGAGGTCAAGAAATTCCAGGTATGATGAGTCTAATGTTGTTGATAATAAGAAAAATGAATATATTCTTGTATATTCCCTCTCTACTGCATCTCCTCCCGACACCCTGGATGTATGGTTGATTGATAGTGGTGCTTCAAGGCACCTCACTGGTTCTAAATAATCCTTCTCTAATTTGATTGAGAAGGATACTAATTTAGAAATTATCCTTGGAGATAATGCCACATATCCCGTGAAAGGGATAGGGACTGCGATCCTTCATCTATCTCAAGGTCAAGTATTCTGTTTACAAGATGTGTTGTACGTACCTGATTTGAAGAAGAACCTTGTGTCTATTTCGACAATGGAAGACAAAGGGTTCAAGGTGGCATTCGTTGATGGAAATGTACGCATCTGGAAGAACTTCAAAGAAGCTCTTACTATTGGTTTTAGAGTTGATACACTCTACCAAGTTGGAGGAAGTTTGTTGGGGGCCATGTCATGTGATACAACTCTTCAAACTGAGTTATGGCACTGGAGGTTTGCACACCTTCATTACAAAGCCCTTCCCGAAGCAAGGAAGGTGGTGACAGGGATGCCCGAATTTAAAAATGATCATGAAGGTATATGTTAGGGTTGGGTCGAAGGGAAGCTGTTATGAAACCAACTCCAAAAATAGAAGAAAAGAGAGATCAACGCTTTAGAAATAGCCACTTCGAGGGAGCAACCTCCAAATACATTACATAAATGAACAATTCTTAAATGATACAAATGACAAAACCTCCTTTATATAGGAGTCCATGGGGCCACAATATAATCCTAGCCGACCTACAATAATAATGTAAGGGCACAATAATAACAATATTGGGGTTACAGGGGTACGACAATAACAATAAGGGGGTTACACTAACAACAATAAGGGACTATACTAGTAATATAGGGACCTAACATGCCCCTATCCTTCAAAAAAGTGTTGTCCCCAACGCTTGAGGAGCTCTGGATGCTTCTGTATAAAATTCTCATCCTCCCATTTAGAATCTTTAGTGGGTAAGTTCTTCCATTTGATGAGATACTCTGAAATTGATCGATTTCGTAGCTGTTGAGTTCTTGTTTCCGTGACTACTTCAGGTTCCAATATGATTTTTCCTTCCTCATCAAGTTTTGGAAATATTGTTTGAACTGGAAGTTTGTCTCCTATAACCTTCTTTAAGCATGAAACATGGAAAACTGGATGCACTCGCGAAGAAGTAGGAAGCTCCAATTTGTATGTCGTAGTACCAATATTTTGCAACACCTTGTAAGGACCATAGTACTTTGGCGATAATTTATTATCCTTCTTAGCTTGCTTGAGGGACATTTGTTTGTATGGTTGTAGCTGTAAAAATACCTAGTCTCCTACATCAAAACTTCTCTCGCCGCGATGTTGATCTCCATTTCGTTGTTTCATTCGATTTTGTGCCAAATTTAGGTTATCCCTTAAGAGTTGGAGAAATTCTTGTTGATGCTCGATCCGATCTTCCATTGCTTGGACCTTAGAATTTTCTCTAAAGAAGATGTGATGGATGGTGGATGATATCCATAAAGTGCCATAAATGGGGTCATTTTTGTCGCAGATGGAAGGAAGTGTTATACCACCATTCAGCGAGAGATAACCACTTGACCCATTGTGTTTGCTTAGCAGATACAAAAAAATGAAGATATCCTTCCAAACATTTATTCACTATCTCAGTTTGACCATCGGATTGAGGATGATAAGATGAGCTTTGAGCTAGTTCAGTACCCAAAGAAGAAAATAATTCCATCCAAAAATTTCCAGTAAAAATGGGATCTCTCTCACTTACAATAATATTTGGGTTTCCATGTAGCTTTTGAATTGCTTCCATAAATGCAGTAGCAACTATACTTGATTTAAATGGATGAGATAATGCACAAAAGTGTGCATACTTGGTAAGTCTATCAACTACCACCATGATGAAACTCTTTCCTTCGGACTTAGGTAAACCTGTGATAAAATCCATTGAAATATCCTCCCAATGTTGACTTGGAATGGATAAAGGTTGTAGAAGACCCGTGGTCTTAATTGTCTCAACTTTATTTTATTGAAAACCAAACATTCTCACAAGCAAACTTTTGAATATCAGATTTAAGGCCATCCCAAAAAAATTCTTTCTTCACCCTGTGGTAAGTTTTTAAAAATCCTGAGTGTCCTCCTAAAGGAGAAGTGTGCAATTCCAAAAGAATCTTTTGTTTTAGTTGAGAATTCTTGCAAATATATAAGCGATATTTGTACCATAGGGAATCATTTTTCCAACTAAATGTATCAGATGTACTAGGATCTTGCTGCAACTTTTGAATGAGTGTCCACACTTCTTCGTCTTTCTTCCATTCATCTCTTGCTTCGGTTATCCAATCTGGTTGGATAATAGAAATGGCACAAAGCAATGCTTCCACCTCTTCATCCTTTCTTGAGAGTACATCTGCAACAACATTTAGCTTCTCTTTTTTGTAGATGATTTCAAAGTCATAACCCAACATCTTTGTGACCCATTTTTGCTTCTCTTCTGAAGATAGTCTTTGTTCCAAAAAGTTCTTAAGACTATCATGATCAGTTTTTACCTTGAAATGTTTTCCCATTAGGTACGGTCGCCATTTATTTAGTGCATGTAGTATTGCCAACATTTCCTTCTCATAAATAGCTTTTTGTAAATACTTTTCTTTGATTGAACGACTTTCAAAAGCAATGGGTCTTCCTTCTTGCATTAAAACAACACCAATTCCATTTTCTGAGGCATCACATTCCACAATAAAGGTTTTTGTGAAGTCTGGTGTAGTTAAGACTGGTGCTAGGCACATTGCCTCTTTAAGATGTTCAAAGGCCTTAATTGCTTCAGGAGTCCATGAAAATGCATCTTTCTTCAATAATGTTGTTAAAGGTGTTGCTATTCTCCCATAATTCTTAAA